>JACGCL010000022.1:0-306117 GCA_014925845.1 Crassisporium funariophilum | reverse complement strand
AGAGAGAGATAACCCTAACCCTAACCCTAACCCTAACCCTAACCCTAACCCTAACCCTAACCCTAACCCTAACCCTAACCCTAAGTTCTACCCTACCCGTGGGGTTCTACCCTACCCGTGGGGTTGCACTGCCTTCGGCAATGCTTACCCCAACCTATCCTATCCTATACACGCACACTTGTACTTCACATATATACTACTCACATTCAAGTATACTATCTTGGCTGACTTTAGTCAGATATCATACAAGTTGACTTCACATATAGTCTATAGCTTATACTCATAGTCAGATGTATCTCTCACTTTACTCATATACTTACCCAGTGTATGGTTGGTCACATCAAGTTGCAATGATACTTGACTGATTGGTAGTCTTTGACTACTCTGACTTGACTTTCAAGTTGTTCAATCAGATATGTAGTCGCTTTACTCTACTGATGTATATCACATACTTGGACATTATACTCATAGTCATACATACCTTTGACTTCACTCCTATGCTGACCTGGTATATGGTTGGTCAGTTGAAGTGGGTCATGGTACTGTCAATTGACTTGTTTGTCCTGATTCACTCTGGTACATTACAAAAAGTAGTCAGATATATCTTTGACTTGACTCTTATACTGACTTGGTATATAGCTGATGGAATATGATACAAACAATTGACTTTCTGGTATTGACTGACTCAGATAGTTTGTATCCAAATACTGTCAACTTCAAGTTAGTCACAATTGCTTGAGTCGTGGTCAGTCGTAGTTTGGTCATTGAGTCAGTCGTTGATCCGACCACCAAGTGAACTGACTTGACTGATATTTTTTGGTCGGTCACGATTGCTTCAGTCGTGGTCAGTTGTAGTTTGGTCATTGAGTCGGTCGTTGGTCCGACCACCAAGTGAACTGACTTGACTGATATTTTTTTGTCTTTTTTTGGAAAGCTGATTTTGGAGCTCAAGGAACCATGGTGCCTGTTTTAAAAAATATTTATAAAAATATTTGATGGGCCTGCCATAGCCTGGGAATTTGGGACCCGCCTTCAAAAATTATGGTGCAGGGGCACCTTACACAAGAGAACATGCACCGAAAATTTCATGCCAATCGGAGCACTCCTCAAAAAGTGGCAAGTCGGTGGCAAGTCAAAAATCGACCTGACTTGAAAAAGTCCTGCAACATGCGTTTAGAACAAGGAGTGCTCCAATCACCTTGAAATTTTCGGTGTGTCTTCTTTGCCATTGGGTGCCCTTGCACCACAAGTTTCAAGGCTGGGTGCCAAAAAGCCAGGCCCAGGTTGGGGGATTGACCTGATGCAAAAGAGTCCTGCAGCACGGTCTGGGTTTTTGGCACCCAGACCTGAAATTTATGGTGCAGGGGCACCTGACACAAAAGAACATGCACCGAAAATTTCATGCCAATCGGAGCACTCCTTGTCAAAAAGTGGCAAGTCGGTGGCGAGTCAAAAATCGACCTGACTTGAAAAAGTCCTGCAACATGCGTTTAGAACAAGGAGTGCTCCAATCACCTTGAAATTTTAGGTGTGTCTTCTTTGCCATTGGGTGCCCCTGCACCATAAGTTTCAAGGCTGGGTGCCAAAAACCCAGGCCGAGGTTGGGGGATTAACTTGATGCAAAAGAGTCCTGCAGCACGGTCTGGGATTTTGGCACCCAGACTTGAAATTTATGGTGCAGGGGCACCCAATAGCAGAGAACATGCACCAAAAATTTCAAGTTGATTGGAGCACTCCTTGACAAAAAGTGACCAGTCGTGGCCGACTCTACTTCACCAAGAACGGCCGACCCTCTTTCTTTTTTTCAAAGATGGTCTTTTTTTTCAAAGATTGTCTTTTTTTCAAATGTGGATTTTGAAGGCGCAGGAACCATTATGCACTTTTTTTTTTTTCTTGTGTTTTTCCCGTACTTTGATGGGTCCACCACGGCCTGGGAAAATGGCACCCTGCGCCCATATTCAGGGTGCTCCTTCAGAACATGCCAAAGAACAATGGTGCAAAAAATCTAAGGAATCCGAGGAATTTGAGTCTGAATCTCGGTTTATCGGATTAACCGAAGACTAATATAGATAGGTGCGCTAGAAAGCTACAACGGTCTACTTTCCAACTGTATAGGTTCTCTGACATATATGGCATGCGGGAACCTATAACAATGCGCGACAGCAAATTCCCAATTCCGTTATATATTTTTGGTGGGAATAATTATAGTGAACTGACATGACTGATATTTTTTTGTCGGTCACGATTGCTTGAGTCGTGGACAGTCAAAGTTTGGTCATTGAGTCGGTCGTTGGTCAAAAAGTGGCAAGTCGGTGGCAAGTCAAAAATCGACCTGACTTGAAAAAGTCCTGCAACATGCGTTTAGAACAAGGAGTGCTCCAATCACCTTGAAATTTTCGGTGTGTCTTCTTTGCCATTGGGTGCCCCTGCACCATAAGTTTCAAGGCTGGGTGCCAAAAACCCAGGCCGAGGTTGGGGGATTAACTTGATGCAAAAGAGTCCTGCAGCATGGTCTGGGTTTTTGGCACCCAGACTTGAAATTTATGGTGCAGGGGCACCCAATAGCAGAGAACATGCACCGAAAATTTCAAGTTGATTGGAGCACTCCTTGACAAAAAGTGACCAGTCGTGGCCGACTCTACTTCACCAAGAACGGCCGACCCTCTTTCTTTTTTTCAAAGATGGTCTTTTTTTTCAAAGATTGTCTTTTTTTCAAATGTGGATTTTGAAGGTGCAGGAACCATTATGCACTTTTTTTCTTTTTCTTGTGTTTTTCCCGTACTTTGATGGGTCCACCACGGCCTGGGAAAATGGCACCCTGCGCCCATATTCAGGGTGCTCCTTCAGAACATGCCAAAGAACAATGGTGCAAAAAATCTAAGGAATCCGAGGAATTTGAGTCTGAATCTCGGTTTATCGGATTAACCGAAGACTAATATAGATAGGGCTTACTATCTTTGGTATTTTTTACTGAACTGGGCAAAGCAACTAATTGAAGGGTTATCAAAAACAATCAGACCTCTAGTTACATTCTTAGCAATTTTCCCTAGTCCTCACTCTGCAGTACATGCGCGCTTGGCAAAACCCCAAAAACCGTTTGCTTCCCTTTGTAATTTGGATTACACCACCCTGATGCAGCGTTAGAAGCAAAGAATAAGAAGGATAAAACAAAATGGAACTTACAGCTGCTGAGCTCATTCGCCCTCAATTCTGCGTCCTCCACGTCGCGCTCTGCCTCTCCCATTTCCCCAGCCCTAGGTGCCATCTGGATCCACCCAGTAGGTTCTATAATACAAGGCAAGTCATCAAATACACACATGGAAGGGTTCTGGATGCTCACCTTGGCCTTGGACAAGCGCCAACCAAGAGTTGGGATGGCTTCCTTTGAGGAACCCAGGGAATGGCTCACCCTTGGGTATCCCAAACGTCTGGGGGTCGCTCAAGTTCACTCTCCAGCTCTCCCTCGGCTCCTCCACCCTCGACTCCTCCTCCCCCTGCTCTTCCTCCTCCTCTTCCTCCTCTTCCTCCTCCCCTTTCTCCTCTTCCTCCTCCTCCTCTTCGGAGCTGCTCTCAACCACTCTTCTCTTCCCCTTCTTCCTACGCATGGTCTCTTCTACCTCCTCTTCTTCTTCCTCATCGATGACACCTTGGAGGGCTACCTTCCGTCGCCGAGTGGCGGTTGCTGCCAGCTTTGGTAGTTTCGCATTGCGAAGTGCTGCCTTGCGCGGCTGTGACCTGACAGCGGGTCGACCTTGGCCCATTTTCAGCGATTTTGATGAGTCGAGAGGTGCAGAGGGGCGGTTGAAGGAGGCGGCGGTTGAAAAGGTGAGAACTTGATGTTGAGAAATGTTTATTGATGCCGACCTCTCGACGAGCTGTCGTTTTCCCACGGTATCCTACGAGATGTTGTTTAAACGGGCGGCGGTTGAGAGAGCAAGGGATTTGACCAGGGGTCGATGAATAAAATAAATATATGATTCTTGCCTTTAACAAGGAAAATGAATGTCAAAGAGAGCCAACAAGAGCTCGTCGTCGAGAGGTCGTCGATAGGTCGATAGGTCGAAGATCTCACGAGATGACCAAGATGTCGAGCGGTCGATAGGTCGTCGAGAGATCGTCGAGAGGTCAATAGGTTGGTAGGCCGTCGAGAGGTCGTCGAGAGGTCGATAGTTCGATAGGTTGATAGGTCGTCGAGAGGTTGGTAGGCCGTCGAGAGGTCGATAGGTCGATAGGTCGTCGAGAGATCGTCGAGAGGTCGATAGGTTGTCGAGAGATCGTCGAGAGGTCGATAGGTCGTCGAGAGATCGTCGAGAGGTCGATAGGTTGTCGAGAGATTGTTGAGAGGTCGACGAGATGTTGATGATGTATAAAAACTCAGAAGCCGGTAGAGATAGCCCTACTTCTTTCTCCTTACAGCAATTTTATCTCTACAAACGGAGTTGGCGTGCATGGATCAGACTTTTCCCACGCTTCCGCAATCAGTATGCGCATCGGTAGTGGCTGAATTTCTTTCGCAATTATCTCAACAACAAAACCACAGACCTCTTAGATATTTTGCAGAAATGTTCTTCTATATACATGATAACTATCTAGATACTTACTTGGGAGGATATCTTGCCTTCACTTTAACGTTTAAACCTACAAAGGGGGGGGTTAATCCTGTTGGTCAATGAGATACTGTCGGAGTGGTACGAGTGCGCTAGTTACACAGGTAAGTTCAAGACAATTCAAGAGACCTCTCAACGCACGTAAACTTGGAAACATTATCTCTCTCCGCAGTAGTCTGCACCTCTCGGGTAATGCATGCGCAAATACTGTACATGATCGGCGCAATGATATTCGTTATTGAGGAAGAGTTGAGCGTAGCCGAATTTTCGTGGATGCAATGAATGACCAGGAAACATATCACCGGCGAGAAGAACTTGGAAGCCTTCTGGCTAGCGGGATACTGGTGCTTCTGATGCGCAAAGAGCGCAAGGCATGCCCGGTGATAAAGGTTGTCAACATCTTCACTGGTTTGCTTATCATTTAGAGCATCCAATAGATCTCCAAGAGCTTCGTGCTGGCTGCTGTCGATCTCCGGGTACCGATAAGCAGACGTCCAAGGTTGCTTGTAGAATCGAAGGCAGTTGAACATGAGCCGATGAAGCACCAGCGAGTACTTCTCAACGCTTGCCGGCTGAATCGTTCTAAAGGAATGCAAGGAATCGGTAGCAGTCGGAAAGACACTCCCGATGGCTTCCAATAACCCAAAGTTGACGTTGTCTTGGATGGTAGCCTGTACATCATTCACATAACGGTAAGCGAGCGTTCGGAGAGCGTCGCCATTGATATCAGCAGCTTCGTGTGTCCTCCTTGCCTCTGCTAGATCGGCTGGCGTAAAACCTTTGACGTGACCCAGCCATCCGTCTTGCGCAAAGAACGACTTGAGGTTCATATCGTCCTCGGGCGCAGAGATTGGAAGCTGAGAAAAGTCGCTTGCAACGGAGACGCTATCCGTAAACCGCTTGATAATATTGGCACTATTATCCGTCTTCTTCAAGAGATCGATAGTCCATCGTTGGATGATATCGGTAGCAGGCGTTGAAGTTGACTCAGGTTGAGGCACACGGTATGAACGAGTTCAAAAGATTTTATTATAAGATGCGCTGCGTGAACTACTATGGAAGTAATATACAATGAAAGTAAATAAAAAGGAAGAGAAGGACGAGGAAGCAAACTCGAGGCGTCTATAGCCGTTGCATCACCGCACTCGCCCTTCGATCTCCTGAACGCTGGCTAACCTACCCTAGCTGTCAGTCGAATGCGGTTACCGAAACGACTTACCTGAATTGCTCGCAAGGTCATAGGCTCCCCCATCAGGGCCCACAGGCCGATTGGTCGTTGGGGGGTTGGGTAATGAAAACGCCAAGGACCGTGTCTCCTTTTGCAGCTGGCACCGTCGTCGGTTACATCCTCGTCAACGATACTCGCACGAGTTCTTCAATCGCAAAGGTCTTCGTTTTATCTTCACTCGGTCTTCGTCATGCTTACAAGTACCTCAAACACAAGTGAACTGCGGCACATCAACAAACTGCGTTACTGGCCGCTCGAGTCGGTCCTCCACGACAAATACCTCTTCCCCAAACTCGACTTCGACGCCGCAGGCGTCGGAGCATGGGGGTCAGGAAGGAGGCGAGGGTGTCGGCGACACCCTCGCCTCCTTCCTGACCCCCATGCTCCGTCTCCACCCCGACAAACGCGCAAAAGCAACCGACCTCATTCATCACAACTGGCTGGAGAGCGTCGTTGTCCAGGCGAGATCGACGTGATCAGGCGAGCGGAGCAGGACGAGGCGGAGAAGCGCAAGATCTTGGAGGCGGCGCGTGAGAGCTCACGGTCAAAGGTGGGGAGAGCGGCGGAGAGCGCGAGAGAAAGTGTTTGTTGGACCAGAGTGAGCGGGATGCGATGAAGCCTGTGGAAGAGAGCATTATCAACAGGGATGATGATGGCGACGAGGAGGAGGAGGAGGACGACGCGGGTGGCGGCGTGCGGGTGGCGGAGAGGGGTCTTGCTCGGAAGGCGCCGTTGTTAGCTGCCCGCCCGGCGCCTACTTCCGCGGGGGCGAAAGAGAATACCTCAGGGCTGACGCGGGCGATGAAGGGTGCGAACGCGACGCCGCCGAGAGGTAAAGGGAAGGTCGAAAGCAAACAGGTCTCGACGTCCGCTGGGAGCAAACGCAGGACGAGCAAACACTGCCTCGCTTGAACACATTTATCTTCCACCCTATGCCTGGGCGTCCTCGGGAAGGCGCATCAGCTCGCGATGAGGAATCTTTCAGTGGTTATGTATATCTTTTGACTGAGTATATTGATGATCCTCACCAGGACGAAGATTTTGACAGGATGGCTTTTGAGCATCTTCAAGATGTCATTAGAGCGAGACAGGATCTGGAATAGTAGGTACAGATAAAATAAACAATGATCCGGGTACGTACTGGGTGTGCACCTGTTCCAGTCTATGTAAGGCCAATGTATAGTGTGAACGGTCATGCAGCACGGAGAACAACCCATCGGCAATGATGCTGGAGGGTGAGAGTGGGATGGCTACGACCAGAGACCAGGGCGTGGCTCTGAAAACAGGATGATGGAAGTAGATATAAATGAAGTGAGATGTGATCGAAAATACCCATCCAAACACATAAGACGGGGACCGATGGAATGCCAGTATGCCACACTTTGATTTGATATCCAACAAACGAGGATGATGAGTGGTGGTTGTATTCGAGAAGACTAGGTGAGTATGTAATAGACGATAAACTAAGAATATATGCAATATGGGCGATGAGGAATCATGGTGTTGCGGTAAGTAAGAAAACAATAACAAAAACACGCCGTCTAGTAACCTCCCATCCCTCCCATGCCACCCATCCCTCCCATGCCCCCACCGGCCTTGTCGTCCTCCGGCGCATCCACGACACACGCCTCGCTCGTCGTCAGCAGACTCGCCACGCCACTCGCATCGACCAACGCCGTCCTGACCACCTAGAGCGGATCCACAATGCCCCTCGCCACCATACCAACATACTCCCCGCGGACCGCATCGTACCCCCACCCAAACATGTCCTCGCTGCATACTTCCCCAGCAGCTCGCCCACGATTACCGCCGCGTCCTCCCCGGCGTTCTGGATCCTCGAGCTCGTGCGGGCGCTTCTTGCGGAGGACGAAGTCCTTCAGGGACATCTTGACGACCTTCGGTGGAGGCGGGGTGGGCTCCCGAGGGGGCGTTGGCGCTGGTGCTGGTGCTGGTGCTGGTTGGGATTCGGGCGTGGGTGAGGGGCGGGTGCGGGTGTGCGTTGCGGTTCCGATGGAGTTTCGTGCTGTGGCTTTGGGTCGGGGGTAGGCGTGGGCTGAAGTGTAGGTGTGGATTCTTGAGCTGGGGAGAGAGGCGACGACGGCGAAGGCGAAGCAGGCGACGACGGCGAAGGCGAAGCAGGCGACGGCTCTATTGCCGATTCGGGAGTCAAAGGAGGTGGCGTTGCGTCGTGTGTACGCTGCGCATCCACCTCATCACCATTCTCCGACTCCGGCGTGGGCGGGGGCGACGCCGGCGATACTAACTCGTCGTGTACGGAGGCTGCTGCTAGTGCCGCGGAGGGTTGGGCGTCCGAGACGGCCCAACTTGTCGATGGTTAGTCGAGATCGCCAAACATCAACTCCCTCTACGTTGTCTTTCGCATCGATCAAAGCCTTAGCTTCGCCCTCGCCCTTTTCGTCTACGTCCATCCCGTCGTTTGGCGACGCAGATCTGGCAGTCTCGATCGCAGGCGACAGCGAACTGGACCACGCCTCTTCCTCCTCTTCCTCCTCTTCCTGCTGCACACCCTCCATCGGTACGTCCTCCTGGACTGCTTCCGCGCCTGCACCTACTTCACCCTTTTCCTTGAACCTCTAAGAACCCTGATCGGTTGAAGAAATCGGCACCTGTGACGGACTCTCGTCCATCCGCCCAGCATCGCGCGACGAAGCATCTGCTCGAGATGGAGACGAGGAAGAGGGGGGGTGTGGGTGTATGCGTGGTGAGGTGGGTGTATGCGCTGGTGGTGGTGGTGTTTGTGGGTAGGAGGGTGGGTCGGAGTGGGGACCTTGGGCCTGTTAGATACGCTGTATGATGTTAATACGCATACATTATGATAATGAAAGAAACGTACCCTTGGAGTCATCATCCATGGCCACATCGCCATCTACCGCCCAAACCCAAGCGCATACACCCCCCTTCCCCTCCGCTTAACCGGACTCGGACTAGAAGGAGGGCGTTGTCGCAGGCATTGTCGCAGGCGTTGTCGCAGGCGCGATGACTAATCGGCAGGCGTCGTGGCAGGCGTAGTGGATACGTGGCAGGCGTCGTGGCAGTAGGTGGCAGGCGTTGTCGCAGGCGCGAGAAGAAAGTGGCAGGCGCAATGGCAGGCGCAATGACTAAGCGGCAGGCGCGAGGAAAAAGTGGCAGGCTCAGGACAGCTCGCGGGCTGCTCGGGTACCAATGGCAGCTATGTTCCAGTCGAGCGGGCAGACTAACGGTATGGGCAGGGCGCGCGCGGTCATGACCGCTGAGGTTGCTGTCACGGCCCAGACGATTGGCCGGGCTGTTGGCACCAAAGACTGCCAACAGCCGATCATGACAGCAGCTGTTGCTGTCATGACCGCCTGTTGGCTGTCTGGAGAACGATTGGACTGATGGCAGAAGGCGAGCGGTCATGACCGCAGACGGCGCTAAAGGCCTACCACCCTGTGCGGTCATGACAGCAATGACGCAATGGTAAATCTTAACACCGGATAGCCGGACATCCTCGGACAGCACAAGGACACCCGCCGACGAAATTCCAGTGCGGTCATACCCGCATGCCGAGATCCCCGGTGGCAGTGCTGACCGCACTGCCCGCAGCCAAATATTCGATTTTTCTGGATTTAAATATTCCCCTTTTCTTATAATTTCTATATCTTTACATCGGGGCAACGTGGGGGTATGTGTGTAGGTGCACTAGAAAGCTACAATGGTCTACTTTCCAACTGTATAGGTTCTCTGCCATATATGGCATGCGGGAACCTACACCAATGCACGACAGCAAATTCCCAATTCCGTTATATATTTTTGGTGGGAATAATTATAGGCGCAGTGAACGAGTGGCAGGCGCGGTGGCAGGCGCAATGACTAAGCAGGCGCAGTGAACGAGTGGCAGGCGCGGTGGCAGGTGCGATGACTAAGCAGGCGCAGTGAACGAGTGGCAGGCGTGGTGGCAGGCGCAATGACTAAGCAGATGCAGTGAACGAGTGGCAGGCGTGGTGGCAGGCGCAATGACTAAGCAGCAGGCGCAGTGAACGGGTGGCAGGCGCGGTGGCAGGCGCGATGACTAAGCAGCAGGCGCAGTGAACGGGTGGCAGGCGTGGTGGCAGGCCCGTTGGCAGGCGGGATAGACTGATGGGACAACGGGACGGACGGAACAACCGGAACGTTGGCAGGCATATTGTTCCATTTTTAGATTGGCAGGCATATTGTTCTATTTTTAGATTGGCAGGCTCGCGGCAGGCGCTGGCAGGCATTGGCAGGCGCGCGCCTGCCATCTTTACTTGTTTATTCTCCTCCTCCCTTCCCTCTACAAAATAAAATATTATGAGATGTGCTCTGGGGTATTTTGGGGTCGAGGAATCCGAATCTGAGCTCAGATTTTCGAAATTCGGGGGAGGTAAGTCTATGAAACGAGAGTTTTTTTTTTGGTCACAATAAGGCTAGTGACCAGTCGTGGCCGACTCTACTTCACCAAGAACGGCCGACCCTCTTTCTTTTTTTCAAAGATGGTCTTTTTTTTCAAAGATTGTCTTTTTTTCAAATGTGGATTTTGAAGGCGCAGGAACCATTATGCACTTTTTTTTTTTTTCTTGTGTTTTTCCCGTACTTTGATGGGTCCACCACGGCCTGGGAAAATGGCACCCTGCGCCCATATTCAGGGTGCTCCTTCAGAACATGCCAAAGAACAATGGTGCAAAAAATCTAAGGAATCCGAGGAATTTGAGTCTGAATCTCGGTTTATCGGATTAACCGAAGACTAATATAGATAGGCTGAAAGTCTGGGGGCATATATCCATAGGGAATCGGGGTTGGCGAGCCTCCTTCTTTCTGAGAGGATAAAGGACAAAATAAGTGTCGAAGTCAGCGCAAAACTTAGATTATAACCCACCGTAGATTTCGTTCTGTGGGCATTGGTAAGTATTCCCGCAGAGAATTATATGCTCGTGGACTATGCGTTCGCATGATATGGCACATCTCCTCCCACGCAGGCATGTAGTGGAAGTTTTGCATACGAACGCCACGCTCTTCCTTGTCGTGTTTTGTGACCATGGCTTCAAGGAGGCCATTGAATACCTCATTATTGTATTTACCACCGAGAGCGCCTAGCGCGTATCGGACAAACGGACTTGACTTGGAATTCTGAATAATATTGAGTCAGTGTAGTCATCACAATGTGATCTCAAATCATACCTGGTCCTCCACAATCTCTCGCACTCCAATAGTGCGAGCATAGATCTTGCCCAGCAGAGGATTTCTGAAGCGAGAGTTGACAAATATAATATTCTTGTCGGTGGGAATGGGGCGACGGGTAGCATTTTTGAAAGCTTTGCTATGAAGAACCGTGTGGCATTCAGAGCATGGTTTGGAGCGTTTGTTGGCAGGGGATCGGTCAGCCACCTTCTTTTGGCACGAAGCTGAGAAGGCACGTAGGTTAGCATGGTCGTTTCTCCACTTCCATTCGTGCATCTGCAAGTCAACCACTTTCTGCTTCTTGAGTTTCGACTTCAGCTCACTGAACAGCTTGCCAAACAGAACCTGTGCAATAACGGGCAGTGATCGACCACCTCCTCCAAGATCTCCTGTGCGCTGTAGGTACTGGACGATATTGGGATTATCGGCTTCGGTTATTCCAGGACAAGGTACCTGTGCTTGATGCTTTGCTTCTTTCTTAGCTTCCGCGGCGCCTGTTTTTTTGCTCGACTGCGTGACAAATCCCAGAGTGAAGAGACTGGGAGTCTTGAATTTTGGCCCCTTCTTCGATTCTATTTTTTTGTTGCAGTCTTCCAGATGCTTCTTCCATCGCACGAAGTCGTAGGGCTCCTTGACTTTGACAGGTGTTCCACAAATAGAATGGCGTGCGACTGTAAAGTTGCCTGGCAGAAACTCAGCTCCCGGGTCAGTTGCTAGGATCTTGTCTTTCCATGCTCGAAATTTCCCCGCGTCAACCTCATATGTCCCATTGGCCAAACTTTTACGCAGTGTTCTCGACGCAACTGCCGATTTACTGGACCCCTCACCAGCTTTGACATACTTCTTTGATCGGTTCTTCTCCTCTTCTTCGGAAAAATAACTCGAGCCGCTATCGGAATCACTGGCATCGTCTCTTGTACGTTTCCGAATGTACTCTTCTTCCAATGGCACTGCTTCCGGGTATGTTCCTTCCCAAAGGCTGGATGCTGCGTAATCGGATTCGAAATCTGCAAGCACACTCTCTGTAAGCACACTCTCTGTACCAGCCATGCTGATGTGGTCGTCTTGGGTTTCGCTGCCGCCATCTTCAGTGTTTGAGTCGGTTTCCGTGTAGTAGTTAGGCAGTTGCGAAGGTGGATTGGGAAGAGGATTGAGTAGTCCCGCAATCCCCAGCCTTGTACGTGGGCAGTGTACGTCGGAGTCAACAATAAGATCTGGCTTATGCGAGGTGATTTCCGAGAATGAGGATGGTTCGGCTGGGGCAAGTTGGATAAACCATGATAGTCTCTCTGTAGCCGCTCGCTCCGCATTCCAGAGAGGCTTGTCAAGAACAGCATGCTCAATGGTATTCAAGGTAATGATAGAACATGAGTACATGTCTTCCTGGGTGGCATGTGGAAGCATGTTTCCTTGGTTCTTGAAGCGCTTTCCAAAGGCCTGCTTGAGCCAAGTCTGTAAATACGCAATGAATTTCGTTGGGGCACCTGATCCCTTCCCAACGCCGTATAGCGAATCCCCTGCAAGAGAAATGTGATGAATCAGTCGAAGTAGGCTGCCGGCTAGCTAGATAACATACCAAATGAGAAAGCCCGTCGCTTGAAGTCAATCATACCAGCAATCCAATGGTTGGTGTTGACATGTAACGGAAAGTACAACTGCTCAACCAGCTGGTTGTTTGCTTGGTTTGCAATATTCGCTAGGTATTCCTGGCGTCCCGATGTCTTCTTGTGAAGCTTGCTGATCTTGAGGGCAAAATAGAGGTCGGCAACTTGAAACCGAAGCTTAAGCTTTGGATTCTGTGATAGCTCGACATTCAGTTCCTCTACCATCATGTTGATGTGTTCGTCCGAAAGCCAGACAGTCCCAAAGAAATTTGCCAGATGCAATGTTGTCGTGTGTCGCTTGCAGTAAGACATTGTGGAATTCCATGAAATCGTCATAAGTATCTGACGGACTTGCTGAATCTGTTCCGGTTGCGTCTTACTCTTTGTCTTAGATTCTTCTCGATCCAACCATAACACACTGGCCTTCCAAAGAGCTTGGGTTTTGTGGCACAATATGACTTCCTTCCAGAAAGTGAGTGCCCATAATGGAAGGCGGTCAGCTCCATCGTTGAAACGCTGATCAACAACTGACTTTGCGCCGTCAAGCCAAGCCTGGCCATAAACCGCGTCAAGATTATGAATAAATTGGGATGAGGGAATTGGCCGCAATAGCAACACTTCGACGTCGGTATTTGGTTTGTCGGTACTAAACCAAGTACTTGTCTTGCTGGAAATAATTTCCGATGACAATCGCGGGAGCTTGAATGAAAGGAAATCCATAACCGACAAACTCGATTTGGGTAGCTGGCCTTGACCGACGAAATTTTGAGGTATCGCAAGGGTTGCATTCTTTGCTGATGTGACACAACCTGGAAGGTTTGCCCAGTCGTAGACTCTTCCTCTGCCAATCCATTCTTCCTCCTCAAAAAAATCATCATCGTCTACTTCCATCACTGTGTCTTCAAGGGAGCTAACCATAACAAGCGAGAAGTTTGCCAAACTGGGATTTGATGTCGGTGGCTGTCGGTAGGCGATGTCGGGTAACTCAGATCAAACAACGACCAGAGTACTTTAGCGTAGCACATATAAAAATTTATTCTACTCCACACACAATTATTAAGCTTGATTTGTAAAACGAGCACTCAAATGCAAGTGCGATTGCAGGAAAGGTGATAAAAAAACATATCAAAACACGTGTAAAAGAAAGCGAGTCTGCCAAAAAAATGTTCCGCGACGTGAGTCGAACACTTGACCTTTGGGTTGGTCCCAAACACCGTTGAGCCGTCCAAAGCCGGTCGACTATGAGACTTCATGTCCGGATGCTTGCCTGAAGCCCTATGGAACTTTGGCAATCTTGTCCGGATGCTGGATCCGGCTAGTTTCGCATTTCGACCAGTTTCTGTCCGGATTGGCACCTGGCCTTTTTGCTAAAATCCAGATTTTTTGTCCGGATAGGGATCAGACCTTTTATGCTAAAGACCGGGGTCCTGGAGGGGCGCCCCTACGCCAGGGGGTGCATATATGATGTCATCACACCAAAGAAGGGGCTGACAGGTGCGGGAAAGAAGGGGCAAGGCACGATGTCATCATTTCCCCCTCTTCTACCAAAGGGGCATGAGGTGGGGTGGCTGTGTGGGAGGGGCGCCTACCGATGACGCAAAGGGGCGCCCCTCTCAAATATTCGATTTTCCGTGAATTAAAATAATACTCTTTTCACCATTATTTTCATAGCCCCCTCAAATGGTAACGGAATCACATAATTCTACCCTTATCTGGAAGCACTCGTGTGCCTCTTTCATATCGTATAGGTAGCATAATATATTTGTATCTATTTGCGACGTAAAACCCTGGCCCCTCCTGATTAATATCGAGGGTTTTTTTTTTTGGAGAAATAGAGCTAGGGTCATTGGCTTAACTATAGGTTCGCAAAACTGTAGGCACATTTTGTGAATGTTGGTTTGTTCTTTGTTGTGGCCTTGCGGGTAATAGCGACCACGAAGCCTGATAAAGTCAAAGATTGAAAGAAACACTTGAGCTTTTTGGTATTGTGAGGCGTATAAACATGATGGAAATGCAGATAATCGACATGTATTAAACCCTACCATATGGCATAGCCACAAAAGGGAGTCTGAGGAATTTTTTTAAAAACATAATGGAACATCAGATATCCACTGATCATTGCATTATTCTTACAAACTCCTAACCGATATACTACACTGAATGCGATGCTTGCGGCACTGCACTTGTATGAGTGATGCAATACTTAAGTGAAGTGAACCAGACTACGCGTAGGAATTCGGCTGACTAGCCGATCTTGCCGTACGTCGAGATGCCGCAGGGTATCGTCAGCGTGCCATTAATCGGTTGCCGCCATGTTTTTCGAGATTTCGTACTACTTATACTGAATCCAAATTCTCAGGTCATCAATAAGCGACAGGAATATACCATCCTACTCTGTCGTTCGCTCTGCCAATGCCGCATTTGCGCCCTCTTATCACCCAGTCGCCGTCTTCCTAGGACGCACCTCCGGCATCGGGCAAGGAATGGCCCAAGTCTTTGCCAGTATTACTCAAGGAAACGCGGATATTATCATTGTTGGCCGCAACCAGACTGCTGCAGAGAAGTTTTTCGCGTCGCTCCCTCAACCTTCTGGAGACAAAACTAATACCCGGAAGCCCGCGCGTGAGTTCGTCGAGTGCGATGCGACTGTTATGAAGAATGTGCATACTGCATGCCAGGAGATCCTATCTCGCCATTCCAAGATTAATTACCTTGTCATGTCGCCAGGTTTTATGGCCCTATCTGGCAGGGATGAGTCCTCGGAGGGTATCGACAAGAAACTTGCTGTACATTACTACTCCCGGTCGAGGATGTTCAACGATCTCCTCCCTGCGCTGAAGAACGCGAAAGACGCCGGCGAGGATGCCAAAGTGATGAGCGTACTCGCTGCTGGGAAGGGAGGAGGAATCGACCTGGAAGATCTCGGATTGAAGAAGTTAGCGGGGCGGCGCTAGCGGCACCCACCTACAATGACCTTATGTTGGAGGTAATTCTTTCATATCCTCGCAATATTACGCTTTTCTCATACGTACTTCAGTCATATTCTTCGCGCAACCCATCGCTCTCCTTTATCCATGCTTATCCCGGTTTCGTCCGCACAAATATCATGGCCTCTTCTTCATCAACACTGCTCTCATTCTCTTCATCGCTGCTTTTGGGATTAACATACCCCCTATCTGTCTCCGCTGAAGATTGCGGAGAACATATGTGGTATGCCATGCTCAATGCGAAGGAGGGTGTTCATAGAACAGGCTCGAAAGGCGAAGACCTTGAAAAGACAAGGTATTTCGGGAATGAGGAGCAGAGCAGCAAGCTGTGGGATCACACACAGGAGGCAACGAAAGTCGAATAGTCGCTGTTGATATAGACGGACAAATCTCCTTATCGCTGGGGCTTTCATTTCTTCCTTGTCTTCAATCCCTTTTCGCAACATTGTTTCCATATCTAATCTTAATGCCCTTAAAGCTGTAATACTGTATTTGCCGCTCCATACATCTAACGATCCATGACTGGAGAGCCTGGCCTGTCATAATATTACAGGCATAGTCAAGGTCACTTGACTGATGAGAGAGAAGTCATTGGGAATTTGAAACAAGATGAAAATCCAGAACCACCATGCAGATTTCCTTATTTCAACCGACTTGTAACTTTCTGACAGGCAAACCTTGAAAGAAGTTGGTTGACCAACGGCCGCCAGCCCAGAGAGGTGACTTGACCAATGTTAGAGAATTCGTCGGGTAGAATGACGAGGCTGACAGGTATTTTTGGATCAACAAAAGTCGCCGCAGAGTGTGCACTTACGTTTAGTTGCGTGGTGTCGTATAGAGCGGGTCGTACTGCAGTTTGAACCTGCCCCGAGACGAGTTCGAGGTGGGAGGAGGTAGCCCAGTGTATTCCCCCGCCGCTGTTATGATTATAGGGGACGGGGCCCATGTTCCGGGCGAACTAGGATGGAGCACTTGCGGGCCCAGGAGCGGAACCAGGCCGAAGTCGCTGTGGAAAGACACGAGCGCGTGTGGGGCTGAGGGCTCAGGGAACAGCGGGGCATATGTAACTTGAGTCGAAACCCTGCTGATGGTGGTGGTGTTGACGAGGGTACTGGCGTTGCTGATACATAGGGAAGGGATCGTAAGACCTGTTGTGCGGCGGCGGCATGCACCTATATCCATGCCCGTGACCTGGGGAAGGTCAAATCTGCCCACTGTACCTGCCCTGCCCTGCGCCTTGCTGGTTGGCGAGGTACAGCTCTGGCGGCGCACGAGAGCCCGCACCCTCCACCTCCACTCATCCCACCGTTCCCGACCTCTAAACCGATTATTATAGGCGATCGCTGGTCCATACTACCGAGCGCAGGTACCAGCCGCCCTGGCTCGAGTTGCGGTCATTCGAGACAGGGAGGAGGGACATAATGTTGAACCCTGTGCTTGAGTCGCTGCGGGGCCGCCGAGGCTGGTGGGTGAATACATGGGCGGTGGGGGCCAGAATTTGTGTGTTATTCCTGGAGTGATGTGAGTGGGAGCCGCCGTTGCGGGTGCACTGTGAATGGGACGGGGTGTATTTGCCCTACTCGTCTGGCGAAGGTGTCAGATTTACAGCAGAGAAAGGATGAAGACAGGCGCGCATTAATCACCTTACAAGGGACGAACCAAACTTGTCAAGACTTGCCTGTATCTGAATGCAACCCGGTCGCGGCTACGAGTCCGGTTTGTAGAGAGAAAGGAGAGCAAGGCGTCCGACCCGTAGACATAGACACTGTACAGACCGCGGTGGTGTTGACGACGATGTGAAGTTGAACCTCTCCGCTCAACAAAAGTTACCAGCAAGCAACCATATACTGCCCATGTGACGGAGAAACTCTTGAAACCCGAGAACATATTCTTCGAGAGTGTAACAGATATTCCCATTTTCGCAACATCCTTGAAAAAGCATCTAGATCCATCACCGTATCAGAAATACTCGGTACTACCAAAGGCATACAAGCCCTACACAACTTCCTACAACTATCCGGAGCTTTCACACACACTGGGCAAGCAAGGCCCCAAGCAAACCCACCCACCTACGAAGACGAACCAGAGCCAAATGACAACGAGTCAGATTTCGGCAACGACGACGGCGGTTAGTCCACCACCTCTCCCCACTTCCACTCACACGACACTTCCTCCTGCTGCCCCGTATGGAAACCCTCTTCTGGATCGAAGTCCCGGCCCCAAGAATTATTTTCATTATCATATTTCCTGCATTAGATTGCAACCGATGCCAACAAATGTTAATCGTACCTAATCTTACAGTACCATATACATTTGCGATTCCTTTAGCTGTACCATAACCCGTTACTATTTCTTTCTTCCTTACGTAGACCCTTTAGTTGACAGGCTGGGTATTCATCTCCAGCCCGTGCGTCTTAGTAGATAGCGTACTTGTTGCACGTTAATCCAATTAATCCAAAAAAAAGAAAGAAAAAAAAAAGTTACCATAACGAGAACAATTAATGTTGGTGGACAGGCCGCCAACTCCTTTCTTTCGTACCGAATTCTATCTTGTGCCACTCTCAAGCCTCCTTAGCTCTTTACCCTCCGTCTTCCAATGTCTGACATAAAACTAAGACTAATGTGCCTCGTCTGGCCTGACGACAAGCCGGATGAACACAGTGTCGAGGTCAAAATCAATAATGACGATACTGTGTCTACACTCAAGAACATGATCAAAGATAATCATGCTTGCAGGCTTCATGGAGTCGATGCACGGGATCTCGTACTCTGGAGGTGTTCCGGACTTCCTGATGATGATAGCTTTGAAGAAACTTTGCAAACTCTTCGGTTCGATGGTTCTGATGATCGCCTTGTTCGCCTCACCTCCGCTCGTCGACACCTTTCTCTATATTTCGGAGTCAAAGACTTATCAAAGGAACCGATCCACATCCTTGTGCAGACGCCCACGGTTCGTGAGTGTGGTACCAGTATCTCCTATTCAACACTGAAAAGTCTTGTATCGGGCGTCCAGCCCAGCCAAGGTGAGACACTACTAGTGGAGATACCGTGTTTCGGTGCGGGAGCTGGCGCGATCTTACATCATGATCACTAACTCTATTCTCAGAAAATTTGACTCCCAGTTCCTCGGACCAGAGTGGAATTTCCAAAGCATCCGAGCCAGCATTGGATACGGAGACTCTCGGTAGGCCTTCGCCAGCGTTGGATGCACACTCTCTTGGTAGGCCAGTACCTGGTGCGTTCTGTGGCTTTACTCCTCTTATTCCGAGGTCTCAACGTAGGATTTTGCAGACCCTGGAGCTTCCGACAGGCCAAGGAAGAAGCAGAGGCTCGTAAAGAAAGACGAGGCTACTACGTCTGAAGGCTCCTCAAATCATACTGCAGCGCTTGGTGAGTGTATGGACTACACATGTGAACCGTTTAACAAACATTTGCCCTAGGCATTGGAAGGAGTACCGCACCCCAGAAAATCTCGCTTGATGATGCGATCCAAGAAGCAAAGGCCTTTCTAGCGAAACATTCAAGTTCTCTAACATCGGCAGCCGAGATTGTGCCCGAACTGGATCCCAAGAACCCCTTCTTTGTAGACGGGCTTGGTACTTTATATGAGGATGATCCCATTGTGAAGGAAAGAGTCGATAAACTATATGAACGCAGAATCACGAAGTAAGCAATCTTCTCTCTCTTTTATTGCATACAATGACATTTTATTTAGAGTTGTATTCAACACCTCGGGTTCGGGGAAGACCCGACTTCTTGTCGAAGGACTTTGTCACAACTGGGGGTTCTATTTGACTCCGGATAGGGTTCCTCGTCTTGGTTCAACGGATTTCTCGCTATCCCTCAGGAACGTGGAGGCGTACGTTGATGACGGACAGTTTTTCAGCCCAACGATTCCAGACTCGTCGACAAGCCGTGAAAAAGCTCTCACAGCAAATTGTACCATTGCCCGAATCACGTTTCATCACATCCTACTTGCTCGCCTCCTCGTGCTCGAGGCATTCCTCTCGAATTCGGCCAATGTGTCTGGCACTCAACTTCGCCTCCGATGGACGTATCTACAACTTGTGCCGTCAGCGCTGAGCGCCCAGTTTTCTAGTGACGAGCAGGACATATTCGAGAGTGTGTATGGGATAATCGCAAAATGTCAAGCCAGAGCTGACACTGAAATTCCTTCTGTTTTAACGAGGATACGGCAAGATTATCGCGTCCCCTCTACTTCCCCGCTTTTTATAATCTTGGACGAGGCCCAGATCTGTTCCCATCTCTACGAGGGAGCATTCCATTCAGAAAAGGAAACCGGTCCGGAAGGGATTCGCTCAGTCCTCAGAGAGATTTCCAACGCATGGGAACGTTTTGGACAGTCAAACTTTGTGACCTTCTATTCTGGGACTGGTTTCTCTCTTACGAAGGTCTCAAGGTCCTTGACAAGTTCGTTGGGAACAGTTGACAACTCCGTCTTTAACGACCTGGGGGCGTTTGTTAGGGAAGAGCAGCAGAGGGCGTACATCATGCATCATGTGAAACTTGACGAAGACACAAGGGATGAAGTTCTTGGTCGTGCATGGCGGTGGTTGCGTGGACGGTGGGCACTTTACTCTTGGCTAAGTTGGCTTATATCTTACTTTTGACGCACGGATTTAGGCATCGATTTACCGCAGGGTTTGTGTATACTCTCCAATGTTGTGGTACCGAGAACGCATCAGCGCTTTTAACCCACTACGTTCAGGCGCTCACCGATTACACCCCTATGGATGGCTCCAACAGTCGAGTGACGGAGGAACAATTAGTCCGCTTCCCCGGGTTCACAAAGATATCTCAGCAATTCAAGAAGCTTGAGGCAGATGGTCTTCTTCGCAAACGGGTCGCCGGTGCCATCCACAACTTCATGTTACGGCACAAACCGCAGTTTTGTGAACCCAAAGACGTCCAAACCATCGAACTTGGTGTTTCCCGATACAAGACATCCAGCGAAACGGATTACAAAGCCATTATCATCGACGAACCACTCATTATCGCGAGCTTACTCCAGCATTTCGAAGGCAGTCCGGACTCTATGGAAGAGACTTTACGAGGGCGGCTAGCTGCTATCCCAACCGGGTCTGAGCGGGGTTACCTCCTTGAAGTCATGGGAATGTATGTTCTCGCCCATCAGCTCGACGGAACAAAGAGCCTCTCCGAAATATTTCACTTCCGGACAACGTCAAGCAATATCCGAAATGGGAAAGCACAGTTGATTGCTATCAATGGCGTTAATCAGAATGGTTCATTACGCTATTCGATTGTGAACCGGCCTTGGCTATTTCCGTTGGGGATGGGCTTTGAAGCAAGTGATCCGTCCGAACATAAAAAATGGTTTGAAGGTGGAGGAATTCCATTTTGCTTCCCTGACACAAGATCAGGACACGATCTCGGCTTCTTCGTGCTAGTCGACGACCATTCGATTGTATTCGTAACGAATCAGTTCAAGTCTTACAACAAAGACCTCAACGCAACAATAACAAAACGAGCACTACAGTCTCTTGCTCCGGATGAATGCTACAAGGATAAGGTATCACAACCACTGTTTTACTGCGACGTAGCTGACGAGAACCCTTAGAATGGTAAAATCTACACACCGGGCAAGTCAGCTCGACAAACAATACGTAAAGTTCTCAAGCTCTCCAATACGCCTTGTCTTGGGATCATCACTTCATTTCCATCGAATCAGCATTTCCAAACCATTGATCAGCAGCCACTAGAGCATATGGCCCTGTTTGATTCCTCGAGAATCAAAGGAGAACTGGGTCGAATGCTAGCTCAGTATAAGGATGATCAGTTTCCTGGTCTTGGCGACATTATCTTGCCGAAATGGGAGGTTGAGGAGCCAGATATCGATGACATTATTTAAATCTCACTAGCATAGTAAAGAATACTTGATGTACTTCGCACGGCAGGATACGAGTCTTCTTTTTCTGTTCAATGTGCTTGCGATCGCGATCTCATGCTGAGAGTAGTAGGTGTAACAGTGTTGGGCAGCTTCCTCAAGCTCCGTCAATTACAGCTCCATTATAATCCAAGGTCACGCGGGTTACGTCTTGGTACCGCATACTCGTTGAGCGGCTGCCGATGTTGTGGATTGGACACAAGTTGACATAGCACCACTCACGATGACGGCCATATGGGACTTTGTGTTACACGCTACGTAGTATTGCGCTTTGGAAGCCTCTATTAGATGTAGAGACCTTTGACGTCTGTTCTGCTTTGCCCCAACCATTATTGGGAAGGTACAATTCACAGCACCGATATGCAAAAATGTAATGTTGGCGACAATTGCATATGCATACGAACTCCCTGGCTAAAGTCCGACTGGACGCTTCATGTTCTCTTGCTACTTACTGCCTTTGATCAGGCCTTCAGAAACCATACTTCGCCATTGACATGATATAATGAGCCCTAGAGTGATTTGCATCGTTGCATCGTTCCTTCCAGCTCGAACAGTGATTGCACCGGTAAGTGCGTAACACTCTTATTCAAATTCCACGACACAAGATACTAATAAGACACTACCAACTAATCAAGGTCGTACTCAAAATCAGGGAAGTCCCTTGCGTCAAATTCCCTTTCAAATACATGTCAGCTCGAGTCCGAATCGGAAACACCAAAACTCACTGGACATCCTCGACAAGCTCGCGCTTCGAGCCTGGCTTCTGCTGTTGAGATTGTTGTTGCATCTGCTGTTGCCTGTGTACGTCGTACTGTAATCCTGCTTGAGATGGCTGGTTGGGGAAATTTTGCGCGGCGTTGTAGTTTCCGTATGCGTTCTTGGCTGCTTTCACAACGGGTTGAGTGACAGCGACCCTTCGCGAAGCTGGATTTTTAGCGACACCCTGTGCCGCCTTCCACATTGGCTCCCGCGTATCGAGCCCCCTGGTGTTTGAGGTTAAGTATCATCAATTGATAGAGAAAATAACGCACTGAGAGACGAGAGGTGCAGCCATAATGGGGACCGCAGTGACGATGGCAGATGCAAAGAACAACTTGGAGTATTGACCCATGGTGGACAGGCGTTATAGATGGAGGAAGAGGGTCGTAAAGTCTCGTGTATGAGAGGATTTAGTGGGATTGGCTTTCGTGACCAGCACGTTGGAAGAAGAGTGTGAATGAGTGCTCTGCGCTGGAGCACATCTTCTCGATTTCAAGACCAATTTATAGGTTTCGACTCTATGCTGCCCATACTGCTCGCTCGAACTAAGTATTCTTATGGGGATGATCAGTGATTACAGCATGTGAGGATCGACCTTGATGGCAAAGCTCTCAAGCGTCGCCTACAGAAATTAAATTTGCGCTCGCGCACCGGGTTCGTTCGGCTGTTAGGCTTCTGCCAAGGTTACTCTGCTGCGATCTCTGTACAATAAACAGACCTCAATTCTCAGGTCAAGTATCTTCGATTTGCCTTCGTCAATTTTACTCAACGTTCATTAGTTATGTATGCCCCTTGCTATTCACCTACACCATCGCGATTACCGTCAATCAAGCAGAATGTATTATATAGGCTATATCTAGAGCGCTTCTCTATGAAGATAGTGCTGACAAATTGATTCGAGAACACGAAACAAGAACACGCTCATGTTCAGGGTTTATTACTGGGTGACATGGGTCTAAAAATGAGTTTCCTGGCGAACTTAGATACTAGGGCTAAAAGCACGACCGATTGACTGACATATTTCTTCACGTCATGGAAGCGCATTGGCATCTTTGCAGATCACATCAGTGGTCTTGTTTACGTCAATTGAGAATTGAATTGTTTTTGTAGTTTGATTCAGAGAGAACCTTGTGGCCTCCAGGAGTCAGGATGAAGCGGCAGGTGTCTGTTTTTTCCGGTGTGGTTTGGCCGTCAGGGCTATTTTAGGTCCTTACTTCTCGGATCTGCTAATGTCCGACCATCTTCGATGAAGCATTTAGTTTGAACGCCTGACTGGCAGCTGGGTATTCCTGGCGAGTGTACCTGGCTGTGGGTGGTGTGGATGACACAGGCATGACAATATGGAAGAGAAGGCCTTCGCATGAAATGTGCACTTCGGCATTCCCACTCTCTTGAAAAGTCTGTAGAAAGACATCTATTGACCCACCACTGTCAACGCTAGCACTACACTTCCGGACTTTGCACGATGCCGCAAGACCCTTGATCACCAACTCGGAATACGAAGCGATACTTCTGATCTGGTAGTTGTTAGAAGCTCGCGTTAGTGCTCGAGTTAGATACCTCGCGCTGTCATGAGCGTTTGACAGGGCCCAGTACACCGGCAGCAAAGTTCACAAAATTGTTTCTCGCCCTCGGTCACCATTTTCTCTTGATTAAAGGTTTCCTGAACGACATAAAAGGGCACTCATTATGTTGCCAATCAATAAGTTCCCCCATCTCAAGAAGGTAGAAGCCAACAGTCACACATCTACTCATCTGCTAATTGATTGGTCTCCTTACAGCTACAACCGTGCCTTTCAAAGTCTCGCTCCAATCTAAGTTTTTCATAGCAATCTCCAGGCGAGCACATTAAAGTCACTGGTAAATGTTATGCCGAGCACTAACTTCTGAGCGACTTCCAGTCTAGTGATGAAGACGATTTTGTTGCCCACTATCGTCGCCGTAGCGGCACACATTACACTCTCCGTAGGCTACGTTGCTACGGTCTACACAGGCAGCGCGTGCAATGCAGCAAACCCCCAATTCCCTTCGTTCTCTATTGTCGGGTTTAACATATCCGCTACCAATACAGGTTGCATTGCCCCTTCAGTCCCCCTCAACCTGGGGTCCTTTTCCCTCACCGGGTGTACCACTGGAGGATCCGCCTCGCTCTTCAGTGACACTTCCTGTACCAGGCCGCTGACGACCATTAGCTCAGCTGGGACTGCATGTGCACAGTCTCTGCCTCTTGGTTCGCTGATCATCAATGGGTGCTAAATGGGAAGGGTTCTTTAACAGTATCTGTGAGAATATAAGTGGTGTATTGGATCTCTGTGGAAGAATCTGTACAATGATGTCTACAACGGATGAAACCCAATCATACAAAGAAAATATTTGTGAACTGATTCATGCGAGATACAATCCAAGTCATACCTATCTTGAGAAAATATAGATAATCTCACAAACAACCGACCGACATAAGTAGTAACTAGTAAGCTAGGTTCCCGCACAATCAATCGAGCCACATTTGAAACTCAAGATCTTTGACACCAGTAAATGAAGCATGTCATTTTATCATCATCGTAAGAGAAAGAAGTAAGCACACACCTTGTGTCCCAAATAACTCTGTTGCCTTTTCTCTCGCTCGCCAGGGACGAACTGCGGTATATCTGAGGCAGGCATACCCAGATACCCTTTGAACCGTGAAGCTTGAGTCACAATCATACAATGCGTGTTTCATTCCTCTCCAATGGCCCTGACACTTGCGCCATATTAACAGCATATTGATTGATCTCATCGTTAACGAGGTCTGTGGCAATGCTCACGAGATACTCATCCAACTCCTCCCCAATAAGACGCGCCGCCCACAGTTCGACGATCTTGTGGGCCATAAGGTAGCCGCCGATACGTCGTCCTCGAGCGGCCTCGGGGTTTTTTCGAGTCAGAACACGCGGTTAGGGGTGAATATAAGGTGGTGTCGATGTAGCCATAAAATGCTAGAGATGGAGGCTTTGACGGTCTTCTACGATCCCTCGGTCGGCCGAGGATTGGTCCTAATTTTGGATAATGTGGAAGAAGCAGCAAAAAGAAACGTGTACATCAAGAAGATTGCGTCCGCAGGTTTTTCTATCCTCATTGATCAAAAGTTCATCATCTCAAGAGAGAACCTGAGAGAACCAACAATCACCATCTCGTTGACGTTCTGGTCTCACCGCCTTTGATACGTCTCCTGAGTTACATTCGCTTCCTCCCTCTTTCCGCCCATCATCGCTCAATGTATATATCAAAGACCTCCCTCGGCGTGTCATTGCATGTTGTCAAAACGGTGCAGGACGAGTTTAACACTTTGAAATCAATGATGTCTAAGCATAAACAGCAGCGTCTTTTGCTATGGGGATCAACATTGCTGGCTTGCTCATATAGATGAAGCAAATGCGTGAAATGACATCTCAGCTGTCGCAGAACCTGTGACTGATCCATCCGACACTGACGTGGTATGCAGCGAAGAGGCCTTAGAGTCTCAGGCTCGTTGGGTACCCGCCGATTACACAAACGATTCGGATCTGAAGAAGCCCAGTATTGTGTTGGTATTATACGAACACGACTCCTATAAGAAGACCAAGGCTGAAGAAGGGCAGTGCTACGAAACTTGCTTTGATCTTGCCAGAACTGCAAGGGCATGCATGGTTGGGAGCGCGTCGGGATCATAGAAAATCCAATCTGTGACCACTCAAGATCGCTGCTATGGGTAGAAGATGGATAATGGAAGTTCGGTTTGTATATTACACATGACTTCAGTAAAAGAAGTGTGCGTCCTCGAACAGTATGGAAATCGAAGGTTGGGCAGGGAGATATGTCAAAGAAACAGCAAAAAATCCGACCTTGATAGCGATTCAGTTACTACCTCGTGACATCCTGATGCCTTGAGATAACATTCGAACGTCGCCTTGGGGTGCACATAATGCCGATGGGAGTTTTGGAACCTCATGTATGTGGACTCTGTCACCAATTTGTCTTGAATTTGTTAGTAGAATCTAGTAACATTTAATGGGGTAACAGTATGTACCTGACATCAGATCACATTGCCTCCACAATATATCAGGCTGCGGTGCAGGGATCGTCGGAATGCGATGAATGAAGTCAAGGGAGGGGAGAGTTAACACTAGTAACATGATGGATTGTCTGGATTCCGAAGTTAGTTGCTACAGCACAGCCTTATGTAACGATTCCCATGGAGGCACGGCGATCTGGTTTTCATCTCCATCCACCATCCCACATCCCCTCACTGTACTTACCTCGTCGAAGAATACCTATACGAGAACTCAAATGGCCTCAAGCTCTTCTCCAGAGTCCCTACTTTGTTAGTTTTTAAATGACATTCAGTGTCGAGGCTCAAAGGCGCTAATTTCATGTTCCGACACCCTGACAGCGACATTCACAACGTCACCACCACCGCCTATTGATTTGCGGCATATGGCATCCAACAACATCTTAGGATCTCCGACAAAGGACCATCGGTCTGGCAACAGAGTCTCTCAGCATTTGAGAACGACAGACCCCCGTGTAGGATCCCGCTCCCCCAATTCCATCCCTTCATCGCCCACATCGGTGTAAGCTGACTGTGTCTGTGACTGCAATCAAGAAACGGAGCTAACGTGGATGTGTTTTTGTATTTCTCTAGCCACTCCTCGTCTTCTGCTATCTTCGAACGGGATATTGAGCCTATCGCTCCGCCGTCGCCACCGACTACACATCACAATCACCCACCGAATCCTCATCGAATTGCCCGTGCAAAGGGGACGGAGCAGCTGGAGCAATCCGTACCTTCCGTTCTGGATAGTGCAGCCGCCATCCTCGCTGGCTTGGAAGACACCGATGTGGGAGACCAAGTAGCTGTGGTTTCACCTGCGTCATCCAGTTTCGATGCTCGAGGTCAAAGTAGTGGGTTCGCGAGCCCGATTGGCAGTCTCAGGAGTCGGAGCCCGAGTCCTTTGGGCTTAAGGGTGGGGATGCCGACGCAAACTCGGGCTGAGATTCTGCTCAGCATCCCGCACAGTAACCAGGCCGCGCAGCCCCACGCACCTACGCCGGCGGTGGCAATAGCATCACCCACCTCGGTTTTGGGCCTGCATAATATGACCCCTCAATCCACTCTATCGCCATCTTCCGCCTCTTCTCCTCGTCCTTTGATCGTCACTAGCAACACCTCGGCGACCATCACGCAGGTATCAAGTGAAGAAGGCGTCGACCACAGCGCCATCACACCTTCCATTGTTACTCCTACCTCCGCTTATTTCTCCACCACGGCCACTGTGTCAGGCGAGGCCTCGCCGACAACCACGACCCGCGAGCATCCTCCAAGCCTGCCATCTCCTGGCTTATCGCCCACCTCCTACCCCAGCACCTCGTTGACCTCTCCACACTCACAAAGCCTCGTATCCTCGCCCATCTCCTCGCCCAAAACGAACTCTACCACCCTCTCCCATCCACCTTCGCCCGTCCATGTGGCGAAAAAGCGACTGTCATTCATGTCCTACTCGGACCTCCTCTCCTCCACCCCCGCCTCCACGCAGCCGCTCTCTTCCCTCACTACCTGCGTTTCCATGGAGCCCCCGCCGCACATCCCCAGCGTCAGTGGGCTGAACATAGCGAGTGCAGCTTATGCGCAGCAGCAGGCGGGGAGTGCTGCGACGAGCATCCGCGGGTTTTCGTTAGTGCCCACTGGGGGGCTGACGCATGTGGGAAAGCGAGATAGTATCGCGATGTTGGATAACATCGGGGGCGAATGGGAGAGGGAAGGCCTTGGGAGAGGGTTGGAGGAAAGACTGGAGGCGCTGGTGTTGCCCCCCGTGATGGGGGGCAAAGCTTGAAGTTCGAGGCAAAGACGGGTTGGTATGCGAACTTGTTTTACCTTTTTCTACCTCTTTGCTCGCCTTGCTGTTTTTCTTTCTTCAGATTCGTCTTTCGTCTTTCTACGCTACTCGACCTCCTTCCCCTCTCTCTTGTCACGGATTAATGCATCATCCTAACCCATACATATTACTTATCGGACCGCTCTATTCTCTCCTTCCTGCTGAAATATTCATGCTCCATTCCGCGTCTAATCATCTAACTCTACTCACGCATCCTCCTTAACATTATGCCCGTCCTCGTGTTCGATCAAACAAACAAAGAACCATGCTCACGCTACTTTTACCTTTAATCTCATTTCCCCAATGTCGTCTTACCAATGTCTATTCTGTCCCGTTCTCACTAGTGACACCATGACCCATCTGTATCTGCCACCCGTCGTACAAATAAATAAATCATGTCTGTAAATATATGTTCAAGTCCATGTCCGTGTCGAACAATATTGTTCAACTGCCAGATGTCTTGTCTCGCATCGTGACCCGTGGACTGTCAAAACCATCCGGAACTCCAACCGAACTTTGACGACGACGCACTATCATCTAGTCGAATTATAGTCACGTACATCCTCTGGGTTACTTTCGACAAGGATCAGTATTTTACGTCGTGCAGCGCACGTTTACCAGGTCTTTTAGCCACCGAAATATCGAATGTTAGAACGTCGGAGGGTCCCAAAACTTACCTCCGACTTGCCGAGCCCACTTATCCGCACGCAGATTACAGTGCCTACAGTCACACAAGATGCTTGTATGAGAGTTCACGACTTCACTGAAGCGAGACATGTCCTCCAGATTTCGCTTCATGTGTGCTACAGCGGTGTGTTGAAATTGTCTCCGTCGGCACGAAGGTAGCTCTTGACGACCTTCCTTATGCATTATGCATGGTATGTTATCATCTGCCGTTCGCATTCCTCTCGGTACCTGTTGTGAAAGGCCGCCTACGTGCGAGCGTTTAAAGTTGTATACACGAACCGGTGGAAAATTCCTCACCAAAAGCGTTAGAATGAGATCTGAAGATCCGATGTACCTAGGTCTGAAGCTAGGATCAGATGTAGTCGGAACCGTATTGGATGCAGCCACCCTAGCGAGATCCATATGCCCGTGCTTGATAGCGTAAACAAAGACGTCGACAGGATAACCACTCGCGTGGATGCTACCGGGGTAACATGATCAGCTGTGTATCACTAATGTTCCGCATACCGTTACCGCATGAAGAATTTGCATAGCTGGACAGCACTATAGATCATGTACTTCTCTGCGACCTCGGCAAGCGCAACAGCGTCTGCAAATTTAATGACGTTCAAATCCGGCTGCGCGACGCTGTGCATAAACTGGAGCATCGGCTTCAAGGTCGAGGTATTCTCGGCTAGCTGGACTTCAATTCCCTGTTCATCATCGACCACAGAAACCGACCCCACAATCGGAAAACCGCCACTGAAACTTTCCAGATTGGTTTGATGAGCTCCGTAAATGTGACCTTCTGAAGATTTAGAAGGATATCGATGGCCAAATAGCAATCTTCGACTGCAATTGTGGTCAGACAACGTCGAAGCCAATTAGGCGCCCGTGATGGCGGCGGCGATTGACATACCAGGGCACTTCGGAGGCAGTTTCTCGATCAGCAGACTCGATGACATATTTGTGGAAAGTTGTAATTTGAATAATAAAAAACTTTCGGCAGGAGGATGGGTTGTGGTTGCGGTTGAGTTCATAGGGGAGGTCCAATGTCTTCACTGCTAGGCGTACGTAAGATGTTCCCATCTGGTTTATCAAGCCACGAGAGAACCGAGGCAGCACGCAAGCTGTGCAAGCATATGATCAGATTAATTATCCTCGGAATCTGTTCGGCCTGTCTGTCCCTTCGCTCCGTTTGGGTAACTTGGGTAATATAACCTTAGCGTCGGTGATACACACACGAAAGTTACACGTTGCGTATCTCGTTTCTCGCATGAAATGTCGTGGATTTCGATGAAAATAGTGACTCAAAGAGTGTTTCTCAGCTACGATCATCCTTGGAATATTTGACAAGTGGAAGCAAAACGGTAGTATCAAGCTATAAGTGACCTTGCTATACAACTATTCTATTTATGAGGGCAGCTTCAAGCGAGACCAAACGAACTATAGATAATTGATTTGCGGGTTTCAACGAAGCTCCCATCAAGATCTCGTGGCGCCTAGGTCAAGGTCAACCACCTGATTCTCTGAATGTTCTGAGCTCTTCGTCGATTGTCCTAAAGAGAAGGCCCATCTGCTTGATGACTAGGGGGTTCTTTCTGGCTATGCGCGATCGCCATCTAAAAAGGGTACGACGTCAATAGTGGTACGTCATAGCTTTGAAATATGCCATTCGGGGTTGTTCAGCATACGATATGATGAGGCTCATAAAGCATCAATCTCGACTTGCAGCACCCGTTGCCTGTCCACAAGTTTCAGTCAATGACCAACCTATTGACAAGCAATTCATTGAACTCATTCTGACGGTTTATATTGCCTATCATGTTGTTGTCATGTTGGGATTGGCGTGTCAGTTGCGTGTCAGCTTTTAGAACATGCATGAAACGTTATCGCAGCTCCTTCTCAGAAATGCTTCTCTACCAGTACGCATATATCATGTGAATATCTGCAATTGTTGTAACAATTTCTTCGTCGTATTGGCTTTATATGCGCGACCACAATCGGTGGTATATATTCGGTGGTATATTCTAGAAGTTTGTGCCACTGGCTATCAGACACTCGTCGAGAGGATACTTTGTGGACTATGGATAACACTCGTTGAAGTAGTATTATATTAGTCGTAAGCAACTCGTTCTGACATTCATAATCGGCTAAAATATGGGCTCGTCATCATTTGTGACCCCTGAAGCAATGCTTAACGAAGCGCGTATCTGGCTCAACACATTTTGTCTTTTGCACTCATAAATGCTGGGCGTCCATGTTGGGCCCGAGGAGGAGGCAACCTGAACACAAGAAAACTATCTGATCTCATTCTCTAGACTCCAAGATTTCTATTCGTACACGCCAACGTCGACAAGATGTAGATAGCGATAAAAAAAGAGAAGTTACATACACGATTCCTAATAACACACTGACCTCGGGTAGAAGACAACGCTGGTAGCACATCAGAAAAAGTTATATACAGCCGTTTCAAAAAAAGTCCAGCTCCCCGTTGATCACGGTTGCACCTTGCCCGTCTTGATCTCCCACAACCCCTTGGCACCCCTGACGAGCCCTTCAAACACACACTTCTTCCCCAGAAAATCTACTTGCATGACCCCCAGACTCACCATCCCTGGATCACCTCTACACCTCTCCTGGAACGCCGACGATATTCCTGCGCGCTCTGAATCACCCAGTTCCTCATTCCAATAATGCCGCCCATGTATCGGCGTGTGTAGCTGTCTGTTTATCTGGGAGAAAATATCATACACCGTAACGCCATTTGGGTGCGATTGGTGGATGTCGATGTACCACGGCAGGCGCGGATGGTAGAGGCGCATGAAGGAGGAGGTGGGCTGGATGCAGAGCTGGGCGAAGTCGATCTCGTTTGCGGGGCGGTGGAGATTGAGGAACTCGATGTACTCGGGGCTAAAGGGATGCTCCCGCATGTCGTGATAGATTGGCGGATGATTGGGTTGGTATTGCAGCAGGGGGTGCAAATCGCGGCGCACGGGATCCACGAATTCTATTCCGAAAAAACGAGAAAAGAATCAGTATCGCTGACGAGGATAGATGGACAGAGAGAAAGAAACTGATGAACCTTTGACATCTGACCTGCTCTTCCCGACTCGTGGGATATAAGATGTGATCCCAGGCCTGACAGAATAGTCCGGACGCCAATCACGGGGTCTCCGTGCGAGGTTTGACTCATCGAATGAGTCGCCTTGGGCATAGCCCTGATACGAGTATCCCGCGAAGTCACCGACGTGGCCGTATGACGCCGATCGCTGAAGCCCATTACGGCGGGGTGGTGGCCCATGCGATGTTGTCCGCCGCATAGAAGTTGAATGTTGGAGATTCTCGTGTCCGTGGTCGCTCTTCTTCTGCTTCACCTTCTTTATCCTGTACCCCTCCCCATCACCACTCTCATTCCCAGCTCCAAAAAAACCAGCGGTGATAGGTTGCCCCCATGCGGAGTCGTAGGGTGTACCAGGAGGATTGGGAGGATAATAGCTTGCTGAAGCTGAATGAGGCTGCGCTAACTGTTGTTGTGACTGTTGACCCCACGGAGAATTAGGGGCGTAACCGCCATTCGGTGTCCGGGGAGGCCCATAAGATCCAGCAGGCGACGGCGCACCCCATGTCCCGCCAGGAGTGGGCGCTCCCCATGATCCAGGCGTTGGTGCCCCCCAAGACGTTGCTTGTGTCTGCCCCCACACCGGCGCCTGAGATGGCTGTTGAGAAGGCCAGACGGGTGTACTCGCAGGCGGGTAACTCCCATACGTCCAGCTCTGTGCGCTCGTGGGCTGCGCTCCAGGCGAAATCGGCCAGTTTGGAAGCTGGCTTTGATAGGAGGGGTAGGGTGTTCCCTGTGCGGGCCAGTAGGACGTACTGTAAATCATGTAAATTGATTAATCATCATGGACGAAAGGAAGTAAAAGAAGATGGGCGGAAGTAAATGTGTGTGACTGAATCGGGTAAGCTTGCTTACCTGGGTTGTGCATTACCACCGCCGCCACGGGTACCGGGGAATGCGTCGAAGAAGCCTGGCTGGCCACCGTTGCTCGCACCATGAGGTGGAGGATAGAAGGGTGGATTTATTTCGTCCACCAAAGGCGGCATTTCCGGGGAAAACATTGCCTGGATGATATGAGTTGGGTAACCAAACTTGAAATTCGTGATAGTCGTGGTGGTAAGAGAAGAAGTGAGTGAACCAACGCAGAAGTTGGGGTCAGATAAGGTAGAGGCCCAGATTAGCCGCTACAAGCGTTGCTTTCTGTCTCGAAGAGCACAGCTCTGGAGTTTGCTTGATGAGAAGAATGGCGATGAGAGAGATGCGGACGATCTTGCCAACCGCCTTGTTTGCCCGTGTTGCTCACCGCCTTGTGGTTCCCTAAAGCCAACGTCCGCTCAATGTCCTTCCCTCACTGCTCCTTGCTGTCAGCTTGTTTTCTCATCCACCTCAGGTCATTAACTATCGGTATTGGAAAGGTAATGGATATAAAATAATCGAGCGTTCCTAATAAGGCCACTTCCCCAATCTAAAGTTGATCTAAAGGTCAGTTTATAACAAATAGCAAGCACGGCCAATCACCGACGCGCCGAACTTATCCAAACTGATACGGAGAAAGATTATTTATTTACGTTGGTCCTATGCAATGCAGCAGTCCCAAGCAGTGCGCCTCCTGCCCCAGTGCTATTTGTGTATCGACAGGTTCTTTTGTAAAATAATGCCAAAATAGTCATCAGCAGGACCTGTCGAAGTCAGACTATATCACAGCCGGTACATATATATGGCGTTCAATGCCTCACTTAATTTATGTTGTACACCAATTGTCAATTGTACGCCATTCTGCGACCAGTAAATATTGCGTCTCAACAGAAAATCGGTTTGCATGATGACAGCAATGAGCTTTGAATGAGCTCTGGTTTCATTCCACTGCGAAACATGGGCCTCAGCGACTCACTACCCTTTAGCATGAGTACCAGAATAGGGATGCTCCGGACCGTCAATCGATGTGGTTGTGCATCACGTGTTCATAGGTATGGGCGCCTAGTGGTGCTTCCACCGACGTTCTTATCCCCACACCCCACAACCACCTGGAGTCATGACTCGCTAAAGGCAGGGAGGTAGTGCATAGTAGTAGTAGCTCGGAGGAACATAGGTACAATCAGATAACATCAAGAGCGTTGAGATCGTTTCGAGCTCCCTTTGTTGTGGGTCTGGAATTGGTTGCTCCTTCAAATATTCCGTAAGGATACCACACTGTGCTTTGCCTAGATTATCCATTCAATGAAACACTCTACGTCTACGTCGCGAGTCCCTGGTGACACCCGAGCGGTCGTGACCCATTGTATCTTGTGTCCTGAGCGACAGCCTAACAGGCTAGTTGTCCTTTCCTTATTGTCTCCAGCGCTTGCCATCCGCAGGCGCCTTGTAAGTCTTTTCTTCCAGCCTCAACGAGCAATGAGTAGTAGATAAAAAGTTATCTCTCGATGTACTCTACTTCGTTGTCAATCTTAGTGCCCCTCCGTTCCTTTTGTGTCAGGAGACAAAGAGAATGGCCACTACATAAATCACCTTTTCACATTACTCCTGCGCAATTTTCTCCGTTACACAACTTCACAAGCATTGTATCCCGAGAGGAAACAATGTCCGCCTACCCTCACCGCCAGCTCCAATGTCCCATAAGCAACCTGCCTGTGGAGTTGTTATCGTATATTTTCAGTCTGAGCACGCATGCCAACGGAGAGCGTGACGGCGAGCCAAAGATCACCACAAAGAGCGTCAAGATGCCTCTTGCTCTTTCGAGCGTAAACCATCACTGGAAAGAAGTTGCTCTGCGTGCGCCGGGCCTGTGGTCCAGTCTGTGCATCACTAGGGAATTACTCGATTCGGGAATGTTGAACACAACACATATCACATCTTATCTTACTCTATCTCGGAATTCTCCCTTGGACATTGCCATTTACGCACGAGACCGAGACTGGAAGCATCAAGAGCCCGGGTACGTTTGTTCCTCCAGTCTCCGTCAAGTCTCCACTGTAATTAAATTTCGATCTTTTCCAGGATCCCCTCTGAGGATGGCTTCGAATCATACACACCTCCAATCTCATCAGAGCACATGAGCATTATAGTATCCCTCCTTATCCCTCACCTCTGCCGCTGGAAATGGTTCTGCATTGTAACCGACACCTGGTTGCCGATGCACACCGCACTCACCTCTATAAACCCCCACATTGTGCGACTTGGCGCCCCGCTGCTCGAGTCGCTGACACTCATTCGGGCCAACCACTCGATAAGCTTCTCACCCCAGTTCCTGCCGGAGGAAATGAAGGAACCAGCGTTCCTGCATCGGGATAGCACCACTGTATCGCCTCGAGACATACTGCCCCGCCTCAAACATCTCGCACTTTTGGGTGTACACGTCGATTGGGACTCGCTCATTGACTCCCTCTCGGCTTCGGAATGTGGTTTAACAAGGCTCAAAATGGCGTCGCATTGCGCTGACGTCCGACCCTCACTTGCCCAATTCAAAAAACTCCTCAGCTCAAGCCCCGGACTACTAAATCTACTGGTACACAGCTCCGGGCCCTATATTCCGGACGACGACGACGACGACGACGAGGCTGCTCATGACTACAGGACCGTGTATCTGCCCCACCTGCGGGAGATCAGCATTGCGTATCGCTCCGCACTGGAAGGCGAAAAACTCTTGAAGCTCCTGCACGCGCCAAACGCACGGTTACTGGCGTTGGGAGACGCCGCGCACCCAGCAGATCCCGAGGCAGTGGATGCGAGCAGCATGCTGACATATATAGGCACCAAGGATGAACCAGTAGCTTCGTTCCCCTTGCTCGAGAGTGTGGCTTTGGAATGCGTGAATGCAAACGGCCCTTCGTTACGCGCCTTTTTCTGCTCCCTTCCCAACCTGAAACGACTTGAACTAGCCGGCAGATTCCGGAAGGCCGTAAAAGCCCTCCTACCCGCCCTCCCCTCACCTCCCACCATCCCCTCCCCTCCCACACCTTTACCCACCCTGCCCTCCCCTACATATCTCCCTCCCCCCATCCCAACTCCAGCCCCAGCCTCACCGAACTGCCCCTGTCCATGCCCCCGGCTACGCTCCCTATGCATCAAAGAACTGCCCGGCGCATACCTCGAAAATCTAGTGACCAAGCTTTTCGACTCCAAGCTCCAGCACAGAGGCACGTGTGGGCTGCGCGAGGTCGATATCCATGTGGATGCACCAAGGGTTGTGCGGGCGGGCGAGTCACGGACGGGGGTTGGGGGGATGAAGGTGAACATATTCTATAATAGTTCGGATGCCAACAATGGGGATGGGGATGGGTATGAGGATGGGGTTCCATTCTAGGGGGGTGTTTAATGACCTTGCTTCCGACGCGCATTGCTCGTAACTGATCCTCGCGCGGTGGTCCTCGCTGCATCTCTTATCTATTTTTTTTTGCCTTTTCATTGATTTGGTTGTCGTTCGGGGTAGATTGGTGTTTTTTGTTGTAACTGTAATGTTGTACGCTGTCAATATCAACTGGCCGAATGCTGAACCTTGACGATACGCACTGTATTACGCGCTGCCCCAGCCGAGCAAGTACCGCATACAACGCTTTTAACAATGCTATCTTCAACGCACTTGCATTCTCTCTCACAAGACACGAGCTCCGGGGTAAGTCTACCTTGTCTAGTCCACCGCAACGTCTATCGCCAACATGACCGTGTGGCAAAATCGCATTGCGTCTGACTTCGAAACAATGTACTTTTCAAGCAAGAACTTTACTCCGTGTTCACAGAGAGAGAGACAGAGTACCAGTGTTAGTCTTCTAATGCGGAATCAGATTCAAAGTTTTGACATGGCATCATGATTGGTTCTATTTTACGCCAATTTTTTGATATATGTATGCAGAAGTTGTACCTTAACGTACAGAGCGAGGCGGCATCTCACGCAGGCAGACCTGTCCGCAAAATAACTGGCTCTAAAAATAGATTTGCGACCTTCCATTCACAGTCTGCTCTGTTGATCTAGACAGACATTTAGTCGCTCATGGCTGAGAACTGCTACTTACACAAAGCGTTTGCATATATGGATTTATTACAGTACGGAGTCTTCCGATTGGTGGCACTTAAGTATATGCAAGGATTCAAAACTTCAATTCTCGACATACAAAGGACTAAGTGCCTACAATGTGAGACGATCACGCGGCAGACCTAGCCATGCCCAAGATCAAGATGAATCCAATGGGATTCGACAGAACGTATTACAATAACTCCAAAAAAGCTTCTTGCAAACAGGACGAGGGCGTAGCATCAGGTTTCATGGTGTGGAATCAACCCTTTTACTGTTCCTTATCTGGGGTTGTGCGTGACAGGGTTTTGATATACTTTGTGGGTGCTCAACTTGGAAAGCCATCGATTTTGAAGGTTCGATCACTGCTCTCCCATCAAACATACGACAGGTACTCAGCAAGCTCATTCTCTTCTGGTCGTGACTCGTAGTTCTCGAAAAAATGTATTCAGACTTTCTTACTTGCCCTCTTCAGACCAATGAACCTAGTTCACGTGCCAGCAGCCTGTTCCGTGAATGGCGTCTTAGTATCTTTGGTTGCCGCATAGAATCAAAGTTACCGGACTGAACCCCAGTGGTTCCACCGGGACCCATACACTGGTCTTCTCTCTCTCTGCGGAATGGTTGCACGTGCATATAGGAATAGTGTTTCCGAATTCTCTGAGGTAATATATATAGTTCCCATTCGGCACATTTGACATTCCCTTCCGACATGTAAGGAGCTCCTGCTTTCTTGGCCATGAGAGTCGGAAGTACCACACATGCACACAACAACGGGATTAATCCATGTGCTATAGCAAAACGGAGCTTTCAGACCGTCGGGGAATATACGCATGCTATTTTGAGATGAACCTTAGCGGGTTCTCAGGAGTTTGACCTCCCTTACTGCTAGGGTATTTACGTTTTTGCGTATATATCGTGAGATAATTGTGCAGTTGGGTGGTATAAAGACGATCCTTGAGTGTCATTTATCTTCAGCGCTTCGAGCCTTCCAAGCATAATCAACCATGCAATTCAACGCCTTCATTATTTCTGCTTTGTCTCTCGCCAGCTTCGTTGCAGCAAGTCCATTTGCCTCAGGTGGATACTTTGTTTCATCAACAATCTCTTCCCAGCTGATGAGACTTTGATTCAGAAACGCTGTGCAAAGGCGACGAGGTCGTAACATCCACAAGTTACATCGGCGCAGCCAAGAACGTCAAGTTGGAAACCATTTCATGCACCCTTAACGAAGCGGCGGCCATAGAGGACGGCGCATTATTGGAGGCGCGTCAAGCCTCCAATGTGTGTGGCGCAGCTTGTAGGATTTTTTGTTTTTCCGACACATTTGAACCACTGACATCAACGTACGAAGGCACAACAAATTGCTTCTTGCCCGCAGGTGGAGGACCTGACCCCAGTGACTGCCATGTCATTGCAGATGCTTTGAAATTTGAAAGCCAAAATACTGGTGAGCCACCAGCTCTAAAGCCGTGCTCGATGGTATGGTTGACGTTATCTAGGTAACATATTTGCCGTCGGTATTAACGTGGGTTGCATAACATCCATATTGTTCATTGCTGAAGCTCGATCATAGGCAAACAATACTGTTTCGTTGTCGTTCAGCAGTTGCAAGACGTTCTTCCTGAACCAAGCTGCCGGAGAGTTGGATTATTGTCGTACTGATTGGGTAATACTTAGTACATCACGCAGACGAACCACTGACCCATTCTCCACTTAGTCCGCTGTAGTTGATTTTGTTGCCCCGAACTGCCAAGCAGCACAGAACGCACACGGAGGGAACTGCGTAGCTAACGATGGACGATGGTTCATCCAGTATGTGTCTTTGCTTTTTCTTGCATAGTCAGGGTAAATCTGAATTATCTTTTAGGGTTCAACATGTTTGAGTCAATGCTATGGAATGCTGATCCAGTAATTCGGATTATGATTGAGTCATGGACGTACACCTATAACTTCTGTAGCGCAACTCCGTTTTGTCGTTGTCACATGTAATCAGAACGCGAACTTTGGGTGATGCTGCAATCACGGGAAGGTTCACCGCAGAATTGGACCATGAGTAGTCTCGAAGGTCTATCATGTCAAACAAGGCGATGAGAGATTCTTTCATAATATGAGAATCTCAAAATGGGAACGCTTACTAGTTCAGCCCCTTGTCATAGGACACAGACCTATTGTCGCTGATACAGAAAAGATCCTACCCAACAAGCAACGGAGAGAAAAAATTCCGGAGGTAAATAGTTTCGCGGGGTCTGGGGACGTCTGAACCCCACAGTGAATGAAACTACGAAGTGGTTCATCACTGCTGCATCAAGCAGAGTCACATTGCCGGATGCGCCACAATATCTCGCGCTATTCTTTGAATGCCAGATGCGACGAGCGACCCAGAGATGCAAGATATGAGTAAAGCGTTCCCGACCCCGACAACTAACGAAAGAGGCACGAATGCAAACGCTGAAACTCTGGATTTTCTGGGTTGCTATGGCTGCAAGAAATGTTGTCTCTGAATATCTTTCCACTCTTAAAATCGGGTTTGAAGTGTTTTGCAGAAGTTTCGCCGGTCCCTTGAATGAGGCTTCGCAGGGCCATAGCTACCGTCGCGGAGGCTACATAGGCGTAAAGTATATCCAACTTCATCAAAACTCACTCGACTGTTCACAGGTAGCATCAGGTGTGCAGATGTATATCAGAGAGCATGTGGGGCCAAATGGGGCCCCACGTAGTCTCTCACAAGCCGCTACCGCACGTCAATCCACACCGCCATGTCTTGTCCTGAGCTCTCGGACCCTACTTATGAGAAGTTTGATGGTGACAGATATCTGAATGGTTTAACCACCTCCTCACTCAGAGATTGCTCTGAGATTCCCATCTTTTCACGTAGATGTTTGTTCGGATAATGTTCCTGAAAACACTTTTCACCTTGCTTCTTCAAACACATCGGCCGTGTCCTCGAGCAAAATTTGATCAATGTACAATCATACGTCTAGAGAATTCCACAAGAAGTAGCTACGTCACTACATCCTGGCCGCACTTGAGCACAGGAATAAAAATACTGCGATATCGTTGAACACCGACATCGTTCCGGACGTACAAAAAGTCCTTCATCCTTCCTGAAAGATCAAAAGCTTATGATTGGCGCTCCCACACACGGACTATGGTCCCCGCGATGAGACGGAGCTTTATGGCCGTCGACTTCGATATTTCTCAGAAATGATAATTATCTGATTTCATGATTTGTCGTTAATCACATATACAATATGCGTCTGTGCAAGTATAAAGACAGGTACTGCAGTCTGAAATATTTCGCCAGTTCATTGAGCCTTTACACGCCGACTACAATCGACCATGCAATTCGCCGCCTTCATTGTTTCTGCTCTGTCTCTTGCTTGCCTTGTTGCGGCGACTCCTTTTGCTTCAGGTTAATATTCCGTTTTCCGCATTGAATGATCGCAAAGTAATGAATGGTTCCCACAGAGTCGCTCTGCATAGGCGAAGAGGTTGTCACGTCCACCAGTTTCATTGGCAAGGACAACAATGTCAAGGTGGAAACCATTTCATGCACACTGACTGAGCCGACGGCCATTCAAAATGAGGCTTTACTCGATGCACGACAACTTGAACCAGGCTTGAACGTTTGCGGCACTTCCTGTGAGAGAAGCCATGTTATTCCATCTGGGTATAGTTCAAATTGCTAACGAAATGGGTATGGGTGGTGTCAAGGTACCACAAATTGCTTTTTGCCGGCAGGCGGAGGACCCGACCCCAATGACTGCCATGTCATTGCGGATGCGTTGAGATATGCAAGCCAGAACCCTGGTGAGATATCTAGCCAGTTTCTCTTTTGCAAGACTTTGATTAATCGATCCATGAAAAATTAGCCAACGCATTTACCATTGGAACCAGTGTATGTTGTACCTCTCAGCTTCCGCGTTCATGACGTGCACATGCTGATTATTGATGGACAGGCTAACAACACCATTGCTATGTCATTTAGTTCATGTAAGACATTCTTCTTGAACCAGTACACTAGTTCTCTGAGCTACTGCCGTACCGACTGGGTAAGCTTTCTCTTTCTCTCATATGAATCATGTCGCTCACCTCAACATCCCATTGATTAGGCCTCTGTGATTGATTGGGTCGCCCCCAACTGCCAAACGGCACAGAACGCACATGGAGGCAATTGCGTCGCCAACGATGGGAAATGGTTCGTTCAGTACGTGCACCTTTTACTATCTGGAGCTTTGAATACCAGAGTAACGGGGTATCGCGCAGGGTTCAGCACGTTTGAGAGAAAAGTAGACGTTCATCGCATCGCCTCGAGTCATACAAGTATCCGAGGCGTAGACTTACCGATAGAACGTCTCACTGAATCATCTGGCGGTATTCGGACTTGGACTTTCGAGAAATTCTAAAACCATACATATTAAGATCCTAGAAGTATATGATGAGCAATTACAGTGAAGTAAGGATGGAATTAAAGATGCGTCTTGTCTTTCATTTACGTCGCGGTAATTGCATTGTGCAAGCATATATACATATGATCACGCTCTCAAGGGACTCAAACTAGGTCTTTCTCTGTGGGAACTATCCGAGCACTCAACTAATGCGTTTGTCGTCGCCTATTTCCACTAATCTGGGACCACACTCGAACACACCCTCAGCGCCTGATAAGGACAGCAGTCTACATCCGCTATCCTATATCTAACGCTGGATTGATCGAACTTGAAGGTCAGAGGTGTCTTCATCTTGATTTCCAAAGTTTCTTGCAACTGATTCCTGGGGTCGTCTGGAACACTATACATCGCTCGCTTACACATACGCTTTAAAAGTGGTGAACTGCTATGCTACACCATTCCCTAGAATGAACTCTGGGAACGACTGATCCAACTGTCCCACCGTCCCAGTGCTGCAGGCTGTGCACAATTGACCCATTGTCATCCCGCCACCAATGTCCCACAAGTTCCCTCATCCCAACAGGGACTAAACCACATCTGAGAATATATTTCCAGTTATCATTACTCATGGGTTAGTGGACATTAGGCAGAGAGAAAGGATTACTCGGTCTTTCTGCGCCAATAGTGATAGTTTCACCACCAACCCCTCGTAATACACATATATCGCCTGGAAGCTTTCCCAATGCGGAGACGATCAGAGCATTTACAAATTAGAGCGAAAACAACCTATCACTATACTTCTGGGAGTGTACCACAGGCCTCTTCCTACATGTCCCCGTACACCCCGATCATAGTCCGTGTCACCGCATCCGCTAGTATGAATTCTTGGAAAAGCTGGTCCAAACCACCCACCATACCAATCGTAGCCACCTTCTCCATCCCAAGCTTAAAGCGCAACCAAGCTATTGGTCTCGCAAAGATCTCGTTCTCAGTCTTCATAGCCCTGTCCCCCGTACCAGGAGTCTCCGACTTGACCTCATATAGAGTCTCCTGTGTGAGCAGCTTACTATTACCCCTCCAGACAAAGCGCCTCTTCCCGTAAGTGAACCGTCGTGGGGCCCATTTGCGCTCCACTTGATCCGGTTTATCGACGACGGTGGTGTTCAGACCCGTGGTGATGGTTATCGGCCGCCCGACGTGGACGGTGCCACCCGGAAGATTGGGATTGACACGTCCTATCTGGACTTTGGCGCAGGGTTCGTGATACGCTGACGCGCGGGACATGGAACAAGAGGTAATCTGCAGCCTAGGAAAGTTACCGGTGACAGCAGTGTACATCGTCTGCGTTTTGGACCCGTCCTTGATATGAAAGTACAGCCAAACGAAGCGCCCTCGCCTGACTGTTTCGACATAGACGTGATATTCGATATCGGGCAGGGTGGGTGATAGCATGGGGGTAAGAAACGGGAGACCATTCTCATCGAGCACACTTTCGTGGAACACCACAGCCCTTGCTAGCGATTCCCAGGTGCCCGCCTCTACCTAACACCGCGACAGGTTCATTAGCGATGGGCGGAGGACCGACGAAAAAGGTATACTGTTACCAATGACAACTGTATCGCACCGCTCGGGTCAGCCCTCTCACGATGTATCGTGTCCCATGATGGTAATGGGCGTGAGGGGGGAGGTCCCGTTCCCTCTGCGGCCAGTCGCAGAACCCCTCGTCGTTCGGTTGAGGAACGAAGGCGGAGCTTGTCGTATCTGCGCTCCCACGATTTCTTCGTCCCGTTCTCAATGACTGAACCCAGGAGGTTACCCGCACGCGTATGCAGATTATATGCCTCCTTGTAATCGCCGGCCAACTCTGCCTTGTGAGCCGCCTTCACAAGGTCGATAGTGGTCTGCCGGTCCTGTGCTACGGTTGGCATGTGTGGACGGGCGTTCGAACGTGCAAGTATTGGAGGAGAGTTGGAGGAAATCGGGGCGCATATTGGACGTCGAGGTTGACTTTTATCACACCGTGTCGTCCAACCCTGAACTCAAAATGTACTGATATCCATCTTGTTCGGACTGCCACAAGACTGCCACTGCTGTCAAATCTAAGGTTCGACTACGCCAAGTGACTCACTGGTGACTGCGGAATCCACCTGGGCACATGTTGGACTCTTAGACATCCTTCAATATGGGCAAAACTCGAACACTGGTCCTTGAGTTCTTCGAGGCAAGTTTGAGGCGCCGGTTGAGCGCCGGCGCGAAAAGTCGGCTCAACTTCAGGGTCGCCAAGGAACCGAACCTACGTCACCTCCCATCTCCCCGAATCAGCTTGGCATACGCCGCAGATCCATCCTTTAAGAACCCATCGGCAGCCATCGGCCCAACCCGACATCTCATCAAATTTACCAAAGCCTCCATCTTGATACCTATCACCACCACCCGCGTCAGCACCCATGGATTTCCTGAGCAACCTCGTGAAAGACACCGAGAACAAGGAGGGCAAGCCGCAGGGCAGCAGCGAGTCCAGCGGGCTCATGGGCAAGCTCAACGGCGCACTCGGCGGAGGGGCGGATGGGGAGAAGAAAGAAGGTGCGTTTTTCTCAGATCTTTCTTATCTTTATCTATGTGAGGGGAGGGTGTTGACGCTGCGATGGTCGTTTGTGCAGATGTCCTAGACAAAGGTTTGTTTTCATTCCGCGATCCTTATCGCCATCGATAGAAGCTGACTGAAGAGCGTACTTATGGCTGGCTGGCTGTCTATTCAGCGGTTGACATCTTCCAAGAGCGCTTCATGAAAGCCGGTGCGCAAGACAACGAATCCGCCATCGAGCAGGCGAAGGACGAGCAGATCTCAGACGCGATCCGCTCAGGGTTCAAGTCAGTAACGGGCAGGGATATACCCGTTGACGATAAATGATTTGCTGCGAGGAGCAGTCAAGTTTCCAAAGATGTAGATGTATAAATGGGCAATAGCACGATCGATTAGATTAGAATGGAAGTGTTACGTTCGAAAGGCTGGACACAGTATCAGTCAGGGTAGTCGATATCAAACGCTGATGATTATCAATTACAAAAAAGCACAGCAAACATCTACAAGATAAGACGAGCCAAAAAAAAAACCAATCAGACCGGACAAGTGAAAGATGTACCCAGCCAGAACTACGACAAATCGAATCCGGCGCCAGAGTTGATAGCCTGCAATAGCTTCGCCCGGAGCGTCCTCTCATCTGTATAACGCGGGAGCTATACCCCCAACACGAACACGATGAGTGAGGTTCTGAAGAGAAGAAGAAGAAACCGGAGAGAAGGAAGGACGTACTTTGAGGAGGTTCACACATGTGCTGGAGGTGGGAAGACGGTGCTGGTCCTCGCTCGCATCGCGGATGGAGAAATTGGGGACGAGCTCTTTGAACCCACTAGAAAGAATGAATGAATAATCGGGGCACATCAGCATCATCATCCCACCCGCAGCTGAGGTTCCTAAAAAAAGAAAAAAGCACGCACAGAAGAGGCGGCCGACTACAACTCGTCACGAACCGCAACAACGCCCTCCTCTGTTCCTGATCAAGCGAATTAAGCACCTAACCACCACCCCAATTTCAATTTCATTCAGCACCTCACCCCACCCAACTCTCAGGACAAAAAAGAAAAGACGCACATTCCAGAACGCAACGATCGTAGGATGCTTCTCATCATACAACCCCCCATAATTCGTATATCTCTGCAGATCATCCAAGTCGATCGGCGAATTCACACCGCCAATCAGGATCTGCACTTCCTGCTGATTAAACATCCTATTCCATCCAAAAAAAAACGCCACACCACAATCCGCATTCAGCATCGACTTTTTTTGAGCAGCACAAAAAAACGAACGGACGCACCGGAGCCACTTTGGGTCGATCATCTCCGACAGACCCTCAAAGAACGCCTCGCTCTGTCTCTTAATCTGCTTGCTCAGCCGATAATGCGACACGAGGTACACATACAACAGCCGATTCTCGCGCGTCACAGCGACGTTGCTCCCGTTCGGAATGAGGTCGACCGTATTGGTCACGCCGAATTCTAGCATGTCGGTCCAGCGTTAGCTCTGAATCCATGGGAATGAAAGAGGAAGGAATGAGAGGTACCGTCGACTGCCATGGTGAAATTGAGGGAGAGATCTTCGGGGTCCCCGGCGTAGTGTTTGAGGAACACGAGCCCATTGTATAGATCTGGGTCGAGGGACGACAGGTCGTCTAGGAAACTTTGCTTGCCGAGCCACTACATCCGCAAAACGTCACTTCACACCTTGGTGAGAGGGTAAAGGAAAGGACGTACCTTGGCGAGGAAGAAGCTGGCAAAAGCGACATCCACGAGGATACCTTCATACATCGCCTTCCCGAGGATCCGCCCAATGAAGCGATACCAATTCAGACTATGCGCTGTCCAACACGACAACGACATCCAATCAGCCCCGTAAAAGAAAAGCAGTAAAGAAAAGCAAAGACCGACGTACCTTCCGTCGCATACGCATGCGGGTTCGGATACAGCTCATTCTTCCTATTCGCCAACCAAAGCCCCCGATCCGTATCAAACACCTCCCTACAAAGCGACGTGAAAAACTCCTTGAAAACACCTCCACCATCAATGCCCGCCCTACACCCCAAAATCAGCCCCAACTCACACAACAACACAAACAAAAAAGAAAAAGAAACACTCACTCCTCCTGCCCGAACTGATCAATAAAGCTAATCTCAACCGGCGCCTTCAAATCCACCTCCCCCCCACCCAACCGATCAAACCCATCCTGCGCCACCATCCCCCTCCTCACCTGCACCTTCGCCCTCCCGCCCCCGCCCCCAAACCCACGATGTTGGAAGCGCGACGCGGTCCCGCGCGCCATCATGTCGTTGAGGACGAAGTGCCGGAATATGGCGACGCGCACGGAGAAGGGGATGGAGAAGGGGATGTTGTTGAGGATGCCGAGGCGGGGGGACATGCTTGCGATTTGGCGTTTGGAGAGGGCGAGGAGGCGGGAGGAGGGGGTGGTGGAGGAGGAGGAGATTTGTTGTTCTTCGAGTCTGTGGGGGGGTGGGTTAGAGTGGGTGGGTATATGCGTGGAGGGGGAGGGGGGTACGTACACTGCGGCGTCGACGAAGGAGGACATGTCGAGTTGGGAGGTCACGAGCCAGTGATCACGGGGGACGAACGGCTTCCTCGAGCTTCAAAAAAAAACAATCAGCACACACCCACACCAAAGACACCAAAAAGCCACATACTCCCTCGCGACAATCCCCAACAGACACCTTGTCACCTTCTCCCTCCCCGCCTCCCACGTACACCTCACCATCCCCTCCGCCCCACCCACACTCGCCGCCTGCAGCACCGCCTGGTCGTCGCGCCAGTACAGGGCAAAGGCGATGTTGAGCAGCTGCCGGGAGAAGGAGACGAGCTCGTCGAGGGAGAGGGGGTTGCGGTGGGCGGTTCCGCCGGGGGCGGTGCCGAAGAATTCGTCGTCGCCCATGGTGAGGAGTGCTTGGGAGTAGAGGTCGGCGAGGAAGAGGACGGGGGGCCAGTGTGCTGCATTCGCTGGGTCTACATTTCGTTCGTTTCCATAAGTAAATGAAGCTAGGGAATGACGGAAATATATGCACCCATAACGTTCCCCGAATTCTCATCTTTGCCCAACGGCGACCGCCTCACGAGATCCCTATAAAGCTCCCTCACCAGCCCCCCACCCGTCGTCGCCACCACCACATTCAAAATCCGATCTCTCGACCCCGGCCACGCCGCCGTCAACGCAAACAAATACGCGACAAGCGACGGGAACAGCGCCGTATGACTCCGCGCACTCGCGATGAGGGCCGTGATATGCGGCGCGCTGGTGAGCTTCTGCAGGCGCTTCAGCGTCTTGCCGTCTATTTTCGGGGGTGGGAAGATGGGAGGGGCGGCGGAGAAGTCGGAGACGACGGTGACGCGCGTGGAGGGGCCGTTGCTCGAGTCGGAGTCGTACCCGTCTCCCCGGGCCCACAGCGATTCTTGCGTGGCTGGTTTGGCGGATGAACCGGAACCGGATGCGGCGGGTTCGAGAGTGGATATAGGAAATGTGTTCAACAAAGCGACGGAAAGATGGAGGTAAGTCGCGAATGCAGGCGCTGGCAGAACTTTATAATGCGGGGACATGAACACGGATAGGGTGGCCGCCAGGTGGATCTTGGCTTCTAAAGAGGTGGACTGGAGTATATGCGGTATGTGTGGTTTGATGACATTGAGTGTGGCGAGAGGGAGGCGGGAGACGAATGCGGGGAGGTGCTCGAGGGGGAGGCGATTAGGGAGCAGCGGGATGGTGAGGATGGAGGTGAAGAGTCCGATGAGCGTTTGCGCGTATTGAGGCGAGTCAGGCGGGAAGGTGGATGTGGGGAGGGTGGTGAGATTGAGCAGCAGTGGGAGGCCTGGGGACGACTTGGATGACACAGGCTGGTGTCCAGCATGAGTGGACTGAAGACGATGCAGATGGACGGATGACGTACTATTCGTTGGATGGCCTGGCTCAGCAGGCCGTGCAAATGATGATTGAGCAGGTATTCCGTGATATTGCTGCACAGAACCGTGCCATTGGCCCCCAACGTCCTCATCGCAATGGCGTTCGACAATAAAGCATTCAGAATCTGCAGGTACGCCAACCCATTCTGAGACCTGAAACACGTCAGAGCGCAGTGATGCAAGCCAGAAAAACACATACTGCGGTGACTCAGCGACGGCTTGCAACAGCAGCAACGCAACCTGCCGCATCAACACCAGCCAACTCGCGCGATACTCCCCCAGCGCAGGTGCCCACAGCCGATCTACACTCCCATCAGCACACCCACCACCACCCAAGAAAAACCCAGACGCACCTTCGCCCAACTGCAACATCGCCCCCGCCCACCTCCCCAGCACCTCATCGTCCCTCCCAATCAGCACCACACACCGCAACCCCGTAATCCCCGTCACATCCCCCTCGAACGCCCTCCGCATCGCCGTCCTCGTCCGCCTCGCCTCGCGCAGCCCGCGGTACCACGCCTGGATGCGCACCGCATTCTCCGTGCGCCGTTTGTGCTCTGCCCGCCCCAGGCGCTCGGCTTGCACGCGGCTGAGGATGGCGGAGGGGGTGGCGGCGGAGGAGACGCCGCCGAGGTTGATCTTGCGTTTGCGTTCGTCGGAGAAGGAGGGGAGCATTTGGGGCGTGGGCGTGGGTGGGTGGTTCTAGGTTCTATGGGAGGTGAAAGGAGGTGGTTTGTGAAAAGGTTGAGAAGGCTTTGAGAGGCGACTTGAGAATGCGTAAGCTCGGCGGATGGAGGAGACCACGTGCTATTGATCTAATCTTATCTCAATAATGCCCGAACCTTCGAGGTGCTTGCAGAAAAACAAATCTTGTACTGTTCACTATCACGTCTGAGTAAGAGGGAAGTGAGCATAAGTGTACCCCACTCCCGATCTAGTACGATGACGACATCTCCCATGACGCTTCTGTCGTTGGGCATCTGCACAACCAAGTAGCCCAACATCACCGACTCAAGACCCAATTTTGATGTTGGGCTCGACGGGATCCTATGAAAGGACACGAATTACAAAAGGCCGAACCCACAAGACGACTCCTACGACCTACAATGCTTCTGTCTTGCTTCTGTCGTTGGGCTTGCACAATGAAGTAGCGAACCATCACCAACTCAAGACACAAAGATGTTGGGCCTGATGGGAGCCTATGAAAAGGACACGAATCACAAAAAGCCAAACACACAAGACGACTCCTACGACCTCCAATGTTTCTGTCTCCCTTCTGTGATGGGCATTTGCACAATGAAGTAGCCCAACATCACCGACTCAAGACACAAGGATATTGCGCTCGACGGGATCCTATGAAAAGGACCCGAATCACAAGGGTTGAACCCACAAGACGACACCCCCTACGACCTACAATGCTTCTGTATTACTTCTGTCGTTGGGCTTCCACAATGAAGTAGCGAACCATCACCGACTCAAGACCCAAGGATATTTCGCTTGACGAGAGCGTATGAAAAGGACACGAATTACAACAGGCCGAACCCACAAGACGACCTCTCCTACGACCTACAATGCTTCTGTCTTGCTTCTGTCGTTGGGAATCTGCACAATGAAGTAGCCCAACACACCAACTCGAGACCCAAGGATGTTGGACTTGACGGGAGCGTATGAAGAGGACGACACCCCCTACGACCTACAATGCTTCTGTCTTACTTCTGTCGTTGGACTCTATGGACGATCGTGCAACAAGCACGCAACTCGCAAGACGCACGGGCTGGAAATGTACCCAGCCAGTCAACTAAAGGTCTACGTAGATAAAAACTGGAAATGTACCCAGCCAGTCAACTAAAGGTCTACGTAGATAAAAAGTGACGAAGTATGGTGCAGGTACTGGAATCACAAAGGTATGTGGTAGTGTAGAATTGGTAACGACTAAAAGAAGTTCGTTGATGGGATTTGCGTTGGGTTCCTCGACACATCTGGTGACTTCTTACAATTCCTGATCCTGAACCAGAATCAAGGGGATTATTTCTACGCTCAAGGATTGAACACATATAACACCGTAACCTAATTGTCCGAGACTGTACATACCAACCGAAAAACTCACTAAAAGTCCAGTACCATCGAACCTATCTAAAGCCATACCCCTCGGTGGACACCCAATGCTATGGGTTATGGGAGGTCAATTTTGGTGCAGACTTCGGTTTGGTGCCGGCTCAAACCTATGGGTTACGGGGGTAAATGGGTTATCTCAGGTATGGGTTATGACAGGTTCGACTGTAGTCGCCTTCCATTCTCATTGTACGCCATTACTCACCTATCAACAGTATTAGAGGAACCGACTCGGGAAAATAAAGTTGTCCAACCCAGCTCTCGCAAGATGCACCACCACGACTTCTCCCTTACCATATGCAATGTGAAGTGCGACGGCTACATAAGTATCGTTTGCCTTCCGAGCGTGTTGCATCATTTATCATATAGAAGGCTATCCAGCTGGGTAACGGCTATCTGCTGTGCGTAGGCTTCTTTCGCACATCTTGATCACGTTCGTCATCGCGTCGTCGCGGCCAAAACACCATTATCTTCATTGGCGCGATAAAATGCCGAACAATATTCCTACGTGTATGAGACAGTCGATTCCATAGATGAGCTAGGCCAGTTGGGTTAACAGTGGGCTTGGTTGGGGCTTGCGGTGGGCCAAGGTGGGGGCTGTAATTGTTATTTACATATGTATGGTAACGGCCTCCTGCGTTCGTCATTAACGAACCGAGGCTTCCAAATGGGAACATGAACTCGATCCTTCATCTCAACAGCTCGAACGATGTCGGGAGTCATCCAGTTGGACTTGTCCCGGCATAAACTCCTCGTGTGCGTTGCAACAGACTCATATAACAGCTTCATGCTCATTCCCTCTACCCATGTAGGAAGCCAGATGATCCTTTGCCCAGGTGAGTATCACATCACGGATGCGTGCAGGAAATTTCGGGCGGATGTTAGAAGACGAAAGAAAGCTCATCGACGGAAGTGCAGGTTCTACCCACCACCGCGCGCAATCATGGTGGTGCCAATATACGACACCCCGCCCTCTTCCGTGGATGGTTCGTATCGTTCAGGTCACCGAAGATATGCTGGGTCGGACCGGGATTCGTCGATCCGGTCCGCTCATCGTTCCCCACAACGCGCAGTATACACGGATTCAGACTCGGATTATCGAGGCTCGCAGGCCTACATACCCTCTCCTCGAAGCTCGTCTCATGGATATAGACGGACCTACGCCGAATCACCGCGACGGCACCAACAAGACTACGATTCGGACCCATACTACCGCCACGACTCGCGAGATCGATACCCGGATTCTGATTCCTACCTCTCGCCTACGCGTTCCCCACCGCCACGGCATTCCCGCAACTACGATAGCCCTTCCTCAAGTCGTCAGCAGCACCGCTATTCCCCGCAATCCTCGTCGTATCCCGACAACAGATCATCTGTTGGATTCCGGCATAGCGCTTACCAATCCCCCGCTACGGCCCAGAGTGCCTACTATCCCCCCGCTAAATCTTACAGTGCGTATGGGAACGACAAGGGTGTACTGCAACATGTGGATAGCGGGTTGTTGGACGATGTGGAAAGGTTCTTGAAGCTCATCCCGCCAGCGCCCGATTTTTGCTGGTCAGCATGTACGGGTCGGAAGAAGGCTGTTTGCGTCAGTCGAGCGTTCTTGTTGTCCCGACAACTGACTCAACTCAACACTCATTCATCAGATCGGTATAAACTATGTTGGCCAGAAAGACGAACTCAACGGCTGTGCAAACGACGCTCGACACATGCGCGATTTTCTCATCAGTCCGTCTACAGGCCTCACCCTTCAGGCCGTGTAAGCTTTACTAACCAACTTGTGATGACGCACATAGATGAACACGGCTTCAAATCGCAAGACATCATGCTACTCACGGACGATGGGCAGCGAGGCTCGGGGATGATGCCTGATCGGAAAGGAATGTTTGATGCGATGCATTGGCTGGTGACTGGAGCCAAGATGCACGACTCTCTCTTCTTCCATTGTATGTTTCCAGCAGCCATGCGTCGCAGGACGAGCTAAGCGTCATATAGATTCTGGACATGGAGGTCAAGTCAAAGATGACACAGGTATGGAAGCAGACGGCCTGGACGAAGGTATCCTTCTTTCTTACTCTTATAGCGCTACATTTCTGAAGTTCAACGTGTTAGTTATATTCCCGGTAGACTTCAAAGCTGCAGGAGATATAATCGACGATGTTCGTGACAGTCACCCTTTCGCATTCCCTTCATCACCTCGGATCTATGGATATTCAACACGACATTTGCCAACAGGATCTACATAAAGCATTGGTCGACCCGCTTCCTTCTGGGTGCCGATTGACGGTGCGTTGTCACTTTTTACGATGGGCGTAAAGCCGAATGACGTGCGATCTCAGGCTGTTTTCGATGTACGTTCCCGTATTGAGTGACCTGGCCTGCACAATAACTGCCTCATATCCAGTCGTGTCACTCTGGGACAGTTCTAGGTACGTCGACTCGTTTTCCATTTTCGAAATGCTCACTGTTTGGATAGATCTGCCGTATCTTGTGAGAAATCATCCCGTGTTCAGTCTTCGATCAGACTTATACCTTCTCCCAACTTACTTTGCAGCACTCGGCTCACGGACGTCTACGCGGCATAGGTCACATCAGTAAACGTGCACGGCAACGCGGTGTCGCACCTCACGCAGACGTTGTCAGTTCCTAGTGTCTACCACCCTCTCATAGCCCTAGTTCATCTCACTCTCCTCAAACTGTAGGTCTCCTTCGCCGCTTGCAAAGACGATGAGACAAGCGCCGATACCTTTCATGGTGGTGTAGCAGCCGGTGCCATGAGCTACGTAAGTGGATCGCCGTCTCGGTAGCTCTTCGGAACTCACGGCAGAGATATCTTCAGGCTTTACTTCAGACACTGAGTAAAGTACCCGTCCTGTGGTTTCACGTCCAAAGCTCACGCTACTTCATAGAACAAAACCCTCATCAGACTTACGAAGAGCTGTTGCGGCATCTGAGGTCAGTCAACTACGACGTTATTGTTTCCACTCATCTAACCATCAATCAATTATTTCGATAGGACGATTCTAATTCCAAAATATGGGCAGAAGGCCCAGCTATCAGGCACCCATCCCATCGTAAGTGCAATTACGCCCCTTTGCAGTTCGAGCGTCGGTTCACTGAGATCTTACGAGATAGGATCTGAATCGTCAGTTTATTCTATAGATATGTATATGAAGAGATGCGGACTTGGTGTATTTGTAATGCCCTTGTTTAAACGTACTACAATATTCGGAATACTCACCGACCGACCGACTATCGCGCAAATCATCCACAGCCCTTACCTTTTAGGGTTCATGTCGCCTTGCACCGTTGTTCGAGTAGCCGTTAGCAGTGGTGCCACCTTATTCTGCTTGTAAAGCTAGCCCGTTGCATCCACGCGCATATGATGTATCGGGCCCGACTTATGTACCTAGGATTGACGAGTAAAATGACTTGTTGCCAACTGTGAGTGGTTTAGTACACCATGTGGGGTGACCGTCCATATCTACCGCACAGTAGGACATTTCATTAATCGCATTGCTGGCAGCTGTGCTCACGTACGAGCTCGTACAAGTGCCATCGGGTGAGCTCCACAGCATTCTAGGACTTGTTCTTCCATTGATCCGATGTTGCGCACGGCCTGCAAACACCGCGTTCTATTTTTATTCCTCCGCCTTTGTTCGGCCCCGCTGATTGGCAGGCACAACTGACGGGACGAACTTGGGACGAACACTTGAACTCCTGCTAAGTAAGGTAGGCTGTAGTCTCTCGTAGACAAAAAATGATATGTTCGGATGGATTTGGTGAGTAAGATTTCAGTCATACTGACATACTTGATGATCCTTTCGTGCAAGTAAGCATCTCGAAAGCAAAGAAGATTGCCCTACGTCAACCCTGCTTCCAGGCTTCAAGCTTTCAGCTGTTTCTACCCGCCCTGCTCTGTGACATAGTGAGGCTCGGATCATGTACTTAGCCACAACTCATTCCGTGATTCTATTCGTCCCAATCTTGATGTGAGGCGGGCTCTATGGGACGCGGCGGCTTAAACCTGTGCAGAGCAGCGCGGTGACAAGCATCACTGTTATGCAAACTCCGAAGCATGAAGCGAAAGTGTGCGGCTGTTACCAAGTTTATCTTGTTGGGACACCATCGTCATGGCACCTAACAGTGATGAATATTTATTCAAGGGTGAATATGACGCTTCCAGTCATATTGATTTCTAAAACCTGGCTCGACTTCAAGTCGCGAATGGCGCGCGCCTCTAAGGTCGCGTTTCTGTTGCGGTCATCGTCGCCGCTCTGGGAACTGGTGATCTCCACCGCATGTAGTGTATTTGCTCCACAATCAATGCCTCCTGAGGAGTTTAAGCGAAGACTTATAAAACTCGCCCACAGCAAGAACTAACGGATAGAAACATCTTTCATTCCTGTTTACCGACTACAGTACTTTCTTACAACCATGGTCAACGTCTTCATCTTCATCGCTTCCGCCTTGGCGGCCTCTTTGTCAGTCAAGGCCTCCGCAACCCCCGAAGCAAGAGCTGTTAGCTGTAAGGCTCTGCCACGCGTCACCTACACATTCTACTAATCAAAAAACGTCTTTATCAGGCTCTCAAGCTGCGCGTTTCGGCGCTCTCTTTGGCCTTCCCGCGGAGCTTACCACCGGGCAGAGTTACACTGTCACCCACAACTACACCTGCTCATTCTACTTCGGGATGCCGCCCACGTTCACCGACTACGTCCTTGAAGTCACCGCAAATGGTAACGGGCACCAGCCTACCATTCTTGTCGCGCGCCGCACCCCGGAGGTCACAGCTGCTCAGCCAGAGGACACTTTCACCTTCACCGTTCCGTTTGGATACTACTACGCCCCGGCCACGTACACTCTCAGGACGATTACTACCTTCCCCGTCTCGGGGACCGATGGATCACCGGTCCTGCAGCAGGGAGGAGTTTATAATGGCGTAACGATAATTGACACTTCAGTCAACTGAGTACATGTCTTAGATATTCGTACATGAGCTTATATTCGGACTGCAAGCATTCTTCGAGTCGGGTTGCGGCTCGACTTGTCTATTTCGTAGATTTTCTAGTTTGGTTGGACAGACTCGGACATTTAGCCATCAATCATGATAATATCTTGCCTTGGATTTGCGCTTTTGATATATCATGCATATAACCTCCCCCCCCCCAACAAGCATGGCCATGGCCTTTGATAAAACAACGATCGACTGAAACGACTGAGTACGTGGTAGATATTGGATAACTATGTCTCCGGCGCTTCCTCTATGTCCTGCGCATCACCCTCATCGTCCATTGGAGATTCCGTCAACGGGTGAACCCTCATTGTCGTGTCCCCGTCCCCCCATGCGTGGCGACCGCGCTGAGGCAGCCTTGAGGGGAGAAGGCGTGTAGTGAGATTTGAGTGTACAAGTCCTCGACATTTTGGAATGGCGACAGCGGTCTGTCCGGGTCGGTCGGTAGGTGCGCGAATCATTGTTAGTGTCAGAACAATCTTATCACATCCACACGCGCCACTAAGTCGGACTTCGACATTCTTGAGCGATGGATGGATCGTTGGACGTATGGATCATGGGCCACAGGACGGATGCTGAGGGCTGGATGCGAGCCAACCGAGTTGGATGACGTCTAGAGGTGGTAGCAGAGGGATGACTGTAGATGGCCGACGGGACCGACAGGACTGACGGCAGCTTTCAGGAGGGCTACGGAGGGGTGGAACTGAGTGTCTATGGGCTGCAGGACGGCGGCGGAAGGGGGCTGGAAAGGATGCGAGCCAAGATATGGATGACGTTTGGAGATGGTAGCAGAGAAACGGCTCTGGATGGCCGAGTGGACGCACTGGACTACCTACGTTTTCAAGATGGCTACGGAGGGGTGGAACGGTATACTTACGGGCTACAGGACGGCGGACGAAGGAGGATGGTGAGGCAACGGAGCTGGATGTCATCTGGAGAAGGAACCGAGCCAAGGTCTACGGGTGATCTACGGGACAGATAGTTCTGTCGCAGACTAGTGGATGGCAGAAGCATATTTGATTGGAACGTATACGGACTACTATGGACTACGCGGCATGGATTCGGGTGCTCATGGGCTACGGGACGACTGCTGGAGAAAAGTGGCTGAAGGATGGATGTGAGGCTGGAAAGCCTCACCACGACGGCTAGGGAAGAGGACGGGAAAAGAGGACAAAACAACCACCCCAGAGGACGGCTAAGACACCCGACCATAGGGTCATGATCGGTCGGAAGACTGCTTAGGAGGAGGTTTCTGGTACAGGTCGCGGGCCAGGATCGGCCGGGGAGGGGACAGGGCCCAGGACCGCCCGGAGAGAGGACAGCCTGGGGCGGGCGGCGTGAGGAACACACATGGAAGGAGGGAATGACAAACGGATGGCGGTAACGGGTTGTGGTAGACATGGGCGCTTGCTATCATCGGTACACACGACCGGGACCACCGCAAATAAGTATCAGAGACAGGGGAGTCCCTGGGAGGAGTGTCCGCGGGGGGAATCTGACGGCGCCTATTACTTACGGAGGTGTAATAAGCGGATGTGCGGAGGCCGGAGGGGGGCGCTAATTTGGCGAGGCATGTGCTGGTGCAAGTGCAGAAGCCGAAAGTGAGCTTTTAGTTTCTTTTCTTGGTTCCTGTTGCCTTCTTGCCTTCTTGCCGTCCCTGCTGCTTTCGCGTTCGTTCCCGCTTGCCCTGCTTCTGTCCCTCTCCTCCGTCCCTTGCCCTCCCAACAAATAATTCCCCTCTCTCCCGTTGCTTCCAATCCCCCACAGTTTCTAATGATCCGTCCCGATTCTTCCTGTCCTTGTCTCTCCCTCCTCGCGTTTCTGTCACTTGCTTCCTCTCATTCACTTTTTCTCTCCCACCTATCAGTCCTTTCCCCTCAACTTCTCTTCCTCCAGTCCTCTCCCCATTTCACTGCCCTCCTACACAAACCAAAAACTAACACCCCTCTCAACAACAAATAGACACCACCCATGCCCTCCTCGGCATCGACCGCCTCCTGGCCTCCCAACGTCTCAACTTCGCTTCTACAGGCGTCGCTCCAGCTTTGGGGCTTCTCCACCTCGTCGGGTGGTGTTAGGAAGGGTGTCTAGTGCGGTATTTGGGGTTTTCGATTAAAACCAGATGAAGGGCATGGGTGGGTGAGTGTTTTTTTTTGGGGTGGGGTGTTGGGATGTGGTTGGTGGGGGTTCGTTGGGTGGACGTGTGCGTAAAGACGCTGATGTTTTCCCTACATCATTTTGCTTCCGCTACGAGTTCCGGAGGCAAGCCACTGCGCATCGATTCAGACGGTAGGCTTTGGTTGCCTGGTTTGAATCCCTCTCCCCCCCCCCCCCCCCTGCCCCTCTCACTCCCGAGAACATCGTTTTTGGAGGGCTTGACGATACTGGAAGACCCGGGGATGGGTGTGGAGGGGAAGATGGTTGTTGTTGGACGGGTGTGCAGGTGTTGGGGTAGGGTGTTACAAGGGCGAGATTAGCATCGAGATTTTTTTGTCGTAGTACTGTACCGTTGTGGCATAGTTGGGCATGGTATCTCACGTTATTTACCCCTTGTTTGTCGATTGATCAATCACAGGGATAACAGTGCTCGCATACTTCTTCTTGAAGTTTGCAGGTTCACGAGCGCAGTCTCTCATTCATTTCGATAGGTATATTCGCAGCATAATGATTTGCTGATATCATTTGCACCGCTGCAAAACGCACCTGACGATTACCGCAGGGTCTGTGTGCTCGGAGAAAGAGGAAGCAAGAAGAAAGGGAACACATGGAAGGCGGGCCGGGGAATCATGATAGTAGTGTGAGAAATCCCCGATGGAGACCGGTTGGATTGAGTCGCACGTACACCTTGCATACACCGCACAGCACTCCTTTATCATCGACAACATGGCAAACGACAACTCACAGAATGCCAAAGACTCAAAGAAGAACATTTTCTCCAGCGTCATGGAGCCCATCGGCAAATTTCTCAACATTCCTCAACGTTCCGTTTCACCTGCCCCCCCAGAAAGAAGCAAAGGTCGTTCCTCCAAGAGCCGCATACGAAAATTTATTAACAAGTTCACACCTGGTAAGTATACGCTTGCATCTCATGGCTATCAAAGGCTTACACCGTATGATCTTCGCTAAGAGCCGACCATCAACTCTGCCGGGATGGAGGGTGACACACATTCGACAAAGCCCCATGCCGGATCGTCCATGAAGAACAACATCGAGCTTACTGGAAGGGCGCTCCAGATGCTTGCCAAAAAAACGGCAAATGTTGTTGACACCAATCCCGCCAAAGTCGCTCTAGGTCTCGTCAAGGCGATCGTCGAGATCAAGAATGTTCGTTATCGCTTTACACATCGCATTCCGACTTACTAGTATTCCAGGCCGTGAAAGACAACAAGGATTCAGTTGCACGGCAGATAGCATCAACTGGAGGTCAGTTGGAGGAAGTCGCGGATGCATTGCGTAACTGGCAGCCGGACAATGAGGAAGGAAACCCATGGATGATATATTTCAAAGCGTGCGTTTATAGTGCTTACAAACTTGTACGCATGACGACACAACATCTTAGAACCCTCGAGGATGAATTAGGGAAGTTGAGAGAACTCGACGAGGGGTCGAATTTTAGAAAATTCCTTGATCACGAAGACGAGCAAACGCGAATCAAGGATATCTTTGTATTCATTAATGAGGCCAGAGTGCGGTTTGAGGTACACACCATGACCTTTTCTTCGTCCATGTGGTCTCATTGTCGCTTCTATGTAGCTCGCGTTGGGCATCCGAGTATTCAAGGCGGTGTACAAAGTAGACAAAGCCGTAAAGGTATGTTAAGAACTCCTCTCTTAACTATGATGTAAATTTATTATTCAAATAGGACCTATTCCTCGCCCGACTAAAGCCCTCAGATATTGCCCACCATGATTACCTTCTAGAAGGTAAAGAAGGTCGGCTGTTGTGTCGTCAAGTCTGCACCCCCGGAACTCGGGTCCGTATATTGAACGACATTGTTACATGGGCAACAGACACCTCGTCAGAAGCTCCAAACGTCTATTGGCTCTTCGGTCATGCTGGATCAGGGAAGACCACCCTTGCATACACTATTGCACGCCGTTTTGAATTCGCTGGTGACTCAGACACTACTATCATATTGGGCGGCAACTTCTTTTGTTCGCGGCAATTTGAAGAGGCCAGCCTGTCCAAATACATCATCCGTACCATAGTATATCACCTCGCTTTAAAATGTAAACCATTCTCCGACGCCCTGATTTGTTCCGGGAGGCTGGATACTATCACTCAGAATCTCCGCTCTCAACTTGATGGTCTCCTTTTTGGACCATGGCAGGACTCAGAAGCTGCTCGACGTGCAGATACTTCGACGCCACATCACTATCTCATAGTCATTGATGCTCTGGACGAGATTGATGGGACAGGTGGTTCTCAATTCTTGCGCGACCTCGTTGATGCTATCAACAACGATAAAGATCTCTCTCTCACCAGTCTCAAGTTCCTCGTCACGAGCCGATCAGACAAGAGTCTTGTTGACCACGTAAAATCCTTGAAGCGGAAGCAGCTTTACCGTCTCCAGGACGTGAAGGAGGAGGAAGCCCACGCCGACGTAGCAATATACCTCAATGCTAGCCTTCCAAACTTCCAAGGCCGTCAAGAAATGGTCCAGCTTGTTTCACAAGCAGCTGGGTTGTTCATTTATGCTGCAACGGTCGTAAAACTTATGACACCCCTTGAAGCAAAGGAGCAAATGGAATTCCTAAAAAGCCTCTTTCCCTCGGACCCCGCCAAGTTACCAGTGCCGCTGGAACCTGCAGCCTTGCTGAATCAGCTATATTCTCGTATCCTTGAAGACGCATTCAGTAATCTGGGAAACAAGATGGAAGGGAACCAATTTGATGTACGGATTTCGCTTCTATATACCTTTCTCTGTGCCAGGGAGCCCTTGTCAACATCATCGGCCGCCAGCCTCATTTTTGAAGAAGATCCGGACCCGAACTTCTCGTATAACAAGATTGCTAAGGATGTTGCTTGCCGACTTCACTCTGTCCTCTATGTTCGTGCTGACGAGGCAGTTCTTCCATACCACAAATCTTTTCCTGACTTCATATTCGATCTCACTCGCTCCGGAAGGTTTTGGTGTGACAAATCAAAGCACCAGAGACATATGACAGACTCTTGCTTCCGGGTCATGCAGCAGGGTCTGCGATTCAACATTGCCAATATCCCATCATCGTTCATATTTGACCGTGATAATGACATGCTTGCCGGTGAAGTCAAAGGAAACATCCCTCCTGTTTTGAGCTATTCCTGTCAAAATTGGGATTATCACCTGTCTTCTACTGCATTGAGTCCTGATGATCCCCTCCATACAATATTATCGGAGTTCCTCCAGCTCCGTGCCTTATTTTGGATCGAAGCAATGAACTTGCTCAACTCACGTGGACGCTGCTATCCAATGTTCCAAACGGCGCGTAAGTGGGTGATTGCATCAGAGGCAAGTGTTACATGGAGAGTAACAATTGGCACAAAAGACTGACAGCAATGTTTAGGGCAAACCACAGTTACTGGAAAATCTCTCTGAGGCAGGATCATTTGCACTGTATTTTGGTGGTAGTGGTACTTGGCCGTCGACTCCGCACCTCTACCTCTCCGCACTAGCAACCTGGCCAAGGCGGGCGGATCCCATACAGAGTTGGAAGAGCCAAATGTGCGGGATCCCCAAATTTTCCAATGCTTTCATGGGCGGGACACTGTTGATGACTCTCAACACAAGTAGTAGTGTCAGGTCGGTTGCATTTTCAAGCGATGGAAGCCGCATCGTCTCTGGCTCTTGGGACATATTAGTTCGGGTGTGGGATGCCTTGACAGGCGAGGAGAAGCAGGTGCTGAACGGCCACACACGATGGGTCAACTCAGTCGCATTTTCAAGCGATGGCAGCCGCATTGTCTCTGGATCTGCCGATAATTCGGTTCGGGTGTGGGATGCCTCGACAGGCGAGGAAAAGCAGGTGCTGAACGGCCACACAGATCAGGTCAACTCAGTCGCATTTTCAAGTGATGGCAGCCACATCGTCTCTGGATCTGACGACGCATCAGTTCGGGTGTGGGATGCCTCAACAGGCGAGGAGAAGCAGGTGCTGAACGGCCACACAAGTGCGGTCACCTCAGTCGCATTTTCAGGCGATGGCAGCCGCATTGTCTCTGGATCTGCCGACAATTCAGTTCGGGTATGGGATGCCTCGACAGGCGAGGAAAAGCAGGTGCTGGACGGCCACACGCAATATGTCAACTCAGTCGCATATTCAAGCGATGGCAGACGCATCGTCTCTGGGTCTGCCGACAATTCAGTTCGGGTGTGGGATGCCTCGACAGGCGAGGAGAAGCAGGTGCTGGATGGCCACACAGATCAGGTCAACTCAGTCGCATTTTCAAGTGATGGCAGCCACATCGTCTCTGGATCTGACGACGGAACAGTGCGGGTGTGGGATGCCTCAACAGGCGAGGAAAAGCAGGTGCTGAACGGCCACACAGATCAGGTCAACTCAGTCGCATTTTCAAGCGATGGCAGCCGTATCGTCTCTGGATCTGCCGACGATTCAGTTCGGGTGTGGGACGCCTCGACAGGGGAGGAGAAGCAGGTGCTGAACGGCCACACAAATATGGTCACCTCAGTCGCATTTTCAGGTGATGGCAGCCGCATCGTCTCTGGGTCTGCCGACAATTCAGTTCGGGTGTGGGATGCCTCGACAGGCGAGGAAAAGCAGGTGCTGGACGGCCACGAATTTGGGGTCAAATCAGTCGCATTTTCAAGCGATGGCAGCCGCATCGTCTCTGGATCTTCCGATGGAACAGTTCGGGTGCGGGATGCCTCAACAGGCGAGGAGAAGCAGGTGCTGGACGGCCACACGCAATGGGTCAACTCAGTCGCATTTTCAGGTGATGGCAGCCGCATCGTCTCTGGGTCTGCCGACAATTCAGTTCGGGTGTGGGATGCCTCGACAGGCGAGGAAAAGCAGGTGCTGAACGGCCACACAGATCAGGTCAACTCAGTCGCATTTTCAAGTGATGGCAGCCACATCGTCTCTGGATCTGACGACGCATCAGTTCGGGTGTGGGATGCCTCAACAGGCGAGGAGAAGCAGGTGCTGAACGGCCACACAAGTGCGGTCACCTCAGTCGCATTTTCAGGCGATGGCAGCCGCATTGTCTCTGGATCTGCCGACAATTCAGTTCGGGTATGGGATGCCTCGACACACTGCCCAGCACCTCGCTACATTCGGGAGAGGGCCATGTCCGAGCACGGCGTCAAATACACTGGGTGGCTTCTTACCCCAAATGGAGAAGGATATCTCATGTTTGTGCCACCCAGCGAAAGACTCCAAGATGATGCTAACATATTTACAATCCCAACATCTTCTATCGCCTATGTTGATTTTACTGACTCGAGAGTAGGTACTGCATGGGCGACCTGTTATCCTACGTAGGGTAACACGTATCCGTAGAATTTCAGCCGATAGTCTCTGATAAGGGCGCGAGCACTGTGCGTGTATACTTGAGGGCAACAAAAAACATAGTTCTCATTGGTAAGAATCATCTTTGCCATACGCTCAGGTGAAACGAAAATGGTAAAGAAAGTGGAAATATCACACCCCATCCGAGACCAGAGCCAGCGAACGGTGTATCTTTCAACGACAGAACACCTCAACCAAAAAACTCACCCATCCAACACCCACCCCAATACCTCCACACCCGTCCAACAACGCCCATCTCCCCCTCCACACCTATCCAGGTGGTTTCCAACATCGCCAAGTCCTCCAAAGACGGCGTCCTCACGTGCGGTGGCAGGTGTGCGTGGGCGTAAATGCGTAGGCGGGTCATGGAGATCTGAGGAGGACTGTAGGTGGCGGCGGGACTGGTGGTGCCGTAGTAAGTGTGGACTGAATTGCGGATGGGGGTGTTTGGAGAAGGGTGGATTCAAATCGTCAGTAAGAGAGAGATGAGTGTTATGTGTTTGTATCTCAATGACGGCCTCCAGTTGGGCTCCAGACGAAGGTGCGGACATCCGGATCGGCAATCGCGAAAAATGAACCAATGAATACTCAATGATTCCAAGGCATCGATGGATGCGGAACGCTACGCCACGCAATCACCAAAAGGAGAGCTCCGAAATCAATACGAAATAAAATCAGGAGCAAAAAGTAACCAAGAACTGTTGACCAAAGGAAAGCGATCGTCTCAACTGGTTTCCAAGATCCAAGGACCAAGAATCAGATACGGCGAACGCAAAAACCAGAGGGCAACAAAAGCGGGCGAGAACCAAACACCGCGCTGAACGATCTGGCCACCACCACAGAAAACCGCCAAAGTAAACAATCACACCCCCATGACTGCAACAACAGCCTCCACCATGCCTCCAGCCTCCACCACGCCCGAAAAAAGAAACACCTACAGCCCTCCTCCCTCTCCGTCTCTTTTTATCATCCCGAACCACGAATAACACCCTTCCCATTCCCACGACGACGAGGTAGAGAAGCCCCAAAGCCGGAGCGACGCCCACGAAGGCAAAGGTGAGACGTTGTGAGGCGAGGAGGCGGTCGATGCGGAGGGAGGAGGGCGTGTGAGGTGTCTATCTGTTGCTGGGAGGGGCGTTAGTTTCGTGATAGTGTGAAGGGGAGGAGGGCACGGGAAGAGGAGAATTTAAGGGTGAAGGAGAGATAGGCGGGAGAGAAAAGTGAAGGAGAGGGAGAAAAGCGAGGAGGGATTACTTGGGAAGGGAAGGGAGGGAGAGCCAATTATGTAAGGGAGAGGGGGAAACGGACGGGAGCGTAAGCAACGGGAGAGAAGGGAGGTACATGTTGCAAGAGGAGGGACGGAGGAGAGGGCCGGAGGCAGGGGTAGGGCAAGAAGGCAACATCAACCAGAAAAGGAAATTGAAACCCCACATTCGCCTTCTGCAACCGACCCTCAATTAGCGCCCCCACCGGCCTCCGCACATCCGCCTCATACACCTCCATAATAAGCGCCGCCAGTTCCCCCACGCGCGCACGCTCTCCCAGGGACGCGAGTCGCACGTGGGTGTAGTGCAGCAGTTGGAGGCGAGTGATCGCGTCATCCGTTCTAGACTCTATTTTCGTCGTCATCGCGGTCAAGCAAGAGACGAACCAGGGAGATGGTTAATGATTAGACGAACCTCGAGATCGGATCCGCATCCGCAACGAGGGCGCGCAGAGCGGGCAGGAGGGTGATTGCGTGTTGAGGTAGAGGCACACGGCGACTGGCGGGCCCAAGAAAGAGTAATGAATGAGGGGCGGGGGTGGGTTATCTTTGGGGTGGTGGGAGAGGACGGGGAGGGGCGGAAGGCGACGGCATGTAATTTGGGGGAGGAGGGCAGGAAATTAGTTAAGAGCACTGTTGGGGATCCCCCGTCTCTGATACGGCATCGTGTGTTGGGTCGAGTATGTGTACGAGCGACGCCAGGAAGCACCCTGACCGTTGTACTCCTTCCCCCCCTCCCGCTCCCGCGCTCATTCCCGTCGCCGAATTCGACGGCGAGCCCACCAAACCCACCAAATGACCCCTCAAGAGCGCCAACCTCCCAAAACACACGCCCCTCTCATCCCTCATCAGCCAGCGCCTTCCGCTATACCTACACTCCGCTTTCGTCAAATCCAGCGGGAGCCTAACCAGACGCTTCGCAGATGCGGGATAAGGTGCTTTTGGCTGCGTGCCTAGGATGGTTTTGCAGAATCCATGTGATGCTGCTATATCTCACTCTGATACTGTATCGAAAAATTTGTACAGGTATACGGATGAGCTTATGGCGTGGGCAAAGGATTATGCCTATCATTTACACTCGCTTCAAGGAGTCATAATACCTCGTCTCATTGGAGCATTTACGGTTCCCTCCCGTGGCATATCCTCTCCTCTCCCGATTTCTTACATTCAAACATTTCACTCTGAGGCAAACTTCCGGAGAAGCGGCGCGCGAAGAAGAACGGACAGTCTTGTGATAGCCATGCCACATGTCACTGGATTAACGCTTGGGCATCTCACTTTACTGCACTAAAGCCAATCCCGTTCAAGAATCTTACTAGCAGTTTCGTACTTGCCTTTTATCTAGGAGGAAGAAGGGTTCAGGGAACGTAAAGATACGACAACTATAGATTGACAGAACAGAAATTTGAGTCCAGGTACATAGAATCAACACTTACATGGAGTCAAAAGAGACGCACATACCATCTAAGTACTGGCTATGATTTGTGTTTTGCGGCTTGCTCGTCGGCACCTGACGGTCCCCTTTCAACCGCGTATGTTCTGGCTGACAGGGATGCTCGAATGTCAGTGGGTCCGACTGCTGGATTTCACTGTGTCTTCCAACCCAGTATTGGCGAAAGGGAAAAGGGCAGAGGAGAATACTTTGAGGACGACATTATCAGAGGTCCCTAGCAAAGAAGAAACCAGCGATCCTCGATTGACCTGCGACCATTTGTAGGGGCCGGTGTGCAGTGGCTCCTGTTTGGACCAAAAACAGACTCTGGCCAGTGTGTGGGGAACTTGATTTGGCGGGTCAGGCGAAAGGTGGATGTTGTCCGTTGCATAACCAGTTGCATAACCAGTTGATGAACTGCCCTTGGCGTCGTTGGCAAATCGGAAATAAAGTCCATTCAGCACCGTGTGAAAGGAATATGATTTGAAAAGCTGGTGTTCTGTGAACTTGCGAAACCATAACATGACGAGGGGTACCTTGCTTCACCTTACTAATACAGCGTGTTGACAGCGTCTATTATTTCAGTCTTGTCAGATGATATGTCCGCTTGGTGAGGTGTGCTAGAGAAAGATCACGAGAGGGACGAGGTCATGGCGAGGTGGTGGTCAATCTGGACGCGCTTTGGTCTGTTGGCTTCAACATTCATTGTAAACATCTTTCTTTCATTCGTTCCCTCACCTCAACCTCACCTCCCCTCCCTCTCGTAGTCTTCCCTCCCATAGTGTTGTCTCCTCTTCCCTGTCGTTTTCCCTTCAATGGCTTGTTGACTAAGATGCAGTAAGTTACTCCTGGCACTGAGAACGCAGGTTAGATTTCGTAGATCCCATCGATGGCTGTCTTCTGCGTCCCTGGGTGATATAGATATATTACGTAATATGAAAATCTTGGTGGGTCGTGCGCAGGTCGCATGCACAACCTACTACAATCTCTCAACCACCAAACTACATTGACCACCCAACAACTTTTCTTTTCTCGAGACAGAATGATGCGCTATGCCCTTCCTTTGATCCACGAATATTCGATAAAGGTTCAACTCAGTATCCTTGCGATGCTTCTCGTTGCCAGCTACTGTCATCGGGGGATACGGTTCGTCCTCGGTGGCCTCGCAACACTCTACCTCGCTTTCCACGTTCTCAGTCCTGTCGTACGATGGGGTTTTTACGCGTTTAAATTTATAGCAATGTTCGGGTTCTACATCCATTACTTCCAGATCGGAGTTGGAATTATTGTGACTGGGGTCGCTTTCGTATATACTGATGGGATTGACGCCTTGACACAGGCATTGGAGCAAGGGAGGAAGGCTAGGAATTGAGAGAAAAAATCTTTTTAGACTTTTAAGGCTAGCAAGGTACGTGTTTTGATGACCATCCTTCTGGCGTCATCCTTAACATATGATTGGCACTTCACCATTGTAGCTCAAAACCCTGCGTGGATATCTCAGACTGCTCGCCCCACATGGCTCGAAATTCAATCTGGCAGCCAAGCCTGCTGGAAAAGGGGATGAAGCTCATCTTCAGGGTATATCTTGTCACCCCTTCACCCTCGGCCACCTGTCCGGATTTCTGCATGCTGCAAATAACGTCGCATATCCTATTGTAGGACTCACATGGTCGACACTAAACCTGCTTGACGGTCGAGGGCGAGGGAGAGGAAAGGATATACAGGCATCTTTGCAATCATCCGTGATGCAATGTATTGTATACTACATGGCGGCTCTTGAATCACGTCAATCTGGGGAAATTTCACCATGTTGCCACTCATCTCCTTCTTCGTTTTCATCCCTGTTATCGCCCGTGTGAATCGGCGGTCCCAGAAAATATCACCATCGTCAAAAAGCGTCGCTGTGGCACCTTCCCTGCAAATACACGCGGGTACAATGGGCCAGCTTGGTCCAGGCGCTGGGTTAATGGACTCGCCCGATACTTATATCACCCGAATCCAGCCGGGTGTCTGCGACGGCTTAACGCCATGCCTTGTTCTGGGGTCAAAAGGGGTCTCCAACGCCGTGGAGTAATGGGACGGGCGGAGCTGGATGAAGTTTGAATTGGACTGACACGCTGAACCTTGAAGGTGGGGTGGAAAAGATAGGCACGGGCGCTGTGAAGAGGTGTCTGTAGTTTATATCGGATGATATCCAGGCGGACCATGTGGAACAAATGTATGTAGATCTACAAGATCTGTGTCAGGCCAGTGTTGGGTCCGAAAAGTTTTAAGAGCGGCTACCAGCGAATCGTTCGTAAGCACAGCGCCGTTTGAATGAAGTATTTTACCTTTTGTGACCTTCCCAAGTGCCGTCTTTCATAGCCGAACTACGGCTCCTGGCGGAAGGCAAGTGTGCACGATTGAGGCGGCGTAAGCTAAAGAAATCGACACCGTTAACGCGACAATCCCTACTCCAACTCGAATCTGGATGTTTTTGGAGACAACCAGGCCTTATTCTTTTCTTCCTTGAAAAGTAGGATATATAATGCTCGGCCGACAGGGAGGAAGCTGGACGACGCCGAGATAGAAAAACTCAACTTCCCCGCTCCGAACATATTTTTAGATCTACAATGCCTTGGCATCTTGGCAAATTCCAAGGCAAATCACGGAGTCGGGGAGACAGCACTTATCAGCCTGACATATAACGAAAATGGATAGCGTTAATCTTGACAGACCCGAGAAAATTGAGAGTCACATCACCTCCTTGTGGATGATGAGCATGTGGACACGCCAGCGTCAATGATCGTTCGATAACGGTGGTGCAGTAAATCCATCCCGACCTTCCTCAGGGACTGAACAATCTCTTAATAACATGATTTCGTTTGCGACGTTCCTGTTATCGATGAGGGTTTACTGCTTGAACTCTCTGTGACAAAAGTCATCATGTCTGGTAACATCGTGTAGCATGGTACCGTAGTCTGACGGGAGCTGTTTTGCGTGAGAGGTGCTTCGTTCTAAAAATAACGCGACCACCACTGTAACCCATGTGCCGCACCTTTCTTCCAATGTGATGCTTAGAAGTTCACGGATATAAAGCGCAAAGCGAGTTTAGAATCTCCGCCGGGGCTTCTCATCAACCGCCACCTCTCTGCTTAGTCGTTGCTCATTTTTCCCTCTCAAATTCTCCGATAAACCCAAGATGGCTGGGCTTCAGCACGACGATGCAGCACTCGCAGCTTTCGCTGATATTAAGAAGCACGAGTCTACATCGGAGAAGACGTCTGATTTAGATCATGAACTCGACGGCATTCACGACGGCCTAACCTTCCCCACTGATGAGGAACGAGCCACTTTACGACGAGTTCCAGATTCCATTCCCTGGAACGCCTATTGTAGATCCACCACCGTTTTTACGCCGCGGGAATATTGCTGACAAATGGTTTACAGTGATCGCGTTTGTTGAACTTGCTGAACGTTTTTCTGTACGACAATGTCACAATTTCATTACCCTCGTTTTCATGGCTTACATTTTCTCTAGTTCTACGGATCTAGTGTCGTATTCGTGAGTTTTTAAAGACATAGTTGAATGTGATCGGTTCGGTGGAACTTCCTTCCCAGACGAATTACATCCAACAACCGCTGCCAGATGGGTCACACACAGGCGCAGGGGGCCTACATGGTCAATCCGGTGCTCTGGGAATGGGACAACGGGCGTCGACCGGTTTAACGACATTCTACCAGTTTTGGTATGTGTCGATCTGCAGATTGGGGAACTGCTTTTCATTCTGCCGATTACAAGGTGCTACGTGACTCCTCTTCTCGGTGCTTATATCGCAGATACGTACTGGGGTCGCTTCAAGACTATTTGCGTCGCCGTGTTCATTGCTCTTGTTGGCCATATCATCCTCATTGTCGCAGCCGTACCAGGCGTCATTGAGAAGCAAAGTGCCATTGGCGCCTTTTCAGTCGCCTTGATTGTCATGGGACTAGGTACGGCTCGCACCTTCTTATACAATTTACTCTTCAAAAGCATGATTAAGGTACGGGGTTGTTCAAAGCAAATATTTCGCCGTTGGTAGCAGAGCAGTATAAGCGAACCAAACTGTTTGTTGTAACAACAAACAGTGGCGAGAGGGTTATTGTGGATCCAACTCTCACTATTTCAAGAGTCTACATGGTGCGATGTTTTTTGTCAGAATCTAGAGCGTATCCTGACTCGAAGTACAGTATTTCTACCTCTTCATTAATGTTGGTGCTCTCGTTGGACAAATCGGAATGACCTATTCTGAAAAGGTATGCTTGTACCACTAATGCATCTGAGTTCTGCGAAATTGACGTATTTTGCAAAGTTCGTCGGTTTCTATCTCTCTTACACTTTACCCACCGTCGTCTTCCTTCTTTGTCCTATCGTTCTCTACGTGGGCCGTAACCGTTACATCCGTTCCGCGCCAACTGGCTCGGTACTCGCCACTGCCATCCGGCTCTGGAGATATGCCGCACGCGGAAAATGGAGCCTCAACCCCGTCAGAACGTACAAGAACCTGAACGCCCCTGGATTCTGGGAGAACGCGAAGCCTAGCAAACACACGGCTGAAGATAGACCCGCATGGATGACTTTCGACGATCAATGGGTCGATGAAGTACAGCGTGGTATCAAGGCGTGCGGAGTGTTCTGCTGGTATCCCATTTATTGTATGAATCCCTGGTGTCTCAAAAGAAGTGTGATTCTCATCGAGGAGCCGTTTTTAGGGCTGACGTACAATCAGCTTAACAACAACTTAACCTCGCAAGCTGCCACGATGTCGACGCACGGTGTACCTAACGATGTTTTGTCAAACTTGGATCCATTCGCTCTCATCATCCTTATTCCTCTGTGCGATCTGCTCGTGAGCTGTTTTATTTTGTCTCGCAATGGAGGTTGCATTCTGAGAGTGCTCCTCAGTTCTACCCTGCACTTCGGCGTATGGGCCTCAATTTCAGCGCGCTCAAGAAGATCACGATGGGTTTTATGACCGGAGCAGCGGCTATGGTTTGGGCGGCAGGTGCGCATTGATAATAGCTATTTCATGGAAGAAACCTGACACTGTTGCAGTCGTTCAACACTACATCTACAAGGTAACCAAAACCGTTGAAGCATCTCCGGTATATCTTGAGCTAATAGTACTTTCTTAGACAAATCCTTGTGGCGATGGTGCATCCCTATGCGACGGAGTGTCTCCGTTGAACGTCTGGATTCAATCCGGAGCGTGCGTTCTCATCTTTGAACTGGGCTGCTCTCTACTGACACCATATGTTACAGTTACATTCTCATCGCCATGAGCGAAATTTTAGCCTCCATCACTGGTCTTGAATATGCGTTCACCAAGGCACCCAAGAACATGCGTTCTCTGGTCATGTCCATCTTTTTGTTCATGTCGGCCCTGTCCTCGGCCCTCGGCGAGGCATTTGTCTGTACGTTATTATCTTCCAACGCTGTTCTGATTTTACGCACTGTGCTTACGCCTCATCTTCAGCCTTGTCTGCCGACCCTTTGCTCGTGTGGAATTATGGCGTCATGGGAGTCTTGGCCTTGCTCGCAGGTTTTATCTTCTGGTTCTCCGTCCGCGACCTGGACGCGCGTGAAGACGAGCTCAACAACATACCGACCGGCCAAGTTGGTATGAATGATGAGAAATCCTGAATGGGTGGAAAGGGGTATTAAATGGTTCCGAGGTGTTTGTAATGTACTTTCGACGTCTGATCTTGATTCTGTGTGCCATCGTGGAATGAGAAATATAATGACAACATCCCTTCGCTCTGGCAGCCTTTTTGGGAGCTCCAACAATCAGATCATAGACACAATCGACGCTTACGCTCGGGCCGGTGAGCTTGATGTTGCCATCGCCCAGCGCCTTCAACTACTTGCGAACGCGCAAGCTACTGGAGATCAGCTGCCTGCCGCACCTGGGTTATTCGTTCGCAAAAAAGATATATATCTTTCTGATACTTCAACGGTAGACATTCTCCAGGCCTTCGATATCCGTTTTCTGTATGTGCACTTGTTCGCTCATCTCATAAATGGGCAATGCGCCACACCACACACTCCTCCTCCATCAGAATGCTCCGATTATTTCCTTCCACGAATAGACGGGCTAACCCCAGTGGCTCAGCTGGAGCCACACTACTGGTTCTTTTTCTCTCTTTCCGTAGAAAGGTCTTCGTGAAGCTAACTCTCCGATACGTTTCATGGACGATGCATCTTTCCGTGTCTGGTTGGAAGTCATTCGGCAGTAGATGCTGGACAAATATATAACAGCCATATACATGTCGTATGCCATTGCTGCATATATGTATGGCAGTAGGTCTAGAGAGAGAGGGAGAACCTCCGACTAGTGCATAAAGGTGATTAATTATTTGCATGCTACGAGTACAGCAATACAATCTGATCGCTGTGATCGTCTCATGCGAAGTTCAATACCACTGGAGCTCCTTAGGGTGGTGCAGAGCTGCTTGCATGGCGCAATGCGCATCCTCAATCTCCAACTGTTCCTCCAGTTCTGTGAGCGAGACCTTCCGGATTGCATCGCAGAATGTTGGCCAGGATACGTACTGGGTGCCGACCAGGAGTTTCAAAGATCTGGGCATCAACCGGCGTACCACAGGAATCAGCAGTCCCAGGTCGTCCTTCAACGTGAGGGCGTTTCGCTCTAGCCTATTCGCCCACCCCACATGCGTGAATTCGTCCGCACCATACACCCGCACCCTCTTCCCTAGATCTTCCCTCTTCAGAACCAACGCCTCCAGCGCAGCGCACTGCTCCTCTACACTTTTCCCCCTCATCAGCCTCTCCGGCCATCTCTTTGCAAACGCTGCCTGAAGGTGCTCCCACGTATCAATCTCGGTCGCACCCAACGTCTTCCACCACGCTTGCGCGACGCTCCCTGACTTCAGCGACAGCTCAAACATACGTACCTTGTTCTTCTCCGGAAAGTTTGGCTTCCTTATGAAACTACGTTCAACTCCGTTAATGAAATCCTGAGAGTTTTCGCTGTCGATTCTCCCATCGCCCCAGAACATGCTTAGGTCGTGGGATTCCGCGCAATGCAGCAGCTGGAATATAGCAAGTTTGTTCTTCTCATCTAGAGTTTTCTCCCTCGCCAGCTTTCGCGGCCATCTCTCTTCGAAAGCTGTCCGAAGGTGCTCCCACGTATCTTTCTCTGTCGCGCCCAGACTATACCACCATGCTTTCGCGGCCCTCCCTGACTTCAGACACAGCTCGAACAACCGCACTTTGTCCGTCTCCGAAAAGTCTGGAATCCCTATAAAGCTTCGTTCAACTCCGTTGATGAAATCCTGGGGGTCTTCTTCGTCAATTTCCCAGTCGCCCTTAAACATGTGTAGGCCATAACTATTCGACATGATTTCCACGGGATGGAACAATGGCAGTGTAGCAAGTTCTTGTGTAGAATTGATAGTAGTACCTGTTTGTCGTCAAGGTGTACTGGGTGGACTATGTCAATCTTTGGTCAATCTGTGGACCTGGGCCTGGGACTGAAAGCGCGAGTAGTCGCGATGGGACGTGATCTCACTGCACCGGTCGTTGTGGACGCGGTCAGAATCAAGTCAGAATAGTCCCCGGGGCTCGCGATGGGGAAGGCTCCGATACGACGGAAGATTTGTTAATCTCAGGTTTGAGGTATGAATGGAGGCAAACTTGTCTTTTTGCCTATAAATGATGGACTTAGCTGAAGACAAAACGTCCATTGATCAACATGCTGGCATGAGCTCCGGCCCGGGGCAATGTTCTGTTGGCAGTCTGTGGCAGTGCTTGTTTGACCAACAACTCTATTTTATTCCTCGACCAATCAACGACCAATCAACGACAGTTCCCGATGAAAAATTCTCTCTTCCTTGTCTTGAGCCGTATTACTCCTGCGTCATTCTTGCAGTAGAAGCGTTGCAGATACTAGGTCAAAGCAACACCGAATGATGCTCGACGCCTCGAGCTATGCTGCATGCATTATGTTCCCAGGCCCAATGTGTTATTGCGCAGGTTGACCGTTCTCGAATAGTCACTTTGGACTCCAAGCTTGCCTTCCACGGAATCCATGCTCCATCAGTGTGGCAAATATAAAACCTCAATGAGCGTTCTGACCTCGTATCTCTCGCACCTCTCGACGTGCACGCCGCAGCTGTACCTTCTCTTCTGACTGCCCACCAAGATATCCTAACTGACGAACATCAGCCATTTCTTGCATGTATGGACTATCAGGACCACCGACCCATCAGTCGTGAACTTCCCCTCATTCCACATGTCGATGACATCAGGCAGTCGATGATGATGAGAGGCTCGCTTTCCAGCCAATACGGTAACATGAGAGCCGATACAAGGTCCTGGGTGTACTCTACAAACCAGAATGCTCCACGACCTCCTCCTCCTCATGCCCCTCCGCATCCTCCACCACCAGCGCCCATACCTGGCATTCCACCTCCTGTACAGCGATTACGGCCGTTGCCAAATATGAACAATATTCGGAATCGTTCCCTAGTGCTTCATGCAGCAAATCAGGCAGATAATTTTCACGACGAGGACGAACTAGATAACCAGTATTTCCACTCCAATGGATTTGCTTCTGGTCTCGGCCATCCAACAGAGGGCTTGGGCATAAATAGACAAGACATTGCTGTGGTGCCTCGTGACAAGAAGCGGTCGTTCGTTGGCGGCTTTGTGAAAGGAATTCGGAGGTTGCCCAAGAAGGTGTTCAGGTCCAATTCTGATAAGAGGGCCGATGACGACTTCGCACGACGAGGAGAGAAAGGTATCATGCGGAAACGAGTCAACCTGGACAGCGATCAAGGCACTGAGGGGAGCTTTTCGGGGATGCCGACTGCCGACGCTCTTCCACAATACGTCCCCAATTCACCTACGTCTTTTCCGGTTTCTTGTCCTTCCGACATACAGTACCCTCGACCCATGCAGCGTGAGCCGACTATTCCAGAATCACCTCTTCCAGACGTCGTCCGTCTCGATGATGTTCGGAGGCATCACCCTAGTTTTAGGATCTCGCCTCCCCACGAAAATCTGGAGCGAGAACAAAGTGCACAATTCATTCATGAAGGAGAAGGCGGTTCCCGGCGTTTTTCTAATATCCCTGAGACGGAACCATCTGTCCCGGACACTGCTGATCGAACCACGGTCATGGTATACAACACTCGTCGCTCCCAGTTACCGGAACCACCCACACCCACACCACAGACGATCTCAAGACAGATCAGTAATGGTCTGAGACTGAGCAGCATCACTGGCTCGGAGCTTCTCGTACACCCGAAGCGATCGTCGTTCTTTATCAACACGCAGGCTCCTCCTCTTTCACCTCCTCGGCCTCCGCCTCTCGAGATTCCGCAAACAAGCATAGATTATCGAGAAGGACCACGTGTATCCGAGTATACACCGCAGCAGACCCCACGTCCTCCCCCATCCCGTCCTGCTCCTCCTACTCGGCCAATTCGGCGTCCTGTCCAGCCAATCAAGGCATCACCGTTATCACAACCGCAAGCATCGTCGTCGGCGCCTCCACGTCATCCACTCGCGAGCTCGAATTTACCCCAAAATACATACCCGAATGCATCATTTTCACCACCACCAATCGTCCCTCCTCCACCACCGGTCCCTCTTCTTGACCCTGAGCCCGAGACCCTATCACCAGTTACCGCACACCCCCTGCCAGCAAACGACTACCTCAAAATGTCACTCTCCCCAGAACCATCTCTACACCGCTCCCATCCTCGTTCTCTCTCGCACTCTCCCAAACCACATACCTCTCAGCCTCATTCGCATTTGCATTCTCATCACACCTCTCATGCACACAGCCATTCCCGCTCCGGTTCCGGAGTCGGTCTGAGCAGATCTATGAGCCGACGGAAGGCCACGTCCACGTTCTCATCCAACCCCTCCTTCTCTAGCGATCGCTTGACGCCGCTGGAGAGGTTTTTCAAAGTACTTTATTATATGCCTTGGGTTGCGAGAGAGAGAGTCACGGTCGATTTCTTGCCCGGTTCCGTTGGGGATGGTCGCAGGGGGTTTAGAGGCTTTGATTGGAAGAATTTTATAAGCAGTTGGGGCGGGAAGGGAAAAGGCGGTGGCGATGCCCGTGTGAAGGTGGGAGGGCGGAGGGGCGAAGTAAAGGTGAAGAAGGACAAGCCCAAATCGTGGTACCAAGGCGTTTTCAGCTCCAGGAGAGCGAGTTTGGAGATGTTGAGCAATGGGCTGGGCTTGGGTTCGACCACCCTCGGCGCTCGCTTGGAGGCCGGAGCGTTGGGGCTGCAACTTGATGCCCCTCATGGGTTGGGCGGGATGGAAAGCGATAGGCGGAGGAAGGAAGGGCGACACAAGACCCATCGACATGGACATCGACATGATCATTCGTCGCGTCATCATCGTCGTGAGCATAAACACGGACATCATGAGCACAAACAAGGCAGGAAACATTCGACAAGTTCTGCGCAACCGGTGGTGTATCCGTTCCAATATCCGGCTTACTCGTATCCTTATCCATATCCTGGTTATCCTCCGTATCCAACGTACGCCGCCTATCCTCAAGCGGCTTACCAGGCTATGTCCATAGTTCCTCCCCCTCCTCCTCCCACTACCGCATCCTCTTCTGTTCCCGCTTCATCCACTACAGAGCACCACGGCGATTCCCAAATTTCCCCACAACCTCCCAAATCCGTTGAACGACAGCAAGTTGAGGCGCAACATCGACATCCGCACCCGCATCAGCAACAGCAACATCATTATCAGGCGTCTACGTTGTTCCAACCCATGCTAGCCCCCATGCATGGTCCACATTCGTTGCCTCTATCGCCACAGGTGTATTTCGTGAGCTCGGTGCCGGTGAAGGCTGCTGGCGGGGTTCAGGCTCAGCTGCAGGCTCAAGGTCAGCCGCAGACGCAGCAGGTTTCGGCTTCTGCTTCTGTTGAAACTAGGCAAACGGGGGATGATGTGAGTGTCGTTGCCATTGGTGGCGCTGGCGCTGCGGCGACGGCGACGGCGAATGCTCAGAGTATACCTGGAGCATTTTCGCAAGAGGGTTAGTTATGTGGATGGCTCGAGGCTGTGGCGCTGGCTGTACTGCTGTGTTGAGTATATGTCTACCTACGTATCGTTATTTTTATCTGCATATTTTCGCTCATTTGGCTGCTCGATTACGGTTCAGTTTGATTCCGTTTCACGACACGAATATTATTTGCACGTTCGTTCGTTTGTAATCCCCTACCTGATGGGTCGCACATTTCACATCATGAACCACTGCAAACCTAGATATGGCTTAACTTGAGGAAAACAACTGGGATCTTTGCATATCCTAGGGTCCATAGAAATGAAAAATGAGACCGAGTATCTACTTTAAAGCCTCATTCCTGGAACGAGCCGTTTCAACATCTCAAGGTCATGCTCTTTCAACATCACACGTAAGCCATCTGCAACACCCTCCGCCCATTGGATGGATGGAGACATCATGATAGGATATGTGGACTCTCCGTGTTTGCCCACCATGTCAAAGTCAATGAACATGACTTCATTGTTCTTCGTAATCATGACATTTGGCCCACGAAGGTCGCCGAACACGTAGTCGGCCTGATGCAAAACGCTCAGGATGTCTTGAATCCGTTCAGCGAACGTCAGAGGGAGGGTCACCGCCTTCTCCGCTGTTTCACCATCGACGAAGTCCATAACTACCATACGAAGATGACCATATGATGGATCACCATCACGAGCGCCGACTTTGCTGCAATAACGAAGCTTCGGGGCCATGCCGTTCGCTGCCAATAGCTCGTGAGCCTCTTTATTGTAACGGCGTACGAACTTGACAACAATAAGCTGGGAGGCGGGTCCTTCGGTCTTCGCCAGAAATGTGGTACAAACGGGATCGAATTCCAAAGGCACGATATACGTGAAATTAATAACCGTGTTGTCAGGTCCACGGTATGCATTGATGGATGGGAAATAGCGAGGCTCGAGTTTCTTTGGAATAGCAGGCTGAGAGTGAATCTTGAGAGATTGGTAAAACGCGTCAAGCCTACGTAAACTTCTGGCGAGGGCGTACAAGATACGCGCATTACGGTAGATAGCTTCGTCGTTGAAGATAGTATCATGACCGAGCCAAATGTAGTCGGTAAGACGTTGAACGATGATTTTATCCGTCCAGATGGCGCCTAGTATAGCGATTGATGCCCCAGCCATTGCAATAAGGAAAGAGGGACAGCAGCTGTTCTCTCGGATCTTGACATGCTGAGGAAGCAAATTCGATTAGAGAACCGACAAAGAAGGTTTGAAAGCTCGTACATTTGATTGCGCCCAAAAACGACCATAAGATAAACCTGCCTGGGTTGAAGGATCAGAGCCTCCATCGCCAAATTCGTTCTTGTCCTCCTCAATGCCAAGAGCAGCAATACCCATCCCTGATACTTGTGTCACCACCATTCCATTGGCTGAGGTCGAGTCAAGATTGACGATTTTTTCCATACCCATGTCAAGGACATTCAAAAGTTCCGGGCGAGTGGCCGATCTCCGCGTGTCTTCGTTTATGTAGATGCCAGATGCCTTACCCATAAGTCGAGCAGTAGCCCGCACAACTTCTGCGGGCACTTCCAGGTCATTATTGGTAACATGGTCCTGAAAATGGCCAAAATCTGGGTGATATAGTTGGATAGGAGGAGCTCGCGTTTCGGCTGGGGTAGTGGCGACATAACGTCCGTCGTAGATAGGATCACCATCTTTTTGGAAAGTGATGTATCCGCCCGATTTTGCACTTGTAGAAGGAGGAGGTGCATTGCCGTTCTTCTCGAGACTTCGACTGTACACTGAAGATTGTCAAAGTCAACAAGAATCCCGCTTTTGTTATGCGTACTTTTGTGCCTAATCGCGATAAGTTCCGTTATTTGGTCGTGTGCCTCGTGCTTCTCTTCCTCCCCCTTATCTTCGCTCTTAGTCTGGTTGTTTTTGTCGCTTGAATAGGTATTGGGTCCTCAGGTCATGTGAAGAAGTCATGCAGACTCACCTTGGCTGGGCTGGACGCCCGATACAAGACTTTTCAGTGTTGAATAGGAGATACGGGTACCACACTTACGAAGCAGTGGCGTCTGGACAAGGAAGTGGATTGGTTCCTTTGATAAGTCTTTGACTCCGAAATATAGAGAAAGGTGTCGACGGGCGGAGGTGAGGCGAACAAGGCGATCATCAGAACCATCGAACCGAAGAGTTTGCAAAGTTTCTTCAAAGCTATCATCATCAGGAAGTCCGGAACACCTCCAGAGTACGAGATCCCGTGCATCGACTCCATGAAGCCTGCAAGCATGATTATCTTTGATCATGTTCTTGAGTGTAGACACAGTATCGTCATTATTGATTTTGACCTCGACACTGTGTTCATCCGGCTTGTCGTCAGGCCAGACGAGGCACATTAGCCTTAGTTTTATGTCAGACATTGGAAAACGGAGGGTAAAGAGCTAAGGAGGCTTGAGAGTTGCACAAGGTAGAATTCGGTACGAAAGCAAGGAGTTGGCGGCATTCGTTATCGTAACTTTTGTTAAGCCGGTTGGAGAAGCCGGTTCGCCGGCTCGGGCTCAACTTCACATCGTCGTCAACAACCACCCGCGGTCTGTACAGTGTCTATGTCTACGGGTCGGACGCCTTGCTCTCCTTTCTCTCTACAGGACCGGATTCGTATCCGCGACCGGGTTGCATTCAGATACAGGCAAGTCTTGACAAGTTTGGTTCGTCCCTTGTAAGGTGATTAATGCGCGCCTGTCTTCATCTTTTCTCTGCTGTAAATCTGACACCTTCGCCACATGAGTAGGGCAAATACACCCCGTCCCATTCACAGTGCACCCGCAACGGCGGCTCCCACTCACATCACTCCAGGAATAACACACAAATTCTGGCCCCCACCGCCCATGTATTCACCCACCAGCCTCGGCGGCCCCCAGCGACTCGAGCACAGGGTTCAACATTATGTCCCTCCTCCCTGTCTCGAATGACCGCAACTCGAGCCAGGGCGGCTGGTACCCGCGCTTGGTAGTATGGACCAGCGATCGCCTATAATAATCGGTTTGGAGGTCGGGAACGGTGGGATGAGTGGAGGTAGAGGGTGCGGGCTCTCGTGCGTTGCCAGAGCTGTACCTCGCCAACCAGCAAGGCGCATGGCAGGGCAGGTACAGTGGGCAGATTTGACCTTCCCCAGGTCACGGGCATGGATATAGGTGCATGCCGCCGCCGCACAACAGGTCTTAAGATCCCTTCCATATGTATCAGCAACGCCAGTACCCTCGTCAACACCACCACCATCAGCAGGGTTTCGACTCAAGTTACTTATGCCCCGCTGTTCCCTGAGCCCTCAGCCCCACACGCGCTCGTGTCTTTCGTCACTTCGGCCTGGTTCCGCTCCTGGGCCCGCAAGTGCTCCATCCTAGTTCGCCCGGAACATGGGCCCCGTCCCCTATAGTCATACCAGCGGCGGGGGTAGATACACTGGGCTACCTCCTCCCACGTCGTACTCGTCTCGGGGCAGGTTCAAACTGCAGTACGACCCGCTCTATACCACACCACGCAACTAAACGTAAGTGCACACTCTGCGGCGACTTGTGTTGATCCAAAAATACCTGTCAGCCTCGTCATTCTACCCGACGAATTCTCTAACATTGGTCAAGTCACCTCTCTGGAGGGTTCTGCTGGCGGCCGTTGGTCAACCAACTTCTTTCAAGGTTTGCCTGTCAGAAAGTTACAAGTCGGTTGAAATAGGGAAATCTGCATGGTGGTTCTGGATTTTCATCTTGTTTCAAATTCCCAATGACCTCTCTCTCATCAGTCAAGTGACCTTGACTATGCCTGTAATATTATGACAGGCCAGGCTCTCCAGTCATGGATCGTTAGATGTATGGAGCGGCAAATACAGTATTACAGCTTTAAGGGCATTAAGATTAGATATAGAAACAATGTTGCGAAAAGGGATTGAAGACAAGGAAGAAATGAAAGCCCCAGCGATAAGGAGATTTGTCCGTCTATATCAACAGCGACTATTCGACTTTCGTTGCCTCCTGTGTGTGATCCCACAGCTTGCTTCTCTGCTCCTCATTCCCGAAATACCTTGTCTTTTCAAGGTCTTCGCCTTTCGAGCCTGTTCTATGAACACCCTCCTTCGCATTGAGCATGGCATACCACATATGTTCTCCGCAATCTTCAGCGGAGACAGATAGGGGGTATGTTAATCCCAAAAGCAGCGATGAAGAGAATGAGAGCAGTGTTGATGAAGAAGAGGCCATGATATTTGTGCGGACGAAACCGGGATAGGCATGGATAAAGGAGAGCGATGGGTTGCGCGAAGAATATGACTGAAGTACGTATGAGAAAAGCGTAATATTGCGAGGATATGAAAGAATTACCTCCAACATAAGGTCATTGTAGGTGGGTGCCGCTAGCGCCGCCCCGCTAACGGAATATGTCTTCTTCAATCCGAGATCTTCCAGGTCGATTCCTCCTCCCTTCCCAGCAGCGAGTACGCTCATCACTTTGGCATCCTCGCCGGCGTCTTTCGCGTTCTTCAACGCAGGGAGGAGATCGTTGATCATCCTCGACCGGGAGTAGTAATGTACAGCAAGTTTCTTGTCGATACCCTCCGAGGACTCATCCCTGCCAGATAGGGCCATAAAGCCTGGCGACATGACAAGGTAGTTAATCTTGGAATGGCGAGATAGGATCTCCTGGCATGCAGTATGCACATTCTTCATTTCAGTCGCATCGCACTCGACGAACTCACGCGCGGGCTTCCGGGTATTAGTTTTGTCTCCAGAAGGTTGAGGGAGCGACGCGAAAAACTTCTCTGCAGCAGTTTGGTTGCGGCCAACAATGATAATATCCGCGTTTCCTTGAGTAATACGGGCAAAGACTTGGGCCATTCCTTGCCCGATGCCGGAGGTGCCTCCTAAGAAGACGGCGACTGGGTGATAAGAGGGCGCAAATGCGGCATTGGCAGAGCGAACGACAGAGTAGGATGGCATATTCCTGTCGCTTATTGATGACCTGAGAATTTGGATTCAGTATAAGTAGTACGAAATCTCGAAAAACATGGCGGCAACCGATTAATGGCCACGCTGACGATACCCTGCGGCATCTCGACGTACGGCAAGATCGGCTAGTCAGCCGAATTCCCACGCGTTATCTGGTTCACTTCACTTAAGTATTGCATCACTCATATAAGTGCAGTGCCGCAAGCATCGCATTCAGTGTAGTAAATCGGTTAGGAGTTTGTAAGAATAATGCAGTGATCAGTGGATATCTGATGTTCCATTATGTTTTTTAAAAAATTCCTCAGACTCCCCCCTTTATGGCTATGCCATATGGTAGGGTTTAATACATGTTGATTATCTGCATTTTCATCATGTTTATACGCCTCACAATACCAAAAAGCTCAAGTGTTTCTTTCAATCTTTGAATTTATCAGGCTTCGTGGTCGCTATTACCCGCAAGGCCACAACAAAGAACAAACCAACATTCACAAAATGTGCCTACAGTTTTGCGAACCTATAGTTAAGCCAATGACTCAGAAGCGGAGGACAAGTTGTTGGTGCACCGAAAAGAGCCAGTCGTCCATTTTGTCCGCCTTCGCAGCTGAATCAAGGTGGATATTTGACCAGAAAGCAACATTGTAAATTCATTTGATTCTACAAGCATTCTACGGAGCCATGAAATTCTAGATTAGGACGTTTGACTCTCAAGTGAAACAGTTCTTGTTCAGTCAGCCGACAGTTGAGCTTGAACGTGTTCAAAGCTCTCCATGAGAACAAAAGTTTACTGACATTCACAGCATGCTCCGCCGATGAAGTCAGGTCCACATATGCAAGATTCCGGAACCTGATCTGATGCAGGATGGCGGCGAACGAAGTCGTGGTCATGATTGTTAAATATTTGAGGTTGTGGAGGACCAAAGGTGAAGCAGTGGAAGTATGTCGCGGTTTGACAAGCGCAGGTCCTGCATAACAATCCTCCAGCTTCTCGTCATCATTTGATCGAATCGTCTCAAGTACGACTTCGTGAACGTTTGGACAAGAATGGAGGAGTCTCAATGCATCGTCGACGGACATGTGGCATTTCGTGAAGTTGATGACGGTGAATCGCTCGAAGGGCAGGTGGACGAATGTGGCTCGGAAAATCCCAAAATCGCCTTTCCAAAAGAATTCGAGTAGGTTCGAAGCGTGCTTGAAGTCAAAGCCCTCTAGCCCAGCAAAAGACACAATCAACCCATTTCGCGCAATCAGATCCTTCATCGTTTCCGGAACAGAGACTTTCATCCGCGTGAAATGATACATTGGTATGCATTTCATGTACACTTCCGGCTCATCCAGATAGCTAAACAAAGTCGCGAGAGTTATCATTCCTCTTTGTTCCCATTTGTCGATAGAACCTTTCGGCCATTCGATCACAAGCGAATTGGATACTTGCTGACGTCTAGACGCAAGGAACCGAACGATACTGGGTTTGACATGGCTCCAGTTCAGATATCCTTGATCGCCGTTGATCTTCAATAGCAGTTCATCGGAGTTGCCATAGTTCGGTGGAATGGTACCGGGTTTAAGAAGCGTTGGCTCCTGAGGGTATGCGATGTGTGGGACATCTGATCTTTGTTTTGAGAGCAGTCGATCAGGTCTAGATGAAGGCGGGGGTCTGCGCTTGAGAAGGCTTGCGTGTTGAATATCATGAACGATTGGCATAGATCCACGATTCACGAGCGTAATGCCAATCGTTCGAAGCGTTGCCCGCAGATCCCTGTCATTCATAAGGGGGATTCCAGTAATCTTCCAGAGATCGGCATGAATCCGTTCTATAGGCGATTGGGGCACTGCTGTTCGGAAAAATGGCCACTGCAAAGGTGGGCCAGGTGGTATGAGCGTGGCGACGCCAAAATTATTCGGCCAAGGTTGGCAGTCTTGGTGAAAACGAAGAGGAATGTTTTGCATCATAAGCGAGAGGAGTGGCAGAGGCGATGGTTTGGAGAGATGGTGAAATCGCCATTGAATAGAGTATATATAGCTTTTCCAAGAGTGGCTCTAGCTAATGACGCGACAACCGTTTCGATAGTTGGGCCTAAGCGAGGCCGCGCCTGGACAGAGGACGTCGTTGCGACGGAGGTTGTCGCGCTTGTGGTAGCTTTGACCAACGGTCCATGTTCTGTTTTGAGTCATTCGACCGGCCACACTCATCGATCCGGCGGCAACGCCTTCCAAGCCCATTCCAAGCAGCCCACAATAGACTTGGAAATCTAGCAATTGTGAATCAAGCACAAGCAATGCACAATTGCTTCTGAATGCTTGAGACAAGAAATAAAGGTCTTTGAACGCTTTGTGCATTGATCTCCTAAAGCTTTGTATAAGCAGAATGACAATCGATCTGATCAAATATGCCTTTCTATACAATTTCTATACTCTTATTTCTTGTGACAGTCCGTCTGCTTGCCGTCTGCGGTGATTTATAGAGTCAACACAGAGTGGCTCGCCCTGTCGCTTGCTCATTATATCTAGTAGATGTGGGAGATACACAAATATCCTGAATCAATTCCCGCATACAGGTTCAAAGACAAATCATGGCATGTTCCTGGGCAGTGTCAACAACTGACAGGGAGGCTGTGTATTCAATGTACTTATCATAAAACGTCGCGCGCATAGTCGTTGATAGAGAACCATTACTTTCCGTCGCTCACAACATGAGTGTGAGTGCTTCAGATGCGTTCGCTGCCATTCGATTCATCGATAGTGTAGTGTCCAAGGTTTGTTCCTCGCATTTTCGTCGCTCTTGTGTTCTTTCAATGATATATCCATTATCAAGGTGAAAGAGAATAAGGAAGAAATTCGAAGACTTGCTAGGAGATTTGAGTACATTTTGCTCTCGTTGGAGGATAGCCGTCAACATGATGCACTTCTGACCGTGGAGTATAATGATGCATTGACTGTCCTCTATGAGTTCGTAGTTCACGTTATGCCTGCCATTCATGGACTGAATTTATCAATGCGCTTTGCATGTAGCTTGATCGAGAGATCCCAACGAGTCCTGCAAAGGTTGCTGAAACGTTCGCTCGGCGACCGAACGTGGAATCGAGACGAGATTACTACTGAGCTAGGGAGGATCAATCTTGACGTGCAGAACTACATGAGTGTACACACCGTCAGCATTGCCCATTATTCTGATACAGTTATATTGCTCAATGTAATTCACTCTCCTAGATCCGAACGGTCGATACCCTAACAGTGTGGGTTGACAAGATACACAATCATCATCGTTGGCTGATAACCAGGTAACAGTGAGAATGCCCAACAATTTTCCTCCTTGACGGGCAATGTCCAAGAGATCATGGTCAAGGTTAGTCAAGGATGAATAGTATGACTGGCTATGCTAATGTCGTGACAGTTGGCAGAGATTGACATCCGCCTCAAAACGCCTACTGGAGCTCCATGGTCAAGCAGTCTGTTGCTCGAAGCGCAACGGAATGTTTCTATGCCTACCGTTACTGAAAACTTCATTACCACACCCGCCATTACTGGCCCGGAGCTTGATCTGATGAGCGCATACTCCGCTGCGACGGCTGGCCGAATTATGCTCAAGGTCATGAACGTCAGACGCAATCCCGAATCGCCACCTGAGGTCATCACATTGACGGATATCAGAATGGACGCAGCTTCCAAGGAGATTAGCGCTGCAATCGAAGCCGCTGGTATCATAGCATATTCCTCCGAGATTCATCGTTATATATCTAATTCGTTCCTTAGGGTATGAATGTCCTGGCGAACTCAAAGAGGAAGAACTTGCTATCACTGTTACATCGGGCACATCTGTGTACGATGCCACGGCTCCCGGCGGTTTGCAAGTATCACAGTCAGTCATGTATTCATGCGTACATAGCGTCATACTGACTATGAGAAGATCTATACCTCTTCTTCATTGGTGGAATAAGTATAGAGCGCATCATGGCTTAGCGCCCGCTACAACGCCAAGTCATAGCATTGCAAAGCTAGCTGATGATAACCAGACCATCACAGCTGCCGGAGTGCAATTTTTATTTCACCGTACTCTACGAGTATCCGATGAAGGCGAAATAAGTAAACTACCGAAGGTTTGTTCAGATCTACGCTGTTAACACTTGATGTTGTGCGTGGCTCACCACTACCCTCTCACAGAGTATGGGAAAGTTCCGTCTTGATCCTGTGGCGAGGTACACAGAAAGGTTACCAGAGTCAATAGTCACCAAGGGTGGTTTCATTATGGTGCGTGCCAAATAATTCCGGTATAATATCTGATTCTACAATCATTTTCTATGAAGGCGATGTTTCAACGAGAGGCGTTATGGATTCAGTTCAAAGCTTTGTCGACTAGACCAGCAGTCAAGGTATCCGTAGGAGGTATGGAATTAATTCGTTCTCATCGTGGAGTCCTCCTAACTTTAATGCCAGGCGTAAATGCGATATCAGGAGTCGCCAAAAGCTCCCCCGCTCCGCCGAGTAGTAAGCAGGACTATATTGTAGCTGGTCTTCAACCGTGGTTAGATGGGATAATGACGGAAGAGGGCATCATCCGCCAGGTCAGCTGCCCGTCCATGTTATGCACCGCATTATTAGCGAACTCATCCTCTAGTTTGTTGCCATGCCTCCTGGGGAAGGATACACTGTTGAAGAACAAGTGACGGGGAAGTCTGAAAATAGTAGCTTCCAGTTTGACGTCTTTCCGCTACGAGATTCTCCGCCTGGTGACTTCATACTTTATGATGCACGAAACACGGAAAACGTTATCGAGCGGAAGCATTGCCTGCAATTAACTGCGCACAAGACGCCCGCAGAACTTTCACTTCCGGCCGGTGCAAGAATCGAACTGCGTTCGTATGTATACTGTTTCATACTTCGGAAACCATAGTGCCTGCTAATGAGGACGCAGTCGCATGGTTGGCTTTATCCCGAAGAATGCTTCTTGGACTTTGTCGTCTTACAGACGCAAGATTAAAGCCCAGGCTGGTCTCTCTGCACATTATCACAAAAAACACGATTTGAGTAACGGTAAAGGTTGATTTTTCTGTGGTGGCTTTTTGGATTCATTTTGTGGGCGGCAACAGGCGTGTATACGAGCTGGGGTATGCCGAGGAGTGCGGTTACTAGTCTGCCCATTGGTTCGTCAAATGCTGTGGACAGATTTTGTGAAATGTGATTCCCCAGCACAACTGTAGCTGCCTATAAACTCACAGACCCTACAGGAAACGCCTTGGGTTCGCCGCCCATGGTAAAGCGTAATTTATCATCCAATTATCTGGTTTCAGTCTTCGAATAAGCTCACTGATCCTGTAGGGCACGCCTTGGGCTAGGCGCCGGTGGTAAAATGTAATTTATCATTCAATTTTCTGGTTTCAGTCTTCCAACACTTTTTTAGAGAACAGAAGATTTATCAGGATCCTGTGTCGACGCGGGTAAAAAGGAACAAATTCTTCGCTCAAGACTATATTGATTGTCGTCGTCGATGTAGATGTACGAGAAGAAGCTGGGTCAGCGCTTCCATGTCCACATATTGACAACCGAGGCATGGGAGGTGCGTAGCATGCTTACGAACGCTCGCACATCGTCACTTAAGACGAACGCGGTTGCTGTTGCACTGCAGGATATCACAGGCATGGTTCCGCACAAAAGTCCGATCTCGCCAGAAACATACAAGGAGTACAACTTGCCTTGGTACACGCTCTATGATGAGCACCTTCCTGCTCTTAAATCCGACGGAAAAAGCGTACTCCAGCACATCAAATCGGTCTTGCAGATAGACCAGCAGATCTCCAAGGCGTCACTTGGGCTTGGTGATGGGAGCGACGAATTTTGTTCCCAGCACCCAAATGCAAGTGCAACATGTGTCTTCCGCCCTTGCGCCCATCTCGCATGCAAATAATGTCTGCTAGAAGCAAAGGTCAACCAGTCAGTCTGTCCTCATTGCGGGCAGGCTGTTGAAAGGTTTGTGGGCTTCGAAGCTCCGGTGGAATCTGAAGTCTCCCAGGGCAAAGCCACATATGTTGCTGATCCGGGGTTAATTACTATATATCACGATCCAGAAGACCGTGTATCCCCATTGCTCTCAAGGTCCTAGGCCGTAGCGGGTGGAATGTAGCATTCGAGTCTTGGAAATATTGCATCCCTAAACTCACAAACTGGTTTGATGGAATACCGTTTGTTAAGATATCTCGACCTTTAATTCGTACTGCATCTAGCTGTTCAAGTTATATGTGATGATCAGGGCTCAGTGGTTCACATGAAGTTCAGCCAAACGACGCGAAACGTCCACAACACTACACCTGCTGTAAGTAGCTGAGCAGGCGACCTGGGGTCAACCTATGCTCGTCCGGGAAACAATACAAGTCCTAAGCCAGGGTGACATGAGAATACATACGTGCCAAGGTGGGCGACGAGGACGAAGAGGAGGTTAGTGGAGAGCGGGGGAAGGGCAGGTAGGGTTACCGTGGAGAGGGTGCGGAACGAGAAGAAAACAACAAAACGCACATAGGTAAAGGGATGCAGAGAGTGTGAGAGTGGAGGGACTGGGATACGAGCGACGCCAGGAGGCACCGGTGCAGTGTATTCCCCACCACGGGGATGGAATTTGAGCAGCACGGCTGACTGCGAGGACGAGAGAGTGCAGGGTTAGGGTTATTCCTCTCCAGACTATTTGGAGTGCTGCAATTCCGTCAGAGTAACCCTTGAAGAAGGAGAGGGGGAGAAGAGTATACCGCTCTGCCCAACCTCGCCTACCACTCCGCCTCCATCGCTGCCCACAGCACGCGTCCAACGCCGCCGCATACCCGGCCACCGCCGACTTGACCAGTTCGCGTCCACAGGCGCCTCCCCCTTCTTCTCCAATCGGTACGCTTTTATATATCGTGTTGCGTCAATTCGGCAAGGAAAGAGTGTGTTGGGCGTGCGTGCAGTGCGATTTTTTGGGGGAAGACTGATTGGGTATGGGAATATGAGGAAGGAAGGTCGGGGAGATACGGGTTGGCAAGAGATAGAAGGTGGGTGAATTGCTCGATGAACTTGTTTGAGTCGAAAGTTGAGGAGGTTGGATCACGGTTGGAGGGAATGGTCAAGATTACTAATACGAGTGCCAGGGAAGGTGGCTTTGTGGAAGGGTCCTCTGCCTCGTATCATCAATACGCGTACAGAGCGCTGCAGGCTGTGGGTGGGCATCAACCCATAGTGCTGGGGCTGAACTTAAGACAAACCGTATCACTACTAGGCGACCCAAAGGATTACTCTACATTTGGACAGTCCGATTCGGTCAGCCGGGCAAGCCGTTTGGTAAAGGGGTCTAGTGTGGTGTTAATCCCTGGGCGCGTCCAAGACGCGTTTCGCTGTCTGCAGCCCCACCGCCTCGAGCCACTGTCTATGCACTTCCTACGGAAGCACAGTTATGAGTCAATTGCGAAACAGTGGATTCAGCAGTGTTACCTAAATCCTCGTTAATATAGTTGGATCATGGGACTGGTGTCCTTGTACGAATAATGACGGGTCAGTCTCCGCCAACAACCCCTACATATACAAGCTCTGCAGAAGCGCAATACCGAGGTGCCCCACGAGTACTATCATTCGAACTATCATCTTTTTGACAGGTCAGTCGGAGGCGTGCCCTTCTGAAACAAGTCATTCCCCACCATCCAGTCTTGGCTGCAGCAAACTAGATTCACTTGTGCACTCTCAGATGGGTATGCACACAGACACTTTCCATAATCACCAACTCGAAGAGATGAGTCCAAGACAAATAAAGAACACCGAACCTGTAATGGCGAGCTGCCGGACATAAGTGCCCATTGGGGCTGCGTTCTGTCGATGGTTTTCATTATTTGTACCCACGTTCCACATATAACAATCGGTCCTAATCCTGGACCAATCAGTCATCGATATCGATCGATAACGGCTTACGATAATGCACGTCAGGAAGGCGCTAAGTGGTAAGCGCCCAACATTTTCTCGTAAGGGCAGTCGGGGCCAGTGTTTACCCGGTCTTGTCAGCGATCTAGCTCCTCCAACCCAAATTTAGTCTATGAAGAAGGGTCACCTCCTGTCGAAATTTATGTTAGTGGGAGCTTCTCGAAGACCGCGGAGGAACATAGTCCTGCCGACCTATGCTTTGATCGACTGACCTTTGCTGTATATCCGCAATCTTTCCATGCCATGGCTTTTCAATCACCGGTTACCTTCTTTCAACCCCCATTCTTGAAAAGCTATCAACCACGCGTCTTTGAATCGCCTATGATATATATCTTGTCGTCCTGCGTCAATTGAACGACCACAACATGTTCTCCGAAGACATCGAGCACACAAGTTATCTTCATCCAGATCCCAACGAGTTCTATCCATATACCCCAGTCGACCCTTTTAGACCCTCTCTGGCGTATAGTGTTCAAAACGTTCCCGATCTCGAGGATGTCATTGACCAACTAAACCTCAACGCATACTCTGCACCCAATTTTCGTCCCAAAATTGGGAGAGGTCTAGAGCAAGGTTTTCGGGAGCTTCAGAGAGTGACAAGCGACGCTGGATTGTCAGGTCCACGCACTGCTTTGGGCGAGGATCCTTTGCCATACATGAGGGCATCGCATGGTGAGTTTCCAAGTGAACCTCCACCACATCGAAGGGAGAGGACCTCTTCCATGCGCTCGAATCGTTCTCAAACGCGGGGTGATGAAGACGACGGCTTCCCGCGCCATAGGGGATCGCCACTTCCAGATCTCCGATCTACGAACTCTGTGAAATCAAAAAGTGCGTTCAACAATAATGCTACCGCTCTCTACAACTAATAGACTACGCCTACAGACTCCGGAAACAGCCTCAAAGGTGAGACCCCCGTCTCATCAAGACGATCAACGCCAACTCGTCGTCAAGCCAGGCTTGGTTCAAACCTAGCCGGCCAACGACGCACTGGATCTGTCCAATCCACCGAATCCATCCATCCAACACGATATATTTTCGCCTTGATTTTCGACACCATTCCCCGTCAGGTCTACTTGCACTTCCTTCTTCGACTCCCGTATCTCTATTTCAGTCGCGTTACACGTATATTCCAAGAAGCGGAGATGACGATGGCAGAAATCATGAGGATGGCGCACCAGGCAAAGAAATACAGAGCAGATCCAGCTGGAACGAGAGCAGGGACCGGCGTAGAGCCTGCGAGGATAGTCACCTCTCTCAATCCTCAAGAAAGTCTGTACAAAACTTGGGAGACCTTCATCGATTCGTTGATGAGGGAATGGAAAACCCTCAATATCATCTCGGTTCTGCTTCTGACGTGCGTGATCCCGTCGTCCTTATCTATGTTGGGTATTGGATACTGAATTCCTACATATAGAGCCATTTTGACGATCCTTCAAATTGAATCTGCTGCGAATGATCCTGTGACGCGATATTCGGCGCTCTTGTCTATGATCTGCGCTTTCATGAGTTTGCTGTTTGGATGCATGTATATCATTAGATTTGGTTCAACGATGCGAACTGGTCAAAAGGCTGTGCAATGGGCAGAGGTAAGTACTCATTATCTACATATTTTCTTTCTCTGCAGCAACACTCATGACTCTTAATGCATCAGGAAGCGCGGAGCTCCACGACGGGTATACTATGGAATATCTGGGTGCTGCTAGCGATGCCAGCTACGTGGCTTGCATGGTAGACACAGGAATTCACTCTATTGAACCTCATCATTCATGTTATTGCGCCAGGTCGATGATTTTATACCTCGTCTGCATCATGTCCCTCGTGTGGCGCACCGGAACGACAGATGACCTCAAAAGGGGCCCGATGACACCATCCGACGTCCTCGGGCCTCGAATCGCCATTTCCATTGTCCTACTGCTCGGTTTCGTCTACTTCATCCTCATCACCAGCACACTGCGTCGATACGGAGATGCGATGGACAGAGCATGGGAGTCGCGCTTGAACACCATATTGAACGAAAAGATCCCAGAAACACCCCATGTATCAAGGTCGCATGCACAAGAAACCATCTTGGTACGAGAACCTAAGCCACCTCTGAAGAGGGCAAGATCGAAGACGGGAGGTGCGGCTCCAGAATCTCGAATAGTTGCGTTCAACCCCCAAATTTCGTTCCATTCTCCGGATACTCCTCTGGAGGACGAAAGGCGGACCCATGATTCTGATGTCTCATTTGAGTCATCAGATCAGAACCTGAGCAAGGAGAAACACAAGGCTAAGCAGGGTAAGGTATCAAAACGTGTGGAGCTCGGTGACAACGAGGGTTTGATTAAAAAGTAACTGAAGGTCTGGCTTTGTGTTTTAAAAACGACTCTAAATGCTGAATTGAGACGGTTTATATGGGTATGCGATAAAATGCAAGAAAGTGTTACGCTGTTCACTTACTTTTCCAGATTGCATGAACTCGACTACACTTACGCAGTGGAAAAAATGACAGGGAAGCCTTTATCCAACATGTTGACGAGAAAAGAATCATACATTATGCTTCGGGTATACTAATTTAACCAAGGTATCACAACAAGATCGGGAAAAGAGAAGGAAACGCGATAGACAAACACAGAATGAGCGCCAAACTCTCCAACCGACACTCGTTCACTGGGAATTAGTCAACTTTTGTTGCCTCCTGCGTATGACTCCACAGCTTGCTTCTCTGCTCCTCATTTCCAAAATACCTTGCCATGCCAATATCTTCGCCTCTCGACCCTGTCCTGTTCATGCCCTGTCTTGCGTTGAGCATGGAATACCACATGTAATCTCCACATTCTTCGGCGGAGACGGACAGGGGGTATGTTAATCCCATGAGTAAAGATGAGGCGTATGTGAGCAGTTTCGATGATTTTGGGTACGCAAGGCCTGTGCGGACAAAACCAGGATGAGCATGCAAAAATGAGAGGGAAGGGTTCAAGGCCGAGTACGACTGAGATACGGGTGTGAGCGTCGTAGCGGGGAAAGGAAGGGAGAATACATACCTCCAACATAAGGTCGTTGTAAGTGGGTCCCGTCAGCGCTGCCCCCATCACAGAATATGTCTTTTTCAATCCGAGGTCCCCTACATCTATCTCCCCTCCCTTCCCAGCAGCAAACACGCTCATTACTTTGGCGTCCTCCCCTCCCTCTTTTGCATTTCTCAAAGCCGGGAGGAGATCCTGTATCATCCTCGACCGGGCGTAGTAGTGCACGGCGAGCTTCTTGTCGATGCCTTCCGAAGTTTCGTCCCTCCCAGAAAAGGAAATGAAACCAGGCGACATGACAAGGTAGTTGATCTTGGAATGGCGGGATAGAATGGCTTGGCATGCAGAGTGCACATTCTTCATCGAGGTCGCGTCGCACTGGACAAATTCGCGTGCCGGTTTCCGTGTATTGGTATCGTCTCCAGAAGGCAACGAAGCGAAGAAATTATCTGCAGCGGTTTGGTTGCGGCCGACAATAATGATATCACCGTTGCCTTGAGTAAGACGAGCGAAAACTTGGGCCATTCCTTGTCCGATGCCGGAGGTACCTCCCAGGAAGACGGCAACTGGGTGATAAGATGGGACAAATGTAGCGTTGGAAGCCCGAACAATGGAAAGGGAGGGCATGGTCTTGTCGTTTATTAAATGATCTGGATATTGGGTTGTCGAGTGTAGTATGAGATGTTGAAAACATATTGGGCTACTTATAGAGGCTGGCAATGCTCAACAAGGGTGACGATAGTCTGCGGCATGGTTGGGTATTGTGTAGCCGCGCGTTGTTGGCGATGCCGGCTTGCCGAACTCACACGCATCATTCATGCCGCTTACGCGAAGTTTGATCAGTCCCAGCGGAACTTGACTGGAACCGAATACTAACACTCCCCCCCCCTGGGCCACCCCGTCAAATGGGCCAGGTCACACGTGTGTCACAGCTGAATGTTGCGGGGCAGGACTCAGATGCCACTGATAGTGTGACCAAGGTGTGACTAGACCCGTCTAGTTGACCACCGTTTTTCGCGAAATAAACTTGATGATTTTATTGACTTAGTCTATGTGTGTAAGTACGTAGAATTTCAAAAGGAACGGGGAAGCCACTGGCGAGATATTTGCAACTGGCCCATTTGACGGGGTGGCCCAGGGGGGGGGGAGTGTTAGTATATCCTTCGTATAAGGAGCAAGGGGCGGGACCGTCAGACAAACCGTTCTAAAACGAAGTAAATGACGGATGGGACACTGCGGGTTGACTAGTGGCGATAGACCAGCCATCATGGAAGCATAAGTCAGGCGAAGTGATGTCAGGCTTGAAAAACCTGGAACAAGGCTGAACTTCCGAACAAATACCATGCATAGTCTTTGGGACTATACATGTGCGCGGTGTGCCCGAATCATGTGCTCTTTCACACTGATATCTGAACAATCTCGTTGTTTCAAATCAGATAGTGACTAGTTATACAGAATACTACGGCAGTTATATTCTCTCGTGGCTCTAAGAGCCAGCCTGAACTCCAGAGCTGCATGCTCCTTGGTTAGGGTCAATGCTGAACATGAACGGCACGGTCGGAAGTATCTTCGCCCCTCCTCCCTATCAAGCAGCAAGTCGTAAGTCACAGGCTAGTCATCATACACAAGAAAAGACTGACCATAGGGCAGGTTTTAGTGATGGAGTTAAGGACTAAACCGCAGTTCGTTTGACTTGGCGGCCCATTGTAAGTGGAGTTGGTGTTATAAGCCGTCAGGTCACCTATGTAAGAGACAAGATTGGGTTATTAGTTCTTGGGAGTGATAGGCGTTGAAAGAGACGACGTGCATCTGAATCCGTTTTTTCCGAAGCATCGGCTGCCATTATCGAAAGGACGGAACTGTGGGTAGGCAACTGGTTGGTAAAGCAAACCTTTTCGGAGAGGATGTTTGTCAAGCGACTTACGCTGGCAGTAGCAACATCGGCACAGAAGGTGCTGATGAACTCGGCGCAGCTTCCAGTAACACCAGCCGGGTTGCAAGAACTCTGTGAGACCTGGCCCAAAGCAGGTGAAATAGCAAGAGACAGTAGGATGCTGCTGATAATCTAGTAATTGGGAGTATCAGGAAACACGATATCGAAGCATCTAGCGACCCTACCATGCTAATATTGGGAACCATGGTGACCTTTGTATGCTGAGTTAGTAGTCGAGTATAATACTTGGCTGCTCTTCTTCATTACTCACAGAGCCTTTTATATCACCAAGGAAGAAGTTCTGCATAGACGCCATTCTGTAATCATATGAGCCCATGTCACTCTAGTTGACGGTCGGCGACAGATACAACCGACAGATACAATTGTACCAGATGTGCAATGCCGTCGACAACTTCCATAACATGATGCGAGAAGTGTCTCAGTTCCTAAGGTCTGGAGACTTTGTCGCGCAGTTGATAATCTGCGCCTACCTATTACTAGTCTGTATTCAATCTCACTTCTTTTTGACGAAGCCAAAGTACAAGAGATGCAGTCGGAAAGGCATGGACGAGGGAGAGAAAGTCTGACATACCATCTCGATGCAGAACCTGGTTCAGCATAGTGATTAGTAACTTCTCGAGTGGATTCTGTATGTTCTAGACTATGCTCAAAAATATCTCACTGTCCAACAAGGCAGACTTCTGGTGCTCTTTCTGTCTCCCGTAATTACGGAGACGTGCACCGACAGTTTCAGAGCGCCGGGGTCTCAGTCTCTCCTTCCATGTATGTGCAGGACGCATTTACACATGCCCGGGGTCTCAGTCTCTCCTTCCATGTATGTGCAGGACGCATTTACACATGCCATAGAAGTGGACCATATTCGGTTGAAGAACGACATTCAAAATTCGCATTGTCCATCGAAGAAGTGTCACCCAGTCGGCAAAATTGTGGTACGCCTGTGTTATCACCAGAGTTGTTACTCTAAAGCCTCTTCCACTCCTATTGGTCGTTACGTCATACTCGACAACACAGTCCGTCCCAAGAGGCCAACACTTACAAATTAACAGAATCAGAGGGAACACATCCTACTATCATCAACCCAACCATCGGCCGGACCCCTCATTCGCCCACTTCGAATATCTCGCTCAAATTTGATCCAATCTCTCCCATTCCTTTTACATTGTTTTAAGTTGCATGTACGGAGCACATTCCATGTTTTTTCTAAGCAAAAAGTTGGATTGTTGAAGAGGAAGGAAATTGGTCTGCTGTCACACCCAAGTCACACCATCAGAGGGAGGAGAGAGGGTGCAGAGTCGAAATATTCCCATTTTTGGAGTGTGACTGGGCGAATGAGGGGTCCGGCCGATGGTTGGGTTGATGATAGTATGCTAAACTACAGGAGGTGCCACGAGCCATTCTATATCATGCAAGGTTCATTGTGATGTGCCTGTGGACTACGAGCTTGATTACTGCGTAAATTACACCCTTCAACCAAGGTTTTCAAGAATTGACTAGATGTTTGAAATAACCTCTCATTAGCGGTTGACTTGGTAGGGTTAGAAAACAAGAAGCCGCCCAAAGTCCACAATACCGAGCCCACCCCGCTGACCACCCATCAACGGACCAATCCGCATGTCTAATCCAGCCTCGAAGATATTGCATTCAATCATACTAACAGCATCGGGGAAAAAAAGGAGAGAGAGAGACAAGCGAGAGAGGAAAATGTATGTATGTACGCATATAATATCGAACAGCAGAGTCATTGTGTGTGAGGGTGTTGGTGGGTGTATGAATGGATGAAGGTATGCATATATGCGAGAACTCGGCTACGGGGTGAGTAAAACAATACGGAAGCACGCTGAATAAAACCAACATGCACCATAGGGAAGCGTGGGGTGGGGGGAGGGAAGGCGGAGGAAAGTTTGAATAGCAAGGGTTCGGTATGTAAAGAACGGGCAGTCCGCAACGCAATGATCAATAAAATAAAATAAAAGGAGTCCAGACAAAACATCCGGTATCGGTATAAAAGAACAATGCCACAATGCCAAAGCTAAAACCAAAGCCAAAACCAAAAACCAAGCAACGAAATCATCAACGTAAGGAGAAAGCCCACAAGTAAGATGATTACAGAAGAAAAAAGGCAAGCAACCGCGATGAAGTAAAAGAGCGTGAGAGTGATTCCTTGTCGGTATCGGTATCATAATCCAAAGCCAAAGCGGCCTGTATAAGTAGCAAGCGCATGCAACGATAGCAAATAAAACGGTCCGCTTCTGCAATACTGGGTAGAATGTCGGGGAGATCCACGCAGGGCAGGTAGGGAGGGGAGCCTGGCGCCCACAGAACGCGAGGCGCCGACGTGGAAATAGATACGGATATATAGCGGGGGCATGACTGCGATTAGGGACGCCATGAAAAGGCGGGACGGGACGATAAGTATATGGAGCACGAGGTGTACAATTTTCCCGGAGTTGAGGGTTTCTTTCTATAATTTCGACATGGCAATGCGCGTAGCGAGTAGCGGTTTTTAAGTTTGGCGGGAGGGGTGGCGATGTGCCTTCGCCCAGGATGGAAGGGAGTTCAAGGCCAAGGTCGGATAAGATACATTTGCGAGTCGAGACGAGTCGGGGATGACGATGGATTGATAGAGGACCACCTGCCTATGCAGAACGATTCAACACCATCAACTAACATCCACCCTCATACTACATGGAGCAGAAAAATGAGTAACACGTTTTGCCCCGCTACACCAAAAAAAACATACCAGCGAGTTCTTCGGTTTAGGCCAAGTCCAAGTCGTCATATTCACATCTACACACAGGACCAGGGCACGTCAGTCCCCACTCAGATGAAACAGATTGAAGTAAAAACCCACCCGAGTACGCCTGGAGGTGATTATTGATATAATCCTGCGTCGGATACTCCTTGGGATTGCACCCCGTATTCGTCTGTCCCTTCCGCTGGTACACGCGCACATAGTCGATTTTAAGCTCGGCCGGGAACATCATGGATGCCAAATTGATCGGCTGCCAATTCGCTATCATCAGATAAGCGCTCGTCAACATCACACCTTCTTCCGATAAAAGACAAAGAAAAAAACGCACGCGATATGCCCAGATTTAACACGATACTCATAGGCTCCTCAGGGATCAACCTCTGCCCTACTCCACTCCCCCCATCCCCTTGATCAGGCCCAACAGCCGTCGCCAACACCCTATGACTCCTCTCCCCATCCACCTGCCAATTAATGTACCCATCCTCCCGATTATTCATATCCGACCAATACTCAAACCCAAACGTCTTAAAGTTCGCCCCGCTCCCCTGGAACATATCGCTCGGCGTCCGCGTCAGCCCACTCACACTCTGCTGCACCGCGCTCCCCCTGTACGTGTTCGCGCGCGTGCGCGTCGAGTCGAAGTTCGTCCATTGGCCCGTGTCGTTGGAGTAGAGGTAGTCGTGCGTGAAGGGGGCGAATTGCGCGGATTGGGAGACGACGTGCCCGGTGGCGAAGTCTTTGTCCTTTTCGGCTTCGAAGATGTCAATTTCGGGGGCACCACGGCCGCGCGTTACTGAGGGCCCGGGGTGGTCGGAACCGGGGCAAGAGCAGGATCTAGGTGGGAAGTAGAAGTTAGCGGGAATAGAGTAGGTATATGCGCATATATTTAGGGTGGAGAGAGACTCACGATAACCTCTGGCCACTCAGCCAACTCAACTCGAAGTTATATCTTGACCTTGATGCATCCGAATGTAACGCCGCAGCAGGCGTTTGCCCATCCGGGTTCGTCTGGTTAGGGAACGTGCCCACATCACATGAGTCGTACCTGTTTTTCTTCTGCGTCGGCGCGCATATACTCACTGGAAAGATAGAGAAACGCACGTGTAAGGCCACATGCCATCTGTCGTCGCTGAATATCCAGGTCGAGCGAGGTTTCCCATCGTCCACGCACCAGGCCACTACAATATGTCAGTTAGCACCGAATCTTCAACCCGCAGTTGTATCATAAAATAACGCAAATGAAGAACACCCAGACACGCAAATCCACGCAACGCAAGGAACACAGGGAGCCAAGCACGTGGACCCATAATATTAAAGTGAACATGCACGCCACGTCACACGGACAAACGGCATGCAAATGGCTAGTCCTGTGCCGTCCTCGACGTCATCTCTCAGCCACCTTCAATAACACCCTCACTCGCACTCCAAAATCCGGAAATGAAAAAACGATTAAGGAAATAACACTCACATATCCAGTCGTCTGCTGATCCGGCCCGGGAAAGGTGGCGCTAACCTCAATGTACCCCGTCGTGAAACAGAATTTATTCCACGTCTGCAGCATCCCGCTCCTGTAATCCAGGCCGTGGTTCTCCGCCGCCGTGAATGGAGCTGTCGACCCTGTTAATGCTTTTTATTAGTCCGGTGTTCCTAGTCCGAGAATCCCGATGGAGATGGATGGATGAAGGGGGGAGGTAAATGATTTTGTCAAAAAAGGACATACCAGGTGTCACCCCCGCTGTCCCCGTCGCCGTCGAATCCATCGTGATCACCAGCGCCCCGTCCCTCGTCGTGACCTGTTGCGGGTCGTACCACTCGATGTCCCCAGTCGCGCCGTACCACAGGTCTGCGGCTTCCCAGAAGGGATCGTCACCTGTTGGTTTGATGTGGTCAGTAAGTATATGCTAGAAGCAGCAGAGTAGGAGCGAGAAGAGAAGGTGAAGGGGCAAGAATAGACGATAGCAAGAACAGATGACGCGTCGACCTTTTCAACCCCATCTTCTCTGTCGCCTTCGGCGCGCTATAAATAGGAAGGCAGAAAAGACTCCAAAAAGGAAAAACTAGGATGCGAGACCCCAAAAGCGTGCTGCGCTCCTCGTTCGTGTGAACGGCATGGTGGGATAGCTGCCAATGAACAGGCAGAACTATCTGCACGATTGTTCATGGAAGAAGGTGGGGGAGGCGACCGGGAAGACGATGCTACGGCTATACAGGTCCCTGTATGCGCATCGATCTAATTCGAGACCACACTCATGCGGTAACAATGAAGACGTTGCGATGGATAGGCTGAGCAAGTCCATGTATGCGTGTGCTTCGAACCCAAAACCACATATGCGGTGATCATGAAGACGTTGCAGTCGATGGATAAGCTGAGCAAGTCCATGTATGCGTGTGGTTCGAATCCGAAACCACCCATAAGGTGATTATGCAGACGTTCCAGCCGAGACCGGCAAACATCGACCTTTGCCAGAGAAAGGGGGATTCCAAAGCCAAAGCATGGGGTGGGTTGGAAAAGATTTGCCGCTTCTTGCGAACAAGATGGATACCGATGACCAGGCAGGACTAACTGCGCCATATGGACAAAGGTGGGGGAGGCGATCGGGAAGACGATGCTACGGCTAAACAGGTCCCTGTATGCGCGTCGAGCCGATTCGAGGCCCAGCCCCGGTGATCATGAACGTTGCAGTCGATGGATAAGCTGAGCAAGTCCATGTATGCGTGTGATTCAAATCCAAATCCACCCATACGATGATAATGAGACGTCGCAGCCAAGGCTAGTGAAGTATTGCCTTTCCCCGAAGGGAGACGCATTTCGAGAACCAAAGCATGGGTGCCGTAGGCCAACCATAAAAACGAAGAGAGTCGAGAAACGTGTTTGATATCGAGGATGAGCTCATATGCACGTATATGCGTGTGGATCTTATCCAAGGACCAACGGAATGGCTAGTTGAAGAAGGTTAAGAAAGACACGTACCAGGATAGAATGACCGTCCGGGTGTGTTGAATTCATCGCTGAACACCAACTCGTACTCTTTCCCGTCAAAACCTGTTCTTGACCTTGCCTCTGACGGTGTTTCTGTATCGATAGGCTCCGGCATTTGAAATCTATATGCTTTTAATCATTGAACAACTGAGGAGAGACATGACTCACAGCACCGGCGCCTGCCCCGTCCCATTAATCCGTATATTCGCATCAATCAACTCATTCCTCTTCAAATCCCTGTAGAACGACAACACCGGATAGAACACAAACAAACACAGCAACGCCAGTATCAGCCCAACCAAAACCCCCACATTCAACACCCCGCGCCATGGGAAACTTGATCTCTCTCCCCTGAAACCACCCTTCCCTAATGGATCGTGCAGGCGATCCTCGTCGTCCATGGGCTCTGAGTCGTCGAATGTCGGATCGTAGGGGTAGGGCACGAGACCGCGCATGGTTCCTTGTGCATGCGAAGGCACGATAAGACCGTTAGGTGTGGCAAAACCCGATGGATATTTCGAGTCGGGATCGAATGACAGAATAGAGGAGCCGGAGGAGGAGACTACAGAATCTCGATTGAATCTGCTCGACGGCGGAAGGAGCCCGCCGGGGCTTTTAGGATCGTCAGCGAGGCGGTAAAGCACCATTGAGCCGCGTTGGGAGCCAGAACCCGAGCCGGCGCCGAGGAAGGGCGGGGGGAGTGCAGAGGGGTTGCCGAGGCCGAGGGCGGAGATGAGGTGGTCGTCGTGGGGGAACTTCATGCTGCTCCCCCGGGATACGGGGCGGGAGGCCGAGGCTGATGCGCTGGGTCCGCGGGAGAGGAAGGGGTTGCCTGAAAAGGACGACGGGGCGGGCGCGGGGTTCAGGGGAGAGGAGACGAATGACGATGGATTGGGAGTGGGGACGAGGGTGCTTCCTGTTGCCGTGGGGAGGATAGGGGGCCGGTGTTGGCTATGATGGAACATGCCTGCATCGGGAGTGGGCGTAGGAGGCTGGGATGTACCCGAGAGCAGGCGGGTGTCTTCGCGAGGGTGCGGGCCGCCAGGTGTGTTGGGATTGGCCGAGCGCATGCCCGTGCTCATGCTGGGAGGAAGGTCGACATACTGCGAGTCCTGATGAGGGAAGCTGGTGGAGTTGGGAGGAGAATGACGTGATGGCCAGCGAGGCGGACTTGACATCTTATCGAGTCGCAATCGCAGTCAGCAAGAGGGAGGAGGAGGAGGGAAGAGGGAAGGGAGGGTGAGACACAGGAGGGAAGAGAGAGAAAGGAGTGGACAGACAGAACGACGACGATGAGAGTGTGCGAAGAGCCAAATTCCTGCCTGAGAAAAACCAAAGAAGGCACACTGTTAGGTAAGCGGGCCCGGTTAGACCCTGGACACCTTCTCTCCCTCTGCTACTTAGCGCTTGCCCATGCTGATATCGACGATCTGGATTCGCGATCATCCTCATGCATCCAGAGGGCGTGTAGGTTAAACTTGAGGTGCTTTCATAACTTTGTTTGGCAATTTCGCCGCATTCTTTCGAAATCGACCTCATCAAGTCTACAAGAAATGCCATCACAGCGCCCAACGAAAGCCTATCAATCTATAGTTACACGGCCTCGACATCTGCGCAGCTACGTCGCCAGCCTACTTCCCACTCCCAACCATCGCGAACATCCAAGTACTTCCTCCCACTGGCGCACACGGTCAATCATGGCCGTCTCGGCCCGATGAAACGCCTGTGCACGCATCTCCCCTCCCATGATACAGAATACCCTCGTGGAGACAACCGTCGATTTGGATAAGCATCGATAGCCGACTCGGGGCTCGTCGTTGAAAGTGTCATGCTTTCACTGAACCGTCGTCGAGTGCCTCATAAGCAGTGACCGAGTCCTGGTACTTAGGTCTTGGTCGTCAAGTCATATTCGCCATGCAATCATGACCATCAAACCCGACCTCCACAACTCCATAACAGAGATACAAGCAACCATGCTATACCGGTGATCAACCTACTCTACCGGGCCACAGCCGGCCACAGTTCTCATCGCGCACGACGGCCTTCAACGCCCGCCTAGATCCATAAATAACCTCGAAAACGCGCTTACTCAGGACCAGTGCACGTGTGGACGAGGTACGAGGTTATCTTTCGGGTGGCGATCTTGTCGTTGGTATTGCAACGAGCAAGCGGGATCTCGTGTTGTGCTATACCGTATATACTTACCCCCACGCAAAAGTGCACAACGGCTTCCAACGCCCGCTCCAGATCTATAAATATCCGGAAAACCCAAACGCTCCAGGGGTCAAAAGAGTGTCTGCCTCTTCGTGTCAACCCAAGTGAAAGTAGTGGGTCCCAAGTGTGTCCGCTAGTTGCTAGTCGTACACCCGCCATTCCCGAGTCCACCAAATATGACCGCAATTGGTGGTCGACGCATATTGGTCACCACGGGCATATCGGGCCACCTCGGGCCCCGACCCCCATAGAGTCGCACGCCACGCCTTTCATCGTCATCAATTCCCAAGCCAAGTGCGGCGCACTTGCCGCATTCGGATTCGAACCTTTTTCGCACCGACGCGCTACCCTCACAGTAATTGACGCAACGACCATGACGTTGTGTACTCAAGCTTTGGGTATTGCTGGTTCCGAGTCTCTGGAGGCTGTTTCTGGTGGTGCTGCTTAGGATAAGGCTCTGGCACGATGTCATTTGATATAACGAAGGACATGAGGATGGTATGAAAGGTTGAGGTGTTGGGATGAGGTGGTGTTGGGATGAGGTGGTGTTGGGATGAGGTGGTTTTGGGATGAATTGGTGTATCACTGAGTGTATGGGATGAGGAAATGTAGGATCAGCAAAGATACATGGCGAGCATGTATGTTGGAACAAGAGGGAGAAGTTAAGGCGAGGCTGGCCCGCCATAAAATGGTAAGGAGATGGAGATCACTGTTGCGTCTCGTGTAGTACATGAGCGCAAGGGGACATAGAATGTCATTTCGCACAGCAAGCTATGTCGATGCAACGGATTTCAACTCGATTGGTGACGCATGTACCCAACATGTACCCAATTCCAGCTTTGGGTACAGCGGGAATCTCGGGGTGGCGTAAGTATATGTCAATGGAAGGCTACACAAGACTGAAAGCCTTTGGGATCTGGAAATGGACGCTGAAAAGCTGCATCGCAAGACATAGTGATCACGCGATCGGGGTTGACCTTTGTGCAATACAAGATACTCTTCGAGGGAGTGATTTAGAGAATACCGACTTATTACCGACAAGGATAAAGTTTGTCAAGGACCTTTCCCGGTCACTCTCAGGGGCGCTATTCCAGTGGGTCTCATCTCACATGCAGTCGCAAACCAAGCCTTGCGGACTTGAGCTGCTCGCGTACAGCCAAAAGCGCTATCCCCGTTGGAGAATTGCTAGGGAAATATCAAAGGAAGAATGTGTTGTGGTGTTTGGTAAGAACTTGCGGGACAATGTGGGTGAGGTGGTTGATCTCCTCGTTATGACGTTTTCGCTCAAATTTTGAAATGATACCGAACATATCATACCCCTTAGACGACTGTTAATGATGGGGTCAAGACATGAGGTGGGTGAGCACCAAGAGACACGTAAACCGAGGAAGTATATTTAGGGAGAGCTGACATATTTCCCCATTGAAACCTGTTGTGGGTATCCATACTTGAAGGGTGCGCAAGCACTGGAAGGATATTCAATGATCGTGCGTAGCCCTTGTACAACTTGATTTACAATGATAGAAACATGATGCGTCAAATGTTACAATGCAGGGAAATAAATAAAAATATCATAGCCACAAAACCCCTCCCATCCACCCCATCTACGACCTCCTCTCCTGCGATGCATGTCGTCCATGCCGCCTCGGCGTAATAGGAGGAGACATCATCGCACTATCCTGCGTAAACGCACCAGGCACATAATGCATCAACACCGGCGACATCTGCACCGCACCCTGATGCATCTGCTGCATTTGAGGCTGGCCCATCTGCATAGGTACCTGGCCCCCATCGTGGCTCTGCGGCGGAGAAGGCGCGATGAAGTACATAGGCGGTGGCGGAGCCTGCGCCACGGGCCCTGGGTGTGGCATAGGCTGGTAAGGTGTATACCCGTGGGGGTATTTCGCAGTGCGATGGTGCGTCCTCGGTCCACGAGGAGGTGATGCGTGCGCTACTGGGACCGGGACTGGGGCGGGGTACGGGGCGTAGGGATATGTATACGGTGGATATGCGGGGTATTGGTAAGGGTAGGCAGTTGGGATGAGGGGGCTGGCGGTATGGTGGGGTGGCGCTTCGGCAGCTGTTGAACTTGAGTTTATTCGGCGACGGTGGCGGGTTTTGCTGCGTTGACCTTGGTGAGGTGTGGTGTTGTGTGCTTGATGACGGACGTTGTTGGTGTTGTGGTTATTGTTCGAGGATCGCCCAGATCGCCTCGAGATCGGCGAAGCCAGAGGCGATAGAAGGCTATTTCCCAAGCTAGTCGTCCTCGACGTCGTCGCAGTATTACTACCACTCAGCAAGTCCAAATCCCGACTTCCTCTCCGAGAGCGGGACAGGACAGCTTTGTACCAAGACGCCATCGGTTTCTTGACTCCCAGCTTGACCTTCTTCCTCGCCCGAGTGGAATCGCTCGGTCGGTAATCAACGGTGACCCGTTCTCGCGCGATCCACGGGAGGTGGTACAGGCCTTTGAAGAACTTCTCGACCGGGCTGAGATGTGACGCGAAGGAAGGATCGTAATACGAGCCCACCGTCGTCATCGTGTATCGAGAAGTAGGGGCGGGAGAGAGGACGTCCTGCGGACTTTCTACTAAAGGCGTCTGCCGCGGCATCATCGGAATCCGCTGGGGAGATACCATAGGAATTTGGACCATGGTCGGCATGGGCGTGGGCCCAGCCTGTGCTTGCACATTGGCGCGAGTCGGCATGTGCGATGCGTACGACACGCGAGGACCGCTGTTCGGGATGACTGGAGGATGAGGGTTGTGCGTGTTAGAGGATCCCTGCGAGTGGTGACGGGTGTGTGTTTGCGAGTGCTGCGTCACAGTAGGGGCTCTCGAAAGATGTGTGACGGTGGGGGGTTGGGAGTGCTGTCTGATAGTCGGAGCTTCTGATTCGTTGCTGTAGACCATCACTGTCGTTCGTTCGTGGGGATCAACGTATTGCTGCGGACGATCAGTGGTAGGTTCGTCATCGTAGAAATCATCTGGATCTTCTTCCGGAATCCCCTCTGACGGTGGAGTGACCAGAAGACTAGGGAAACCTGGATGAACGAGAGCGGGAGGAGATTGAAACGCAGCCGGAGAGGCATCAGGTGGAAGCGACCCATTCGCAACAGCGATGCTTAATCGATGAGCGAACTGAGGGTTCGAAGGACCTATAGAGGGATTGGAGAGATATCTTGGAAGAGTATTCCCAGTGGTCATACCAGTCGCGGTGGGCGACGTAGCCTCAGTCCCGAAGGTACCCCTCCGCACCAGCTTCCGCTTTCCTCCACTGCCCCCATACCCAAAGACAGCTTTAGGAAGCTTCTTCAAGCCACGGAAAAACCCTCCCACAAATGTGCGACCACCGCGAGCTGAACTTCCCGGCATACTTCCAACGGTCGAGGGTTCTATTGGCGTGAGGAACGCCCGACCTTTGCTAGGTCCCTCGTTTTGGTAACCAAAGCGAACCCCAGCGGCGTTCGCATTCGGGTCAATGTCCATGTACTCTTCCTCCTCCTCGTCCTGGACGGCAGGCTCGTAATGGACAGGACGTCTAGGTACCTGATAGTGCGGATCTGGCAGTGGGCGCGGGCCATGAAAAGGTGTGAGCACATGGCCTGAGGATGATGTTCCTTCAACGGGCGGCGGTGGTGGTGGTGGGTTTATCTGGTTCGAATAAACCCAAGACCTGGTGCTAGCGCTGACACTGGCATGACTATTGTGCGAGCCCCGCGTAATGGACCTATGCATCGCACCATCGTCCGCGATAGGATCTCCTGGCCTATAAGATGGATCATGACTCGAGTGACGAGGCTCAAAGTAATCTGCCATCAAGCTGCTGTGGGTAGAGTTCAGGAGTGAAGGGAGGGATAAGTCGACATACAGTTTTCGTCTGCTGGAATGGAAACTTAATACGTGACTTCATGAAACTCTGTCGTTCAAACGCCAGCCATTGGACAGCCAAACACATGTCATGGGTGATGTGGAACTGCCTGTGGTGTTACTAGCTTTGAATGAAATCGAGGCTGCCTCGAGGCCGGTGGCCAGAAACAGTATCGCCAACCATTCATTTTCGGCTGCCAACGGCGTCGCTGCGCAATGATACCAGCTAGATAGTTTTTCAGTATCAAGTCATTCAGTATGCGGATGAGTGATAATCGCTCAGTGGGCGTTCAATGGGCGCCTACAATATGTTTCATATGCGTTTTGCTGAGGGTCGCATGCATTAGATTTGCGAACCAATTGTCAAGTTTTGGAAGCCTGGAAGGCAAATACACTCAAATAGGGACACGGACCGCTTTGGCCGGTTCTCCACGAAACCTTCCAAGTTGTACAATCTACCCCCTAATCTACCAGTGACACACAATGGGTTTCCTTACGTTTTTCGATTGTGCTCAACTACACATGCACCCCAACAAACCCGCAGACCCATTGCATGCCGACAAACTCCGGAGTCTTGAACAGTACGTGCACCAAGAAATAGCTAGCCCATGTTGGGAACCAGGGGTCGAGCATAACGCTTCGTTATGACATCGACACGGGTAACACTCCAATTCTGGAAAACTCGCGCAAATGACCATTGAGGTTCGAACATATCGGTGAAGGCGCTCAAGGAGCCACGGATACATACATATTTCAATTAACCTTGGACTCCTATGTTTTTCGTACCTAGGAGAAATACTTAAGTAGTTTACTGCGTCGTTGTGCCACCTCAGTTGCGTTCTACGCGTGTCTGAGGTGAGCACCCCGACTTTACTGCTTTGGAAGCAATGGATTTAAATGCACGTTGTCTCCCGCATCGCCCATGAGTCCGAAAACTTACGATACATTCTGTTCTTACATAGGTGACCTGACTGTTTATAACACCAACTCCACCTTCAATGGTCCGCCCAAGTCAAGAGAACTGCGGAAGAGTCCTCACCGCTATTGCTCAAACTTGCCCTATGGTCAGTCTCCTCTTTCGCATCTTTATTCTTCTGAGACCTGCGATTGACCTACGACCCTTGCTCTGCTTATAGGGAGGAGGGGCCAGGATACTTCCAACCGCGCAGTTCATGTTCAGCATGGATCCTAATCAGGGAGCATGCGGCTCTGGAGTTCAGGAAGGCTCTTCAAGTCATGAGAAATTTGACTGCCGTAGTATCCAAATATGTAACCAGTCGCTATTCAACTTGAAAGAATGAATGAGATCGTTCACTGCTATTGGCGATAAATTGGCTTGAGCATACTGCGCAGACATATGTATCAGCGTAGCTGTTGGCATCTTCCATGAACTATAATTACAAGCCAATCAAGGTCGTCCTTCTTCCGTGACTGTGTCATGTTGCGTCCATGACCTTGGCTATCGCCACTAGACAACCCGGAGTAATCCACCCAACATTATTTACGTCTTGAAGCGGTGTTATACAAAGATTATGCTGTGCTAGGTATCAATATTTATGAGGCATTCAGTCCCCCGCACTTGCTTTCAGATCCTTGTTACGTGACCTTTGAACCTTGTGCATCAATACGGTTCCAGTCAAGTCACTTGGCACAAATTAGTCTCCCTTACAGACCTCAAGTACAACAACAGATGACAATTCGATCTGTCCATACTATAGCATCAAATTGGATTCAACCCGGAAAGCCGGGGTGATCATCAAGACACTGACATTGTCTCTTAATAGTTTGCGCCAACGAGAACGAGGATGATATCTGGAGTACACACCTTCATCGTACATATAACAAATGGTGTCCTTGTTATTCCTAGTATTGCTACGGCTTGCATTGACCTCTCGATGAACCGTTATTGGGACGCAATCGCCATCAACAATAAGCGCGCGCTCTATAAATAGAACAATTGTATGCCAACTACCCAAGTCAAAAGCCAGTGTGCTGCGTTCTCGATGGAATCGGATCAAACCAATAGCAGTCCTCTTATTATGGGCGGAATGTTCAATGTGATTCAGGCTGCTGACACTCGATCGTTCGCCAGTACAACCAGCAGAAAATTGAGTCTTATCTCTGTGGTCGGGATCGGCTCACAAAGGTGGTAGCTCCGAGGGCAACTCACAATTCTCCTAATTTGTAAAAATCTTCAAGGATTTCGTTGAAGATTATTTCACTATCAAAAGTATATCCCTTTAGTATTAGAAATTTTGGCGAGCGGTGCGACCCTCCAAGAGCCCTCTTCTACTCATTCGACGGCCCTAGAGGACCTAACGATGAGTATAAGATAACGGAAATTCATTAGAGAAGACCGAGTTTATGTGGTTTCGCAGCTCCGCTGGGTTGGGCAAGTCAGCCATCGCACACACTCTTGCAGACTTGTATCATGAGCTCATGCTTCTGGCGGCCACTTTCTTCTTCCATGGTACAGCCGTTGGTGAGACCAAACTTGTTTCCACCACTGCTTACCAGGTCTGTTTATTGATACCCGAGATACGTCCTTGAACAGAACCCAATGATCATGTCGCGTTGATTGGAGGCAGCTCTGAGGAGTCTATATCTACTCTCAGTTCGGCTGGCAATCAATTTAACCAGTGGATACTTGCGGACCAGTTACTGTTTACAGAAGAAATCATATTTGCAGCTTTACATCGTATTCCGTGACTTTTCTCCTAACACCAGCTGGGCACCGGCCGCTTGCCGTCCGCCTACCCCTGAGTACCTAGCTCAAATTCGTAAAGGATGTCCTTCTGCTTCGGCAGGCTTAACAACAGCTCACTTTGACGAATACCTTTACTTCTGGAAGATCTCATAGACCTCCATTGCTGGCAGTGCTGGGAGGCATCACCGCCGATGTCAGCGGATGGGTTTGAGCGGGTTCTGTTGAGTAAGCAGCGCTCCTGCGCGCATGCAGGCCCATGCTCCTTTTTGACCGATCAAAACGCCAACAAACCGCTTCCATTGGCTGTTTATCGAAGACTAAGTCCCCAGGTTACGCCCCCCTGCAAACCCAACGTAACTATCATTGACCCAATTTCGGTATGCGCCATCCAAAGATGATAATCATCACGGAGTCGAAAATACTACGCTCTTCCATTCTGACCATCCTCCCCATGATTACCTTATTACGTGGAAATGAGCAACGTAAACCATCACTCATGACCCCGGCGGATGTCTGCCCATCCATCCGCTATGCCATTTGCTGCCCAAATCCTGGATCTCATCGCCACTCAACGACATCTCGTCAAAAATTGATCGAGCATGGCGCGGTTATCTCGCAACATCAACCCCATTCCCGATGGCTGAACTGTATAAAAGGACCCATCGACTGTGGAGTTTTTGGCATTGCATTCGTACTAACGAGCGCCAGTCTATCATAGAAGTCAGTCTATCAACATTTTTTGGATATGTCGCGCGTTGTGATCACTGGGGCTGGAGGTGGTTCTCCAAATCGTCTCGAGATCAACGAATTTATCAAGAATGAGAAGTATTTCTCGCTCTACGTTCAAGCCTTACGTGAGTTTTGTTTGAGAGATGATAGTGGTCGATGACCGATCGTCTTTCAACTATCATAGAGGCTATGCAAACCAAGACTCCACAAAGCGACTTTCAGTCCTTCTTCCAGGTGTCAGGCATTCACGGGCTTCCATACATCGCCTGGGACGGTGCCACAGGCGGTAGGGCGTTCGACCCTAGCACTACATGGGGTGGGTATTGTACCCATGGCTCCGTCCTTTTCCCAACCTGGCACAGACCCTATGTCATGTTGTATGAGGTTTGTCCCTTTGTTCTGCTGAGGCTGTTTGGCCTTTAATATTGACTGTGCTTCTTCAGCAAATCCTTCAAAAGCATGCGGAAGAAATCGCAGTGACGTACACAGTTGATAAGGAAGCCTGGAAACAAGCCGCCCTTGAACTTCGCCAGCCTTACTGGGATTGGGCGTCAAACTCCGTACCCCCAGACCAAGTTATAGCACTCAAACGCGTGGAGATCACTGGACCAAATGGAACGAAAGTGACCGTTGACAATCCCTTGTATCATTACAGATTCCATCCCATCGATGCATCGTTCCCCCGACCATACAGAGATTGGCCCACAACACTCAGACAGCCTACGACCATTAATGTAGACGCAATAGATAATGTCTCAAGGCTCAAAAGGTGCTCAAACTGGCCTTCGTTCTCTTCCGCCGCGAAACTGAATCCTTCTCTTCTAGCGTCTTGCGGGCAGCGCAACCTGATATCAGAGATAGCACATATAGCATGCTAACCCGTGTCCGCACATGGACAGCATTTAGCAACCACACCGCGGGAGACGGTGGAAGCACCAGTAACAGTTTGGAGGCAATCCATGACGGTATACATGTCTCTGTTGGAGGGAGAGGGCAAATGTCCGATCCCGCTGTCGCCGGTGAGTTTACTTTCTTCATATTCCAGATCCACAATGCTGAGAATAAGCAGCTTTCGATCCCATCTTCTTCTTGCACCACTGTAATGTCGATAGGCTGCTTTCTCTCTGGGCCGCGCTAAACCCTGGAACTTGGGTCAGCCGGGGGGACTCAGAGGATGGAAGTTTCACTATGCCTCCAGAAATACCCGTCGACCAGACCACACGTAAGTCTTCACCCCTGATGCGGCGTTGCCATCTTTCGTTCTCATGGCTTTCCTTCTCAGCCTTGACGCCCTTTTGGAATGCTCAAACTACATTCTGGGCCTCAACGGGCACTGGAGACACCTCGAAGCTCGGATACACTTACCCAGAATTCAAGGGTCTCGATATGGGTAACTCCGCGGCGGTCAAAACTGCAATCGGAAAAATTGTGAACCAGCTTTACGGCTCCTCTGCTGCCTTTTCTGCAGCATCGGTTGCTCCCACAGGCGTTACTGAAGGTGAAGCCAAGCAAAAGATCACTTCATTCGCAAGTACTGCTTCACACCAACAGGTGTTGCTCGCTGATATCTCGCGTTCCGTACAATCACCTGCCGAACCTCAACATGACCATCATATTCCCGAAAAGCAACCCACTGAGCTTTTGAGTCAAGACCTATGGGACTGGACTGCTCGCATCGAATTTCAAAAGTACGAATTGGGCTGCAGCTTTTCCGTACTTCTTTTCCTCGGTCAAGTTCCTGAAGATCCCGAAGATTGGCTCGTCAGCCCCAATTTTATTGGGGCGCACCATGCGTTTGTGAACAGCACTGCAGGACAATGTGCCAATTGTCGCAACCAAGGAAATCTCGTGGGGGAAGGATTTGTCCATCTTGACAACGGTATCTCATTGCATTCGGGATTGACTTCTCTGGATCCGAGCGTTGTGGAGCCTTACTTGACGGAAGCCTTACATTGGAGGGTACAAAAGGTTAGCTCATCCTGCTTGTGTTGTTGTTGCACCTCATCATCCTTTTGCTTACAGGCGGACGGATCCCCTGCGGAACTGGAGTCTCTTGAGGTAGCCGTTTTCGCCACACCGTTGTCATACCCTCCTGGATCGATGTTCCCAGTTCCCGGGCAGGCCCGCCGCCACAATCGCATCACACACGGTCGCAGCGGGGGAAGTCGTCATGCCTAGTTCAATATAGTTCTGTAAAATAGTTTCTTTCTGACGGGCGATAACAACAATATGCTAAATAGCATCTACATTTTCAGTGCGCACTTCCTCGCTGTTTGATTAAGGGAGTCAAATCTAGTCCTTACTGGAAGATTTTGACATACATGACATTATCTATGCAACATCCCGATATCCATCAAAGCGAAGAAGAACTCTCGCCAAGGTCAATTACTGTCCCTGTGATGGCTAGATGGTTTAAATTCGACGGATCTGGTGGCAAAATTATATGTGAACCAGGACCAGGACTCAAAGACTCCCGACTTAGAAGCAAGTCAGCATCGATTTTGAGATGGCTCGAGTACAGATGAATCTTCCTTATGCGCGACTCTATATCACCAGGTGCGAGCAGCGAGGTCCATATGTCAAGTCTTTGTAAGCTTTCTGGGATAGAATCATATCGAGCTTTGGCATGTGGCAGTCCGTCCTTCGAAGAGAAGTAGAATAAGGCATGCTTAAGCCAGGGGATGCCAAATTCCTCGCATAGCCTAATTTGTCCTCCGCGTTCATTGAAGAAGGTAGTATTCCAGTGATCAATGATATCTTGGATATTCGTTGGCTGATCAACGCTCCACTTTGCACGTATCTCCTGAATATATTCATGACATGTGAGCGCCAAGATCGGCAGAGAGAAGTGATCAGCGCACCGTCGAAAGGCGTAGCCAGTCCTCATGCTTCATCTGTGCTGTTTCGAGTGTAAAGGGGTATGGATCTGCGTGTGCAAGTGCGTCGCTACTACACAAACCTAGAATTTTCTTTATCTGTATTTTTGAGTTCGCCAGGGGCTGGCTTGGACGTTGTGATGGGCCCGACTCGGATAGCGGTTTCTCCGTCGTTGGTCTGCCACTAGGTTTGTCTTCGAAGGTCATGAAATCAGGTGCAATTTCGACGATTGTAGGAGGTCTATTATTTCGGGGCGGCGAAGATGGAACATATGCATTCGTGGAGACCCGTGAATTGCTATGACCGTAGTGGCTGAATCTATTCCGACCGACGTCAACCTTTTCGTGCATCCATCCAATGATGCGAGTTCGCCAAGCTCGGTCCATGGCGTCCCCATATCGCCTAAGGGTGCTTGCGATGAGGACGAAGTATAGAACGCCAAGTGATAGAACGACCGAAATGACAATTCGAGGAATACGAGCATCTTGACGAGTGATCGGTCCCCTCGAATCGTCATCCACCGTCCCTGTTCGCCAAACAAAAGACATAATGCAGACAATATATAGAACCATGGACCTGGTAGAGAAGTTGATTACGCAAAACTATTCAGACGCGGAAAATCCCACTGACCATGCAAGCCATATCGCTGGCATCGCCAACAGGACCCAAACGTTCCACAAGATACCCGTTCTCGACTTTTGTGCCTCCTGCCGGTGATCTATTAGATTCGAACGTAATGGACGAGGTTGTCAAAGTTGAACGCACCTGTGCCCATTCCGCAGCTTTGTAGGTTGTTCTCATCGTTCCAAACCGGATGATATACATGCAACCGTATAGAAGACTCATAAGAGCACATATCATGGACAGAAGCGCTGTGTATCTTGTAAGAGGATCGTTTGCAGCACTCTCTATCTGCAAAAAGGTGAGGATAGCTCTGTGGACCCAAGATGAAGTGTATCAGTAACGTATAAACAAGGAGACAACTCGAAAACGCTCACGAGAGGAGAAGAACTGAGATGATATTAAGGGTTTTCCATTCCCTCATGAGTGAGTCGATGAATAACGACCACGATCTCTGCAAGTTCTCGTACGGTGGGCTAACAACCTTCGGCTCAAAGTTCCATGTTTTAGGAAGGTTCCTGGTTGGATCATTCCACTGACTAGTCGCTTCGAGTGCCATCTTTTTTATTTCTGGCATACTCATTTCCGCCTCTTCAAAGATACGGGTGACTCGCGAGAAGTAGAGATATGGTAGGCGAAGGAGGAGGTGGAGATAAACCTGCCGAGGCATTGTATCGAGAACAAATGCAAGGACGTGATTGACTAGCTCAGGAGCGGAGCTTTTGTCATGCTCAGGTTGGACCGGTGGATGATTGCGGAGAACGCGGACTGGTGAATGATTGTGTTGAGACGACTGTACAGAGCCATAATGTACCGCTCCGTAGTCTACGGGAATGCTGGACAATGATCTTGGCGGACGTAGGTAATAATGGGTGTGGGCCTCGCCCTTCATCCGATGTAGTGCTGGGTCTAGGGGCGAAGTGGATCGTATGGGCCTGCGGTGACGCCGTCTTCCCTCTATAGGGCTACGAGATCTCCGCCCGGAACGACTGTCTGCAATTGGAGAAGCATGTCTGGAAGCGGGTGAGTGGGCCCTGCGACCAATTACATCCCGTGTCGAGCTCGAATGGGACGGAGAAGAAGGCAGATGGATATCAGGATAGTTGTATGGTGTGCGGTCTTGAGAACCTTTGCCCGAGTGATGGGATACTGGACGATCTATTTGTGACCGACGAGGGCTACCAGAATCACGCCCGCTACGCTGGGAACGTCGCTCTGGGCTACGAGATGGTCGATGCCTGTGATGTGTTGGGGAATAGTTACGATGTACGGACGAACCTGGAACACCGAATGTGTGCCGACTCCTGCTGCGCGACCTTGACTCACGGTCAGCGTTGAGGTGTCTGGAATCTCGTACTATCGATGGTCGTCCTCCAGCAGATGTAGACGGTTCTGGAGAAGATATACCGAGTTCCTTCGCCACGGGCCTCATCTTCCCTGTGCGGTTTGTTGAGCGTGTGCGACTTCTACCCCTTGCCCTGTGCATACGCCTCGGAGAAGTCGACCTTGCAGATCGTGATGGATACGCATGAAGTTCGTGAGGTGGTGGGAGGTTGATGTGCGTAGACTGCGGTTGTAGTTCAAGATAAGGTGTCTCCCGAACCCTGGGGTGCCGCAATGACTGAAGAACATGTGAGCTGGCGGGAAGGGGGACGTTGTCAATTGTGGTTTCTTCGCGACGTCGCGTCAAGATATTCTTGAGACTGAATGCCAAAGAAGGTCGAAATGGATCAACAGGGACATATGTACTCTGGAGAGATAAGTTGGGATAGCCTGGGTGGTGGACGCGTGTCCTATCCTCATCGTAGTGTCCACGTCTATAATCAGCCATGAGGGTATGTGTTAAGTTTCTCGTCCTTGTCTGAGCTCAGAATATGCCAACAAGAGGGATACGTGAGCTCGTAAATGTCGTCAAATTGCACGAGATGGTGGTTTTGTTCCGTGTTTTCAGATTTTGAGTCTCTTGATATTACACCAACTTGCCAACGCAACAATGGGCATCCGGAGAACACGTGGGAAATGTACTTAGGGTGACATGCTTCCATATTGTTCGATTCCCTTCACTTCTCAAATCATATAAACATTCCCAGATCCAGACTCACGCCCCCACGACATAAAACTCCCACCAAGTTCGCCCCGGATGGATCTTTAACTTGATGACCTCCAACAAAAGAAACGTACGACGGCCATGTTCTGGCACCAACATGCGACAGAGCCCCACGATCGCACATACGAATCGACGCGCGTAGGAACGTTTGATCTAGAACCGAAACTCAGTCCGAGAAATTATGGGCGCCAAAATGAAAGTGCGGCGCCTCTGATACGTGGCATGAAAAACGACAAGTCACATGCGCAAACAATCGCAGTCCAGGTTCCAGGATTAGATGATGAGATATCCGAATGGTTTAGCCTCGCACAAGACGCAAAAATAGTAACAACAATAGCGATGGATCCAAGATGGATCAATCCAATCATGATATATGTACAGCTGAATTGCCATGGTCCCTGTACTTATCCGATGAGGACGGGGGTGCAGATGGACTTGTACATGGAGGATATTCGTTTTCGAAAACGATAGAACTGGTGACACAATTTTCTTACAGCAACTTGAGATTGATATCCAACTTGGATTCAAGGTTCTAAATTTGATGACAGCTCCTACCATGATTGTTAGCGCCACAGACTATTCACGGGAAGTCATCTGTCCTTTTATTCAGTGTGAAATTAGTAAATATGAAGTCACAGGTAAGAAAAAGGTGGTTTGGATATACGCCCATTATTAGTGTGACCCCGGGCATCTAGGGCTAAAATATCAGAGTTTCTTGGCCCCGAGCATACAATCATCATTCAGACCTATTCTTGCAACCAGAGACAGCGATGACTGTGAACTGATCCAAGTATCAAGCTGTACTTATAATGTTAGGTGATGACCTGTAGTAGTCTAGCACCTGCCATTCCCTTCCTATCATGACCTCCCCACAAAGCCTTCCGGCAGACATTGGCAAAATGTGAGTCGCTTTTATATTCCCAGACATAACCTGATACTCGACAAACTCCAGTGCAGGCCCTCTTGTAACTAAGATTCTTTAGTCATCGCTGAACAGTATCGAAGTTTTCTTCATATAGGTAGTGGGATATCTGATTCATTGGGGTTTGTTCGGTGTTCTTTCAATGCAAGTCTGTGAGTGCCGACGCAGATAGAGATAGCACAAGTATCTTAACGAATCTTATAGACTTGTATTACCTGGCGTTTCCGGACGATTCTCCCAGTCGCAAGGCCCTGGTGTCTACGGAGTATACCTTCTTGAGATTATTCAAACCGTTATCATGACGCGAAGTGCATTCCATGCGTTTGGAGAAGGATTTGGGAATTATAAGGCCCTAGATGATATTGGTCTACAGTGGCTTGGCGTGCCTTTAATCTCTGCAGTTGGTAAGTAAATCAACTCACTGAGCAACGTTGGGTAAAGAAACAAGTTTTTTTAGTAGGATTTCTGGCTGAAGGCGTCTACGCGTATCGCTTGAAGGTACTGTCAAAGTCCAATATCGTTACTGGGCTAATTATAGGGGTATGCGTTGTTTTATAATCCACTGGAGCTATGAAACTACCTTTTTCCAAGCTTGCCATCATACAACTAGGAGGCGGCATTGCCACTGCTATCACAATCAAACATACAGCTTATTTCAGTCGACTGCCCAATATGTGTTCGTTTATCGTTGGAGGTGTAAGCCACATAAATCTTCTCAGGCATCGAAAATTCAATTCCGTACACGCAGATATGGGGTGGAGGGACTTTCTTGTGTGATGCGGCCATTGCCATCTTCATGACGTACTATGTATGTGGCGCATGGCACATCGATCTTCTAAACGCAGGGCTACAATTAGCATTTTTAGTTAGTCCGTGGAAGAAGTCGTTCTGGATTCAGGCAAACTCGAGTTCTCGTGACGAAAATCATTCGTCTCACAATCGAGACGGGTACAATTACAGGTTCGTTGCCAGGCCATAATGCATGCACGTTCAACTGGTAACAATGTTGCATAGCTGCGATTGCGCTCATCAATTTCACATTGGCATTACTTCCTGGTCATCCACCCTACTGGGAGGCTGTTGCTGCCATACTGGGAAAAGTCTACTCAAATTCCATGATGGTCGTGTTCAACAGCAGGATGAAAGTCAGTCGTGACGTTCCTGCTCAAGAAGTTGATATGGTAAGCAGCCTAAGATTTGACGAAGCTGCGGCAAATGGGAGCTTGGTGTATCCTATCGCATTCAATGGCGAGATTCTAGTGACGCGGGAGGCTCATATGTCCCCATTGACACGGATCGAGTCGACAATGAAGGACACGCCGATAGACTGGGTGGAGACAAGAGTTTGAGAGAGTTAGGCAAGCCGGTGCCATTGCAATGAACGGCGAGGGCCTGCCGAAGACCATACATAGTGAGAAGGTCAGCAATTATAATGTTGAGACCTCCAAGTTGAGACTAGGGTGGCCTTAGATACTTATACTAGTCTGCAGTGGAGTACTCTTGACTTGAGGAAGGGAGGAATAATCAGTTCGTTTGTTACTGTTCGTTTGTTACTGTTGTATGAAGAGGTCGCCCGGAAAGTTCACGAAAGGGCCAGATGAAATATAGCCGAGAGCATTTGACTTCTGCCATCCTGGGTTGGTACCATACTCGCATGTAGCGAGTGTTGAGCGAGTGCGTGAACGGTATTTTGCTCAATCAAATTGCTTGGCTTGAACCTCCTTTCTTCCATTGCCTACAATGTACAATACTGGTTCATAAAACTATTTACTTCTTCGTGAATCCTACGGTGAACTACGCAAGAATCATGATGAGATTTACTCTTGAATGATTTCAGAAACCTGGCTGGACCGTAGGGGCGCAACTTCCCGCGTTGGGGTCAATGGTGAACGTGTAGGGATGCTGTGGATCCAGTTTCGCCTTTCCTCCCTTTGAAGTGTACAAGATATCAGTCTTCATATTTCGTTTGAGAGAAAGAGGCTTACCATCGTGCAGCTTTTAGTGATGGAGTTGAGGATATTGTTGCAATGCAACAGAGAAGGTGGTCCGTTGTCGTTCGGAGTGCCAGTGTTATAAGCGATCAGATCGCCTGAGCAAGATAAGAAAGAGTTAGTCGCTGATTTTTTTATGCCTTACGCGTAAACCTACATTTGTACCCGTTTTTGTTGAAGCAGCGGGAGCCGTTCTCCAAAGGATGGAACTATGGGGAACACGATGTCAGTTTATCACAAGGAGAGCAAATCCAATCCACCTACACTCGAAGCACTGACATCAGCGCAGAAGGTGCTGATGAACTCGGAGCAAGTTCCAACTGTACCCGTGGTGTGGCAAGAGCTTTGAGAGACTTGAGCCATGGCCGGTGCCACTGCAAGCGACAGTACAATGCAGCCAAAGACCTATTGTCGAATGCAAGTCAGCAAGCACAACGCAGGAACTTGTATGAATGCCTACCATGCGATAGTTGAAAACCATTGTAGGATGAGGTGCTAGAATTTTAGTCGAGTAAACTACTTGACTGCTGTTCTGAATTTTCTACACAACCTTTATACCACATTCCTTGAAGGATGTACTCTGCAACTATTTTGGATCTTTGAATTCGAGGACGAATTGAGGCTCGGGGACAGTTGTAATTCTGCTAGGCGAGTCCTTTCTGGCATCCGCGCTATAGTCTTAGAACTTGAACAGGTAGAAGCACTTCTAGGTCATAGACAGAAAAGAAACCTACTCAAAGTCAGTGATTGCAGCGTAGGTTGCAGATACTTAGCCGAGGATGAGGGTGCCTTTGTGTCAGTCATAGACTTTGACATATTTGCAACTTTTCTACAAGGCGTAACTCCTCCGGTGAAGAGGAGGAGGAGAACCAGCGCGTAATCGGCTCAAAGGTTTTCTCCGATATTAAAGGAAATGGTCGATGGTCCGGTGACAGGCTGACGCCACATACCAGCCTAGGGGCCCGGTATGTTGTTAACCATATCACATTCTATGCGGATTTCTTGTACAGTTGTTGAGACACAAACATTGCTAGCTGCGAGAGCTGCATGGAGAAACGCTAGCAATTTGAGAAACCATGGTTTCCCACTTCGATTCAGTCTGCCAGTGGGTTGACAAAGTAACTCGGTTCATTTTTCGTGCAAGGCTAGCTTGCTGACATTCTAAGTTGATGGAGGGACCCAAAGTCAACGCCCAGGATTATCATGTTTTAGGAAGGAAGTATTCAGTTAACCAGCGCTGCTTTGTTCGTCTACAAAGACATACTAGATAGAAGCTAGCATAACCAAGGCGTTGTTGGCCTTGTCTCAATGCCTGAAACGAGTCATTCCGAAAACGGCTACGGCGTCGCAATCAGATTGACTGAAGATTGACTGTTGTCTGATCTGCATGAACAATTCAGGTGGTCGAATCACATCCAGAAGCGGCTCGCTGAAGGAAAGAGGCAAGTTCAGTCAAGTAAGGAGGTTATGAAACTCGTGCATAAAGATCCAGGGCGATATTACTGGCAATCAATATTTCTAGTGAAAATCCTAAGGGTGGCATTGAGCCGAAATTTGTGCAACGTGCGATGGACCAGAAGCTGGAACAACATACCTTGTGTGCACTATTGGTTCAACGCAGTTCTTCCTGACCAAACCGAGACGGGAGATCGTACATATTCTACAATGACAACAAGACAGCTAAATACACTAACATGGATACACCGACTATGCACTACGCACTACGAATTACACTACCGTCACAAGAAAGAACGAAACTCCCGATCAGGGAGGTTAGTCATGAAGAGGTCATGAATTATGCCCAAAGAAAAAGATGATGAAGCAAGCATGGTCAAGCCGAAAACAAGATACCGAAAGCAAGGTCATGAGCGAGGACGTAATGGGCGTACTAGATTCGAAACTCCTAGTCCAAGGCAGAGTCTGGAAGTTCACGTCGCCACAGCCTTCTCTTTTCCTTCCTCTTTCACCTTCGTCAACCCAAAGCCTTTCCCTAACCTAGCCGAAACCAACCCGTCGCCGGCAGCATCCAATTTGCATCTATACCGCCTCCAAAACGGTGTCCCTACCAAAGGGATGCCCCGCTCCACCACGACCAACGCCTCTGGCCTCCCTTCCCCGTCCGCGACCACGTCATACGACCCCTCCTGTTTGAGGTGGTTCGGACATCGTTCCCTCGCCCACCGGATATTGATCTGCTTGATGTTGGGATTATGCTTAAGGATGCGCATGGCGGTGGAGAGCATGCTCTCGTCTACGTATTTGTGTCCTTTCGTAAGCGAAAACCGTTTGAGGTTCGGTAGGAGATGAAGTTGTGTTATCAGTTGTTTGAGAGGTTTCTGCAAGCATTCAAGAGCAACGGTTGAGTATAGAACGTTTGTGAAAGTAGGATACACTCACAGCAGTGAAAGAAGTCGTACACATGAAATGAAAGTCCGTCAAATTCGGACATGCGGCTAAAATAGAATAGAAGAAATGGGTGTGATCCCGCCTCGGATCGAACACATGCGTCCAGATATCCAAGCTCGTTAAGCTTGTCAAGCTCCTCAAAATGGGACACACAGTACCCAATCGACTCTCATACACCGGTTCACATGTCAGATCAAGCGTCTCAAGTGCCTTTGGGTTGGGCAGTTCCGCTAACTGCTGATACACACCGATAAAAGTGTCAAGAACAGGCAATGCAGTGGAGGAGAGGTTCATGGGGATGGTATCCGGCGACATCCACCTTTTGAAGTTCCACAGGAACCGCACATACTTGAGCTCAGTGTGTGCATCAAGAAAGTGACCAAGGGCAGCGTCGGCGCCAGTCAAAGCAGGAGGACCAAGTGAGAAGTCGCTTTGGTAACCGAAGGACCCGAGTGTGAGGGTGTGCAGCCGGGGCCAGACACCCTGCGTCACGCGTTCGAAATCAAATACCCGGGCTGAGGAAGAAAAGCTGCAGATGGCAAGTTCTTGAAGATCGGGACAGCGTGTGATGAGCATGTCCCAAAACCGTTCTGGGATGTCTTCAAGAGTTGGAAAGAGTTCTGACCCTCCGAGCCCATGACGGACGATCAGAGAGAAACTTGTGAGATTTGAGAAACTGAAGAGACTGCTTTCAGGGTCGAGGGGTCGCGTGCCGACGTTTGTGAATATACTTTTCAACCCTGGACAGCTGCGCGAAAATCAATAAAAGAAGAATCGTTGATAACTGACGTACTTGATTCTGAGAGTCTCCCACAACTCATCACTGGGTAATTCGAGCCCGTCCCAGTCAAACGTGTGCATCGTCGTCAGATCCTTGGAGATTTCACCAATCATCTGCACGACCCAGCTTTCGTCCAGCTGCTCGTCGGGTTTTGGCCATGATAGGTAGTAATTGGGCCGTACTGCCAATTTCTTGACGTAAGCGCAAATATCTTTCTGCTCCTTAAGCATACGAAGAGTAACCCGACAGTTTTTGCTGGACTTGAGGATGACAGTGTCATAAAGAGCAGGGAGTAGCAAGGAGCGGAGGTGGGTTGACTTGATGATGAAAGCAAGTTTGTTTAATTTCATTGGCGGATAGAGTGGTTATATAACTTACAGTCAAGCTAAAGCTTAAAATGTCCGCTGGAGCCAGCAAATCCACGATCTCCCTGACTATATCAGCTGGTATCGACCCGACCGCCGGTTTTGTGGTTGCCACCGATCCAAAGGTTGATGATCGTGTTGAAAGCGGGATTTGAAAGAGGTTTCTTAGGCTCTTCCGACGACCATTCTTGAGTGCTGAGGTCAAAGAGTCGCGATTGAAAGCTGATGAGGAGGACAGGGAGTCCCCATTGGCACCCGAATTCGCCAATCGTTGCATTTCGTCAAAGAGGTGGCTCGAATCCGATAAATCGAGGAGAAGGAAGGAGAAGAAGAAAAACAATCAAACGGAATATAGAAAACACGTTGTCTGTCCTGCTGGACGGGCACCGCGAATGTTCGTGGTGTGTGTGCACCACACAGTGCAGTGAATGAACCGCACTGACCCTTGTCTGAGACTCAAGGCCTGCATGAGCCAAACCCGGTAATTGCCTGCCACAGCCACATCTTATCTTATCTACAGTAGGGAAACCTGCAGGATTGAAGAGAGGGTGACCGAAATCTTAACGGGGTGCTGGGAAAAAATACCGAGGGAAGAGGACGAGCAAGCTCGGAAGCAAATGTCATCTGATTGTGAAAAATAGCCTCCAAATCAACTCAAAGTTTACTCGTAATAGTTTCTGAAGAATTTCTGTCTAATCACTGCGACATTCTGGTCAAAGACGGTCGCAAAGCTCAGCTTTCTTGGACGATTGAGCCTCAATAAGATGCACTATCAAAACAGAAACCTCTCTCAAAGACGCAAAGTCACTCATAGTTTGCACGAGAAAAATCGTTATTTATAGCCTGATTGTTTTATATTTAGAATGTGTTTGATTCTGTCGAATGTTTACATGGCGAGATATATCGAATGGAACGAACGTATCTGCTGAGGATCGCGCTGATGCGACTCAACAGGGCCCACGGCTGCGATTAGACCTGCAAGCTCTTCATTAAGCGCCCCACAGGCTGTCCCTCACGAGACTGCTCCTCTGGTCCCATAGATTGTGTGTCGGGGTCCTACGGGATGTAAGTAAGGTCCACAATAAGCCGTGACCGCCGTATGTGCCGTGGAGAACGAGGTGCACGCCGTGATGGATGTCGGCACCCTGCAATTGCGGACCTGCACCAATGATACGCGCTTGGATATTACTCGAGTGACAATGACAAGACAATAACATGCTTAAGTAAGGATGTGTGAGAATTTTGATAATACACTTTGAATGCACTCATGAAATCGGCAGGTACAAGTAAAAACGGTGCGAGACAATTCCCGCACATACTGCAGGAGCTCATCCAACCGAATGGTATGCTAACTGCAGGCGGTTGGTATAGAGTCTAAGGACAGGCGTAAGAGCCGATTAAGCATTTATTCTCTTCCACCTCTTCGCCGGAGTACAGCGGGCCTTCACCTTTTGACAAAGCTAAAAATAACGAGTGCAGTGGCGTCGTCATACTCGGGCGAGCGCCTCCAGTCTACGAAAAGTTTAATTCTTGAACAAGTTTCTTCTATGATTCATAGTCTTGGAAAGGCTTCTACACCCTAGTGTCCGAATGCTTCACAGGTCAGTGACTTGTCTAGTAGAATTGTAACTGTCTCCGAGTTCTAAGTATCGCGGGATGCATTCATGGTTCAGACATGAATTCTATTTCTTGGTGGTATAAAAGGTCTGTGTTGATTTCGAAATATCAGTCAAGTCCTGTACTTGACTACAAAATCGACATCTCAACTCGCTATGCTTTCCAACTCTAGCATGGTAGACAGTTTCAAGTCATCTTATACCAATTGCTGACCTTTCTCCTCGTTAGAAGTTCCTTGCCAGTATCTTGCTGTCCCTCGCAGTTGCACCGGCGTTGGCTCAAATCAATCAAGACTCCTGCTTCGCCGCTGGTACTACTGGGAGCTGCGCTGAGTTCATCAGCACCTTTTGTGCCGACGTCCATGCCGCTACCGTAGGTGGACTGTCTCATTTTCGATTTTGATTTCGCGTCGATCGACGTTGTATATTGTCAGTTCCGCCCGTCCGATAGCGGCGGCCGGTGCTTCAACAAAAACGGGTTCAGATGTAAGTCCTCTCACAAGATATCCATGACTCCGAACAAAACCTAACGATGAATTTCCCAGGCGATCTTATGAATTTCAACAGTGCAACTTCCAGCGGTCCCCCCGATCTTGCGACCTGTAACACCGTCCTCAACGCTATCACCCAAACCTGCCCGATGGTATGTCGCTTACGCCAGTAACGTACCACTCAGAAACTAACAGTTCGTGGCACGCACAGGGAGGAGTGGCGAGACTGGACAGCCAGCACCCTGATTATTTCAGCATCGATCCTAACGCGGGATCGTGCTCTAATGAGCTGCAATATGGCTCTTAGGCACGCAATGAGGAGCCGATATGCTCGGTAGCAGTTTGGATATGAGAATTTTCGATATTCGAGTTGTATGACTGCGTTGGAGGCAATGAAATTGTAACCTGTGATGACACAGCTTGTGCCAAGTTTCGTAAAGGCCGATCCAACAACACCAGGCTATTCGTTTGCCATCGAAGACTCGCCGCCTGCAGAGTCAAGGCAATAATTCAAATCGCGATGACTTTTTGCCGTGTTCCACCGCGTCCATCAAAAGCTCCTTCCAGTTCTCCTGGACTTTCATTCTAGGAATAGCGCTCACCACGAACGGGGCTGCCACGGGGGGAAATGGTGGGCACGCCAACATACAAATAGCAGCTGTCCCTCTTCCAACCGACTCCAAGCGTTTCTGCTAAACATTATCCAGACTCTTTGTCCATGTTAATCCAAAAATGCGCGACATGTGTATTGGTAGGTCCTCGGCGTCCTTGACACGGAAGAACTTCCTGTTTGCCACCGCTGTCTTCCCGAAGCTCGAGGTAAATGGACAGCAAGTGCGTGCGTGTTCGCGTTATATCCCTCGGTAACCAGACGGCGAGGAATCCCCTCGTCGGGTCCTGGCAGGGGGAATGAGCACCAGGAGTGCGCCCCCGGGGATGCAAGGGGCAGCTGGGGAGGCAGGGCGGAGCCAGGCAGGGCCAGTAGCAGTAGCGTACACAACATGTATAGTCTATCATAGGGCCCCGCCCCACCGGACGAAAAACCTGACACGAAAAAAAAAAAAAAAAAACCTCGGTAAGGCCAACGCGTGGATCGTCACGTCCTAGAGCAAATCGACGTATGCGGTGAACCACTTATACAGCTTGTTGTGGTTTCAGTGAATGTGACTCCTGTTGGAAGGTAGATCATGGAGTCCATCAGCGCAAGTGAAGCTTTATGTGCCTATTTGTCGCTGCAGATTAATTTGGGCTCCTAAAATACGAAATCAGCAGTTGCCAAAGGACCTCTCCATAACCGAGTTGATATTGAAGGGGATGACGAAGCTGATATCGAAGAATTCGTAACCGGAAGTGGGGTGACGGAAGAAGCGTGGTATGTATTTGACATTGGGACGATCAATTGAGTATCGCGCGTCCACATATCTGTCGGGTTGGAATCCAAGTGCCTTCGCCATCAATTTGGCACGTTCTGGGGTCGCCGAGCCTGTCACAGCTGCCCAAGCAGTCTTTGAGGTCAGGCGGGCTCGCATTTTGGACAGGTTTTGGTAGGGCTTTTGAAAGATGCTGCCTTCTTCGTCAACCAGGTGAACTTCGTCGACTAAGAGCCAACCAATGAGCTCTTTGAAATGGATCTGGTCGAGATACTTGGACATTCGTGGTCAAAAGAGCATCTGGGGGCTCATGATACCCAACCGCACACCCTTATATGCCGCCAACTCCGCAAACAAGTCGCGGTCGGATTCGCGGAGAGTATCCTCGTGGATGGCTAAAGCGTGGAGTCCATTCCGCTTAGCGACCTCAGCCCAAGTGTATATTCAGAAATTACGAATACATGGATGTAAAAGTGTTACTCACATGCTGTTCAACAAGCACCTTTGTCGGTGCAATCAAAAGACCGATGACATCCTCTCCTCGGGCCTGAGCAGCAATCAAGGGGGCATGGAGAACAAGTGTCTTGCCCTGCCCGGTCGCGATAACCAGAAATAAGTCCTCTTTCTTGACAAGGTCCATGGCATGAAGAAGTTGGTGCGGGCGGAGAGACGGGACATGGCATTTCTCGCAAAGGAGTCGGTCCAGCCATTCTTTGGAGTTCACTTCCGGGGCCGTACTTTGGCCAGTGTCGGAGACGAGTTCTTCTGGCATATAAAAGAGTGTGGCTCACGCAAGGAGACAAGAAAAAATCATAGGGGCGACTGTAAATTGCAAGATAATTGTCGCGTGAACGAAATCGGGAAACAGATTAGATTGCCTGGGTTGCTGCCGCACGGCAAACGACCATTTTTGAAAGTCCGAGTCAGACCTCACAAACTACCCATCGTAAACTCCAGACTCCATATCATTTTGAACGACTATCTTCAAAAATCGATTTTTGGAGTGTGGTATCGAGACTAGCTCGATCTTATCTTATCGCATCTCATGACTTTCCATCGAATCGGCTCAGACCTCCAGACATCGAAAAACCAACGAAAAGCTCCAGATCTTGGTGGGTCCAACATTTCTACAGATACATGGTCAGTAATACTCATACTTCTAAAGCGTCAGATCCTACTCGAACGTTCGGGGAATGCAAAAAAATTACGTGGCACCGTGGATCACATCGGTGAGTTGGCGGTGAGCTTTGCCAGCGCAGGGCATATTCTAGTCCCATTTTCTTTGATGTCCTCCACACTGATAACAAGGCAAATATGTGGCGCAGTGCATATTACAACATCAGCATCGAATGATATAGCTTTTGCATCTCAGGTAGCACCGAGAGCTAGCTTTCGGTATGTTCGGGTCATAAGTCTATCTTACCATCGCAGGCGTCTCAATATAAGAACGCAACGTTGTTTTCTCGTTGAGAAGTTTTGTAATACAGGTACTGCGTGTACAAATGCCAAGGCGTCATCGAGCTTCGAGCTCTAGCGAGTTCACGATAGCGACTGTACCCACTTATTTAAAGCTGAAGAATATAGCCATAACAGAACGGAAGCCTCCTGGGGTGGCTATATAAAACCTTCCGACAATCACCCCGATGATTGCCCCTCTAAAACGCGATAACAGTAACAACTGCCATATGCCACATTGGGCCCCTCCGGAAACACACCGTTACTCACTTCGGCAACGAAACAAAGCTCGTTGTCGACTGTACTTTCATGATACCGCTAAGCTTAATGGCAAGATGTCGAGTTAGTTTAGTGTCTGGTAACATCGGTACCAGCAGGTTTTATTTGACAGGTTCAAAGTACGATAACATTGCTCGTTATTCCATTTTTATCTATCCCGAACTTGACGGAAAGTAGAATCGATAACCTGTTGCGACTCCAAAAAAACTCTATACTTGGCATTGATAAAGCAGCTTGATGTGAGAAGGGTGTACCTTTATCCTGGTATGGGAATCTTACCGAAGGTTCAACGAGCCGTCCTGCAATTCACTTCCAAAGTCTCCAAGAGTTTTCACGCTGCAGAGTTTAACTCTTGTTCTCACTCACTGGACCATCAGCAGGTCAAGTCTGCATAGTCGTTGTCTGGTTGCGTACCTGGGATTGGTATTTTTGGGGATACAGCGACGTATGTGACTGGGCCTGTTATTCTCGAACCATTCGCGCCTGGCCGCGGCCACGGCCGCCCTCCCTGCGCAGGTAGTAAGTTGTGCCCACTGGGAAATTTAGTGCATATGGATGAGAGATGCATATGGACACTCGGAGGGGCCGCAACGGGCATCAACGTATCTCCTCATATGACTGTCATTGACCGGCTTGAAATCCTAATTTTGGAAAAAGAGGCTGATGTCAGAGCGGCTAATTATGCATACATTGCCGGATGCGTTTGGAACGAGTCATTGTTAGCCAGTGGCGAGCGCCAAACCCAAGCGAGATTTGAATGCATAGTGCTATGTACACCAGCTTGTAACAAACTGGGTATTTTGCAGACAAAACTGGAGTCCAGCGCTCGTATTCTCAAATGTAGGGGCTTTTTGCTTCACGGCCTTCATATATATAGAAATCGGACCTTCGTACGGTGTCATTTGGTTTGGCATGGGTTGCGGACCCTTGATGGCGACTCCGGGCCGCATCGCCGGAATGAGTCGCGTGTCTTGTTGAATTTTTCTCTCCGCCTCCACCCCCTCATACACTTCCCCGCATTCGCTTGATGGTGATAACCATCAATCAATGGAGTTTCCCGTCTACATGTGCATTCGCCTGAAACAACAGCCCGGTCTTGTTGTGTCATTTGCCATTTTTCAACGACGATCCCTGTTACCCAACCAATTGGAACCTGGGAGGACAGTGGGAACATAGAAGCACCAGCATTTGGGGACCATGCACCGAAGCTTCTCCGGTCTCAGCATGTCCTCAAGAAATGCGGAAATAACTACCATTATCCACGTAACACATCCTAATAGATCGTGTACCAGATCTATTTTGATACGCTTTGGAGTGACCAGCCCACCTTTCACCAGTGTTCAACCCGAAATCAATACCGAATCTCGAAAATATCCGATCTCGGCTGACGTTATGTATTGGAGAAGCCATTTATCCTCCTTCTCAAGCTCCTTACGACGACATAGAGCTTATGCCTTGTGCGCCTCATGACCTTCATTTTGGCTCTTTGGGGCTAGGCAGTTTGACGTTGGATCATTGTTGTAGGCAAGGGTGGGGTTCGCTGGCTAAGCGGGTCGCGATATAAACTCACGCTGGCGGTGTGGGGTTGTTGGTTTCCCCGCGCTTATCTTTTTTGTCTTTGTGCTAAGACGATCATTGGCAAGAGTGCCAGGATGGGGGTGAGTGCATTCGTCTGGTCAATTGGGAGTAGGCATTTACGTCGCTTGTGTTTGAAAGTTCACAACTTATAATGCGAAACTTGCCTCAAATCCCGTAAGTTCATGGTCGATGCAAGCTGCAGTTCATCCATTAATTTGGTGTTCAGTATGTCGTGGGTTCGTTCGCATGTATTGGCGGAGGTCTTTTCGGTCTCGATATCTCGTCAATGTCTGGTGTCCTGAACGTAAGCCCAACAGCTCGTCACGAGATCACCGAATTCTAATGAACATTATACACACCACAGAATCACTCTTATTTGAGCACTTTTAACTTCGTGAGTGAAACGCTTTGTTTGAATCTTGCAGCATCACTGACCAACTTGAGCACAGCCCAACCCCACCGCGCAAGGAGGGATAGTGGCTGCCATGCCCGCAGGCTCCCTCGTCGGAGCTCTCGCAGTAACGCAGCTAGCGGATCGGATCGGCAGAAAGAAAACCATCATCTTGGCAGGTATGATCTGGGTGATTGGGTCGATCCTCCAATGCGCATCCGTCGTAAGCACATTTCACTCAACCCCGTCAAATAACCCATCCCTGATTGTACACGCTCCACGCCGCAGAACCGCGGTATGCTCGTCGTCGGACGTATCATCTCCGGCATTTCCGTCGGTCTCTCCAGTGCCGTCGTGCCCATCTACCAATCTGAGATCACCGCGCCCGCAATTCGAGGGCGTATGGTGTCCCTGCAACAGTGGTCTATCACTTGGGGTATCCTGATCCAGTACTTCATCCAGTTCGGTTGCTCTTACATTAATGGCGTGGCGTCTTTCCGTATTCCGTGGGGTTTGCAGATGATTCCTGCTATCATTCTCAGTGTTGGAATGATGTGGTTCCCTGAAAGTCCGCGTTTCCTCTTCGATCATGGATAGTAAGTTCGGGAAACTTCTCTTGCCTATGAGACTGTGCTGATGCCGGAAATTTGCAGTGAAGACGAAGCTCTGCAGGTATTGGCTGATTTACACGGTGGAGGAGATATCAAGAATGAGCTTGTCGTTCTCGAATACGAGGAAATCAAGCAGCAGGTACGTGGTTCTACATTCACCGCGTATCTCAACACGACAACTGATGTCACACTCAAGGTATACTTCGAACGCACGGAAGGCGCCAAGTCGTACATGGATCTCTTGAAACCCGGCAACCCTCGTCGTGTCATGCTCGGAATGAGTTTGCAGATGTGGTCACAGCTTTGCGGTATGAACATCATGATGTACGCTTTCCCCACTCCCATCCTCTTCGTCTTCCTGCTAACGCTGACTGTGAACCTAGGTACTACATCATCTACGTCTTCGAGGGTGCAGGTCTTACCGGACGCCGCAGCAATCTCATCGCCGACGTAGGTCCCCACCTCCCTTCTCCCCTCCCTTTCTAACACCCGTTCCCCCCTCGCACAGTCCGTACAATACGTCCTTAACGTAGCCATGACCGTCCCCGCCATCATCTACATCGACAAATGGGGTCGCAGACCGATGCTTCTCGTCGGCACGCTCCTCATGGGCTTCTGGATGTTCCTGGTGGGCGGCATCCAGGGCCGGTTCGGAAATTGGGCGGATCCTAGCGGGTCGGGGACGCAGGTGTGGGTGATTGCGGATAATCAGGCCGCGACTAAGGCGGTTATTGTGTGTTCGTATCTCTTTGTGTGCAGGTGAGTCCTTGGTATTGCGGGGTCTGAGGGAAACAGCGGCTAATCTGATTGTAGTTTCGCCATCACGATGGGTCCTGTATCGTGGACGTATCCTGCTGAATTGGTAAGTTCAACTCATACCCGCTCAGGCCTGAATATCCACTAATCCTTCCCGCAGTACTCGCTGAAAGTCCGCGGAAAAGCAGTCTCCCTCTCAACCGTACGTCCCCCTCCCCTCATCCCCCCATTCCCCTCACTAACCCCTCTTAGGCATCCAACTGGGCCTTCAACACCGCCCTCGCATTCGCCGTCCCCCCGGGGCTCAACACCATCGCCTGGAAAACCTACTTCATCTTCGGCACCTTCAACTTCGCCGCGTTCCTGCACATCTTCTTCATGTACCCCGAGACGGTGGGCCGCAGTCTGGAGGAGGTGGAGGAGATCTTCAAGCAGGGACATGTGTTTACTGCGTGGAAGATTGACAAGGACGTGGGGAAGAAGACGCTGGCGGAGGTGGTGGAGAAGAGTAAAGATCTGCCGGTGAGTTGATCATAGAGTCTTTATTTGGGGAGAGTGCTGATGATCTTATTTTGGGAATACAGAGAGGGAAGGGAGAGTCGCTTGATGAGAAGCGGTCGGCGGAGCAGGTTGCTTGATCATACCATGGTTTTTCTTGTTTTTTTTTTGCACGCAGTTTTTTCATGTTCTTACGTTTGTGTACGTTGTATCTTAGTATTACGTTTTCTTACCTCTTGCAATGGAATTTTACCATTTATGCGTAGTTCCATTCGAGTCAATGAGGCGGGTGTTTGTCGACTGTCGTACGTCATGCCGACTTCTGTAGAACGGGCCGTGGTCCAGGTCGATTTCGAACTTTTCAATCGCGCGCTGAGACACGAGGCGGGTAGTATTGAAACTACGTACATAATGTACTTCCCAGTACCAGAACTTTCACCACCCACCTATCTACCCCAGGCTATGCATTCGCCATGGGGCTTGGAAGGTACATGCCCAGCGCAAGCCCAGCCGCTCACTACGCCACGCATTCTATTAAAAGAACACCTCTTGGTTCGCGACTTCGCGACTTCCTTAGGCGGCAGGTTGTGCGTCCTGGGAAATATGGGGTTTGTTGCTTGTCTTCTCCCCGCTCGCTGGTTGAATTGTCTGGTATTGAGGCGGGTGTTGAACAGCTTGAGTTGGATGTGTTGTCTTTGCTATGGCGGCTTGGAGGAGGCGTTCTGGAGGACCTAGAAGCTGAGATTGCACCTTGCTTGAGTGCGGGTATGATGGCGTTAGGCTCGTGGATCGTGCGTTTTAGCTCTGCCGTTGAGCTACTACGCAGGTAACGTCTACGCATGGAGTCTCTCAGCACATGTGTCGGCTCGGCGTGGAGGCTGGCTACGAACAGCAGTGATGATATCTTCTCATTTTGATGTCGTCGGTGATACTCGTACACTCTGGCAACACAGGAAGCCTCGATCGCATGGACGTGGTGCTCTGGAAGCGTGGGTGACTAAATTGCCGTACTTACGCGTGGTAGCCTGTGGTAGCGAACTGGACTGGACACTTCTAGGCACCGGCTTTTTTTCTTGTTCTTTCTTGTCTTGGCCTTTACTAGCGGAATGACGACACGACATGAGTGTATCAGGCCCAGCATGACTTCTAGTTCGAAAATCCGCCTGTCCTCCTTATGTTCTGTCGTACATCTAACCTGCCAAACTACGGCACATTTCTTCATTCGGGGCTTTTTTGGTCAACGATGGCGCCGTGCGCGTAACCTCTGCAAGGGGAGGAGCCGGCGAAACCGGGACGTTGTTGGCCTGATGCGGACAATTCAGGCCATCCTGTGCGCGATTCCCGAGAGTCCCTGCTCAATCATCCAGACTTGCTTTCTGGAGAATGGAGACATTTTCTGCAATCTTTAGTCATGCGGCGTGGTCGATGTCGGCGCGATGGTCCTGCGGCGAGGTACCGAAGTAGCCTCAAGGCGAATAAAAGATAAGTTGTCGAAACTTTCTCGACAATAGGAAGAACGGCGGGAGCCAGGGAAAGGCATCAATGTAAGCGGTCATTTCTACTAATCTTGGGCCTCGGATGAAGGTTGCATCAGGGAGAGATGGGACTGGGACGAAGGCGGTGATTGTTATCTCTTGAAAACAAATGGGGAGTGTTGTGACTGATGTGTCGTAAATATGTGACGGAGATGTCACTATGCTGGCCTTGTTGGTGTGTTTCAATGAAAAGAGTGTACGACGGCGGTCGCGGTTTCTTACCTGACACTCCGTCGGCACTTCCCTTTTCCCTCCTCCACGCCTCCTCCTCCCTCCTTCTTCCCTCTCTTTTTTTCCTTATCTTTCGCCCCGATGTCTGGTCGTAGGGATTCGTGGGTCAAGAACTATCAAGACGTCGACTTCGACGTCCCTCTCTCGGCGCAGAGCAAGGAAGAACGTGAGGCCATGCTGCAATCAGCCGCCACCACCACCACATCGTCGCCCTCCACCACCCCGGAGCCCCTCGCCACGCCCTCCGACCTACCCCCAGCTCGCCCGCGCCCACCCAAGAAGCCCACATCACACCACACCACCGGGCCCGCGCAACACGAAGCCTCCTCCTCCGCCTCCCCTCCCCAGCAACATTTAGAGAGCGGGGGAGCGGTAGGTGAGCATGGAACGCTGAGCAACGCTCGATCCCCGCGTGCGTCGAGCTTCAAGAGCTTCGCATCGTCGCCGCTCAACCCGGCCCCCGCCATGTTCCCCTCGCCCTTCGCCCGACCCGGCTCGCGCGGGAGTGCTTACATGAACCGGCTTGTGTCGGAGGAATCCCGCGCTTTTGCGAATAACTCCCCTCATACGCTGAGCACCTCAACCTCGCGGGGCTCGATGATCCTCTATCGACGCGCGGACGGCGCCGCGCAACCGAACGAGGAGGGGCTGCTCCCTCCCTCTTTCTCCCATCTCAATCGTAACTCTGTCTACTCCACTTCAGGGGACTCTATCGTCTCCCTGGGGTCCGACTCCAAATACCCAGCAGGCACAATCGGGTCAGAACGTGGTCTCATCGCGTACGCGTACGATCCATTGATGGACGAGCTAGAGCCAGTGACGGAGGAAGATAACCTGCACGATCCAGATGAAAAAGACCCTGTCTCTTCTGCGATAAGCTCACTATCGTGGCGCGGTTTCTTGAATATTTTTACGTTGGTGGCGCTGGTCACAGCGTTGCTGTGTTTATTCGTTGTGTACCCGGTTACGATGGCGTTTGCGGACAATGGGCGGGAATTTTTGATTACACGGAATACGAGGATTAATTCGACGGGGCAGGCGGTACCGATGAGCTTCGACCCCCGCAGGAGTCAGGTGGTTATTGGGTGAGCTTACTTTTCTGTAACCTGTCATGGACTAGTCGCTATTGTTGTGTTTACTGAGCACGTACATATCTAGCACACCCTTCAGCGCAATCGATCGTGCAACACCACTAAAAGTATTGACCCTGGACAGTGGCGATAAAGCGCGGTACGACCTCGTGTTCTCAGACGAGTTCGAGTCCTCAGGGCGGACCTTCTATCCAGGCACGTATCATTGCCCTTCCTTATCCGTCTTCAATCTAAATGCCTATCTGTTTCACAGGAGACGACAACCTCTGGGAAGCTGACTCAAGCAGCGACGTCTACTCGCCGTCCCAACTCGCCACACATAGCGGGAAACTTCTTATCCGACTTGATACGCTGCGGAGTCCGCAGCGGGGTCAGGGCCGTGGCCGGGGGCGGGATCAGCAGGAGCAGGAGATGTTGAGCCTAAGCGGATTGCTGAGGAATCGCGTCCCGTTTTGTATGGGCGCTGGAGGTTTCGTGGAGGTGGGGTTGAGCGTGAGTGGTCAGAGAAAGAGGGTAGGGAAGAGCAGAGCAGCGGAAGTGCAGCGCGTTATATACGTGCGTTTCTTTTCTTTCCTGTGCGGCGCGCCGTGGATCTGACGTTGTGATTTGCCGCTATGTAGCAACCCGGGTACTCGAATAAATGGACTTCATTGGACGCCGACACACCAATTCCAAGTCGTTCCGATCAGGACGCAGCGCAAGATATTGCGTTGACTCTGGCTGTTGGTATCCCATTCGGATCATCGAGCTCGAGTCGGCCGACGTCAGAACGTTCGACGAATGTCGTTGGAGTGCAGTATATCCGTGTGTACCGCACGCGGACGTCTTTGACTGCAGAGGAGGCCGTGGGGGTGTGGGATTGTGCGTCGGGTGTGGTGGAGGAGAACGTTGTGCTGGATGTGTTGCAATGTGAGCCTTGCTTCCTGTCTTTTGTGAGGATAAGGCGGTGGGCTGACAAGTCTATAGACTCTTTATCTACTGGATCATGATATACACACGAAACATGAGATGATGAACGTCAACCGCAAAATGGGAAACTCTGTCGAGCGTACCAACATTCTACATCACGCCGCTCCGCGTCCCGGTATTATCACCCACCGACCGACCAGCACTCACGTCACCGTCTCCGACCCAGTCTCTGTCTCCGTCCTCATCTGTCTGTATAATTGTTGACTTCGCTCTCCCTCTGTCTACGTTCGGAATCAAGCAAGGAACCTTCTCGTAATTAATACCACCACCACCACCATATCGAAAACGACGGACACTACTACGCTTTACACTCTACACTCTACACTGGCACTCTGTGCTCTGCACTATACACTACGGACTATTGCATTTAAGTTACCCACACCACACGTTCCTTCCCTTCATTCAGTACCCCACTTCAGTTCACTTCATTCACAACACAAGCAAGCAAAAGTTACACTTCATCATCAATTGGGCTGTCTTCATTTATCCACTTTCACCCGATTTGTCGCTTTCGTCTTTCGTCTCTAGCTATGTCTTCGCTTCGATGAAGGTTATGATGTGATACGGACGGACGATACCGCGCCTCCACCTTCAGCTCAGTTTCACCTTTTGCCATATGGGGTTTCTGGTGTATATCAATTTTGCCTCGACCTTTTCTTCCTTTCATAATTTCTTTGCATGTTTGCGTATGGATTTTGTGGTTTTGTTTCTTGTCTTATAATAAGTAAGTAATTTGCGTGCGTTGGGTTGCGTAGGTAACTTGCATAACGAAGCGTGGACTGTACTCGGACTGGTTCTTTATCTTACGGTTTTATTCATGATTTGCTGTGGACCTTGTGCGCTGAGCGTTTGACAGGGAGTTTTGTTCTACGGCGTCGGTAAAAAAAAATTGTCTACCGGGCTATACTTTCCTGGTCAATATACTAATCTGCTTGGCTGTACTGCTCTGCTTTCTGTTGAGACCTATGCCCCGATAACTGGAAGTGCTTTGGAACAAGTGAGATCGCGTACTCTGTTGAAAAGATTCAAATTGCCAGCGTATGATATCTCTCTCTCTCTCAGCCGGCGCTAATCATCTAAGAGCCATTCCTATCATCGCCAAGTGTTCCACTTCGCGGTCTGGTACAAGTCTGGTAACAATGAGTAAAATATGACGACCAGGAAAGACCAGCACTTTTCTCCCCAAGAGCTCGTTTTCGCCGGATTTATGCACGACGTAACAGTAAATCAACCACTCCGAGTTCGACTCTCAGCGGCGCCACTATTTGACTCAGATGCATTGCGGAAATGGCTTGGCCCCGAGTACTTCACTAAATCGTGGAAAATATTATGAGCTCTCGTGCGGCGGTATGAGTGAATGTGAGCAGTACAACCGAATTTGAGATTGTACTAGGCACCCAATGCGCTTTGAGCGTGGCTCAGTTTGGCAAGCCATGTGGTCCTTCGTGAGCTGTAATGATCTTATCAATCAAGCATGAGTTTACCAAACCGTACATTTGCCATATATCGTCGTATATCCACGTTGTGAGCAAGACAGGAGATGCATTAAAAACTCACAAGCCTTATTTGAGACTCCACGTCGCTTGCTCATGCTATTATCCACTTATTTAAATCACAACGTCTTGTCAGAGTTTTTTTGACACATTTGCCAACTGTTCATTGAATGTGAGAGTAGACATTATTTACAATTTGTGCGATGTTATCATCTAGCATTCAGACAGACGATGTAATTGAAACATGTGGAGCAGTAAATACAGTGACTGTAAGCCCATTCACCATTCTGTAATGTCGTATGTATGCATAAATCGAAAGGAATGGCTTACACTCATTACACCACTTGCAGAAGTTGAGATATGCTTCGCAGTGGTGATGAAGTGTGTTGTATGAGAATCGAACCGATGACACAGGGTGTTGTCTCTGCAGCTTTCGCACGAGATACGTTAGCTACCTCGCGCAAATGACCACTGAGCCATAAGGTGTACACCCAGCATCCAGTCCGTTTGACACGTTTATCTACATATACATATTGGTAGATACGTGTGGTTTTTTATTCACCTTCTCCAATCTATCAACCATGGATCCTCGACGATACGTTCCGGAAGAAATCCGCAAAGTGTGAGTCCTGTGTATCAGTCTTCATGTTGACCGTACCCTTATACTCGAGTAATGCCCTTCAAAAATGAAGTGCCGGACCCCTTGTAATTCTCTTTACCTGATCATAAGTGACTGTCATCAATCGAACCTTAGGTAGTGGGATACTTGACCCACTGGGGTCTGTTTGGGGTTCTCTCAATGCAAGTCTGTGAGTGCGTACGTGGACGTCAGAGGCAACAACTAATGGGATCTACTAGACATGTATTACTTGGCGTTCGCCGACGACTCTCGTCGCCACAAAGCCGTAGTTTATGGAGTATACCTTCTGGAGATCATTCAAACCATTATCATGACCCGAAGTGCGTTCCATGCGTTCGGAGAGGACTTTGGAAACCTTGAGGCTCTTGATGAGATTGGCTTACAGTGGCTTGGAGTACCGCTGATCTCTGCAATGGGTAAGCGTCTTTCACCCTTCATCTCGGTTTCTTGAAAATGGGTTTCTCTCAGTGGGATTTCTAGCTGAAGGTGTCTATGCATACCGCTTGAAAGTTCTGTCGGATTCAAACTTCGTCACAGGGCTGGTTCTAACGGTATGTGTGCTGAGCTAAATTGTCCATTAATCTTTTTGGAGTCAATCTCGGCATGTGTTCCAGCTTGCAACGATACAGCTTGGAGGCGGCATTGGCCTAGCCTTTCAAATCAAAGATACACCTTATTTCAGTCAAGTACCGAGGATGCGTATATTTATTGCTGGAGGAGTACGCCGCATTTGCCCTCTCGGCCTTGAAATCTTAATGACCCAATCCTTGTGCATCAACAGATCTGGAATGGAGGAACTTTTCTGTGCAATGTTACTATTGCCATCTTTATGACATACTATGTTTGTCGCACCCAGCACATTCTACAGTTGACATGATGTCGCTAACCTCAATGGTTTTCAGCTTGTTCGTGGCAAGAATCGCTCAGAAATCAAGCAAACTCAGGTCTTCCTCGCAAAAATCATTCGCCTAACAATCGAGACGGGAATAATCACAGGTGCGTCTCATGTCGTGAAGATGAATTCTTGATAATGACACTTTTCAGCGGCACTTGCTCTGATCAACTTTACCATCGCTTTGCTTCCCGGTCATCCAACATACTGGGTGGCCATTTCCGCGGTTCTGGGCACAGTATACTCGATCTCGATGATGGCAGTGTTCAACAGCAGAATGAAAGTTAGTCGTAAGATTCCTCCGCTGGAAGTAAACTTCATCAGCAACTTGATGGCGGGTCATCAAGTAATGCCAAACGGGAGCATTGGGAATGCTATTCAATTACATGGCGGGATTCAGCAAGAAGGTCATATTCCCCTGCTGACCCCGGCTAGAGCCACCAAGATGCGTAGCTAGTTTCAACTCTTTAGGCTGCATTGGACATCACATGTAAGCACAGTAGTATGTACTTGGTATGTACAACCTCGCAGGGAGAACATAATGTTAACCACATATGTATTATGTAGGAGCAAAAGCCACTGGAAATACTCAAGTCCACAAATACATTTTGTTGATACTCGCACCAAGTATAGTGTTTATTTCTCGTCGTCATAGGGCGCGATCTCTAATCTGAGAGGCAGGGCGACTAGGTTAGATAGTGCGGACTTCAAAGTTGGAGGCAAAAATCTCTGACATCTTGTGAACACGAGACGCCACAATGCCACGGTTCAAACCGGACCGACGGCAATCAAGGCTTGGATAAGCTTGATTGCTAAGCGCTGAACCTGGCAAAGGTCACGGTTGGAGCCCGTCTATTGTGACCTCCTCCAGTACTCACATATAAATCCACCAGCAGGGCTTTAGTATCTATCCCTATTAACCAATATTGAACATCTAGCCAAACCTCATCGACCACCGTCTAATCTGTCGACTTTCAATACTACCAAGTTAGCGTCGGAGCACTGCCACACAAACACACATACTACCTGCTGGATTTATGGAAAGAGAGATTTACATGAAAAACGAACGAGATCGAGCACTAGAAGGCAAACGCAAAGCGTCCGTATCATCGACCTCGAAACCAACTTCAATGTCTCGCGCATCAACCTCAAGCTCAACTGCGTCCGCCTCCGTCACCTCGGTCTCAGCCTTTGGGTCCTCTTCGTACTCCAGTTCTTCGTCCACGTCACAAACTCCGAGGAGCTCGTCTTCTCCTCCGGTGCACCCCTTTGCTAATAGCAAGGCAAAGCTGGAGATCATTCCTTCCTCGACTGCCAATGACAAAATTGACGTCGAAGCAGAAGCGAGACTTTTTGATGAGCTATGTAGGAGCTACGAGGATGAAACGGAGGCCGTATGTTTATCGCAGCATTTTAATCCATTTCTCCATTATTGACTCTCCGGTGAGTAGTTCACGAGATCGAACACACCAATTCGCCATCCAAGCAACCGGAAGTTTACGAAACCTCATCCCCCTCCTTCGTCGGCATCAAGACAGGCGCCTCCGGAATCCATCTTCTCCGCCGACATATACCTTTCCGACAACACAGGCCCTGGACATACACCTACCATGGCCTTCGCACAGGATGTGCACATTGCCGGATGGACGACGGTGGGTGATGGTGCTGGAAAACCAGGAAAGGGAACTGGAGCGTATGTGGTTTACGACTGTGTTATTTCCACCAAAGAGGTGCGCAATTCGGATCTATGGGAGTTCTTCGTTCATTGTATTAATGTTTTTCTTTCAGGGAACGACGATGCACCTCCTGAAACGATATTCGGCTTTCGAAGAACTCCATGACGTGTTAAAGAGGACTCTTCCACAGTCTCTCCTCCCATTGCTACTCTCCCTTCCGCCGAAAGCCCCCCTATCAAAGTTTCGCCCTGCTTTCCTGGACAGCCGGCGTAAACTGCTCCAGTTTTGGCTTGCGAGTGTGCTTCTGCATCCGGAGCTGGGAGGGAGGGAGGTGGTTCGGTCGTGGGTTCTGAAGTAAATTCTTCTCGAGGTTCTGCTCGTGCCTATTTCGAGATTCGGCCTATCACTCGGAATATCTTTCTTCCGATTCCCTGCACCTACATCGAAACGCCGCATCCCCACATCGCCTAAAATGACTAAGTCTATCGAATAGGGCATTCCCGAGATATCACTGACGCCAAGAACCAGTCCCGATGTGGCCTGCTTCGTGCGGTAGAATGACTACAACTCGTCGGAATTACGATACCACCTCGCGTAAATACAGCGCAAAAGGCCATGGACGACGATTCGCTCCAACCTTCGAGATGGCTCTTGCAACGCCAGAGAGGGACAATGAAACGCGTGTTTACTGAAGCGATTCTTTGGAAAGGAGGAGCGCAGTACTTACACAGCATTACAATTTAGCAACCAATGAAGCAGCGTACGTACTCATATGATATGGGACAATATCTGATCAAACTCTTTCTGCGTAAAGAGTGGCTAGGTGGGCGATGGGCGGTGATGGTATGTAACAAGATCCGGTGACCCGTTGTATAGAATGCCAGAAATTCTCGCTACACCAATATAGCATCCTGAAGCTCGAACGTTTCGAGAGAGAGCGCAAGAGCCATAGCCCATCCATCCCTGGAATGATCGTGAGGACTCTTGTGGCAGGATCACAGGGAAGTCGCGCGTGGACCAATGGTTGCACCCACTCTAAGAGAGTGCCAAACGATGAATGCCCCATGCAATAGACTACGCACATGATGTCGCAATGCCCGCTTTTACGCTGTCCTCAAGGAGCGCGCAGGTCACAAGAGAACACGTTGTTCGCCAGCACATTTCGGTATTTTAGAGATTCCGAGACTCGTAGGCCTTTGTGTCGATTCGAGTAAAGCTTCTCACGTCAGAAAGGAAGTAGAGAAATCAGACGTACATCGCAAGCGCGAGGACCCTGAAAGGACGACACATCGCAAACATATTATCAGAAAAATTTGGACAAACAATGGAAGCTTCAGTCCTACAAACGATAACGCAGTCCATGAAAATTATCGAAACATTCCGAGGAAATGGAACCTGGCTCATCCTCTAGAATCTGCCAGTGAGCACGATATTATCATCCACATCCAATCCACATTATAAGAATATCCAGATTAACTGAAGGTTATCTCGACTTGGAAACGTGGGAATTTCCAGTGAGTGGCCTTGGCAAGTGGGCAAGTTGTGGATTCAAAGCGCTTAAAGTATCAATTTCCCCAATCGAGCCTATTAGTGGTGCGCACGGTCCAGGAACGCCACAATAGCCTTCACGCATAAAGGATAGAGCAATACGGGTTAGTCTTCCCCTCCATCACTGGAATGGAAACCCTATCAAGACACGGTGGTGTGATACTGACTGGGAAGCTGTGACAGCTGTGGGGTGGGTCGGTTTGTGAAATGGCGTAGATATTTACCTCCTTATTTAAGTTGCTTTAGGCTTTCAGCCTTTCACTCCCATCCTTCTGGCACCCTTTGACTTCTTTCTGCTTCAAAGACTGCCTTCAACTACCACTGTGCAGACATATACCTTGTTTTCCCGTAACCTTCCGGCACAAAGCATTCCCGATCCCGACACTCCGCGTTTGCCTCGTGTTGAGTGCATTGGTGCGAAGTTCGACACTCAGTTAGGTTACGCAGTCAGCACAACGCATTCCATCTTTAGCTTGTCGGACTTACTCGCAGTCTCTCATGCGACAGAGTCAAGACTCATGAAGCTCAATGACAGTGCGCCACCTATCGTCCGGCTTCCGCTGGAGATTTTGGATATCTTCATTTCACGCTCTTCGCAGACGTCGCAACTTTCCCTATCCCACGTTTCCAAACTCTTCCACTCGTTGGCCATTCGCTGGTTATATCATGATATCTCTCTAAATTCCCCCAAAGTGGTTATAGAATGTTGTCGAACACTCGTTGCGAGACCTGATACGGCGGCTGCAGTCAGATATTTCTCGATTGAATACACGTGAGTATTCCGAATTTCGTAATCCAATATGTCAGATTGAGTCCCCCTTTCAGCTCACACCCATCAACTATAGTCAAGTTAGCCGCCTACTACTCGCTTATCCGGAAAGCATTCCTCCGCTTTTCCAGGTTGCACACCTTGAAGCTACTTGTGCATGATCCGCATCTCGTTAAGATTCTGCATTGCGGCCAACTTCCCTCCTTGCGCCGTTTTGAATGCCATTTGACCCCATCGAATTCTCTTATATCATTCTTAAAAGGTCATCCCTGGATCCACGCCTTGCAGCTGTCACACCACGAGAATACAACACTTGTAACAGAGGAGTGCCCCGTTCATCTCCCGAAGCTCCAGTACTTCTCCGGGAACGGGCAGAGCTTGCCTGCCGTAATCTTTGCCAGCAAGCTTTACGCAGCCATTGTCAGTTGGGACGTAATTGACACCGCGCCAGATTTGGCTATCTCTGCCTTGGAACGCTCTAGTCGCGATTCCTTGGTGCTGTTGAGCTGTCGACGAAGAGGATGGAATATGGATCTTATCCAAGCCATCTCACTTCGGCTCCCCAACCTTCTGTCGTTACATATATCCAATGTATTGGTGGTCGACTCGCACCCTACCGAAGTAAGGAACATCTCTGAAATTGAGAAATGCGCCTCTCTTGCTGACCAGGCCCAAATAAAGTCATATCTCGCAGTAATTGGTAGCATCCTTCAGCGCTTTATTCAACTGCAGCGTCTCAAAATCAACTGTATTGATGTTTGGCAGATGGGTGAGGTCGCATGTGAAATGGATGAGGATTTTGCGACGGTGACAGGATGGGGATTAGCCTGTCCGTCGCTCATGGAGATCGCCCTTCCTCGTAAGTATGCCGAAACCTACCCTTGTCTTGTGTGCTGTGATCGATTTAATTCATTATTTCAAGACTCCGACAGTATTTCATGGTTCAAAGCGTTCGAAAACATATGGGTTCCTGACACCAAACATGCAGCAGGTCGTTCATGGTTGTATAACGCTGCCATTCTGAAGCGATATCGGTGGGAAGTTCTCATGGATGGACTGGAGGCGCGGTTGGACAGTATATCTGCCAACCCAAACGAATACGCTGATCCGATTGCAGCAGTCCGACTATATTGCAACAGCCTTTCGCAAGCCAAGGATGATACCAAACAGATACAGCAACGCGAAAAAGCCTCTGATGTAGGAGCCTTGTTGCATAGCAGGAAAGGTTGACCTTCAAACCCGACAACAAGTGTTACTTAACTCCGAGTTCCAAGCGTACCACGTACCATCATTCTGGCCGTTCCCTTATTGTTGGTACATTGACCTTCCCTGATTCATGATTCTGGTACCAGATAAACACATACTTGCACCTGGTTGTTTTCATTGCGAGCTTCCAGCACATTTCGCGACGTAGCATGTCCTAGCATGTCTTTTCTGCCAAGTCACTAAACGGCCATTTTAAGGTGATGTTCTGAGTGAGAGTGAACGGACTGAGCGTGATCACAGAATCAAGTCTATGTGCTGAGAAGGTAGACCCTCGTCGCCATGTATCACATCAGAGGGCGAGATTCTCTGGTCTATGAAAAAGCTGTGGATGTTTTATCGCAATCAATAGAATCTCCAAAAGCAGTCGAAAATGATGATTCGCAATTGTCTTGTGATTCAACATCAGGGCGCGGTGGACGCGGATCATCCCCCGTACCCGGACGGCAAGAGACGGCAAGAGCTGCGCGCTTCACCTTGGCTCTTCTTGGCCCAAGGTGTGCCGTCAAAGAGATCGATCCAGCCGCCGTAGTATACGCAGTCGAATGCCCTTGTCTGCATCTCGTTGACCAGGACACCCATTCTCTTTACGACCTGTGAACGGCTTGAGATGAGGTGGGCATCCTCATTTGTTGTGTTTGTGATTGGTTTCGGGGTCGGTGAGTTGCACCTAATTCTCCTCCGATTAAGTACGCTACTTAAAACCTGTTGTAGCCCTAGTGGAAGGCATAGATGTGACAGTATTTGGGGTTGTTCCTCCTCAAACAACGGACACGACCATTGTTTCCGGAACCTTGCTTGGTGTTGAAGCAGTCGGCACTGTGAACGGTGGAGCGGAGACTGTCTATCGAGCGTCGGAAGTAAACAGCTTGATCGTGTACAAGAACTCAATAACAACACAAACGTACTTGAGCACACCCAGCACTGTATCCTGTATGTCCCGGTCTTACCTGTCACAAACGTCGCTCATCCCTTCCAATTCTAGACACTTTCAGAGCGGATGCATCCAGGTTATGGTTTGAACAAGATGTAGACGTCGCAGGTCAACGCGGATTGATTCATCGCAAAGACGCATGTGTGCTTGATGGACAAGGAGGAGGGTCATGTCAGCAGCAAATCATTTACGTCGTGAATAATGGGCAAGAAACAGTAACCGCCACGGCGGCCTACACCGGCCTGGCAAAACCGTTGTACACTATCACTGGCGTCGACGCGAAAACCTTGACAGGCATTACCCTGCCGACAGCCTCTGCTGCCTCTAGAAAACATGCAAGTCTGTCAGGTGCGATGGCATTTGGAGGAATCCTGTCGCTAGGAACTTGCCTTGCAACTATGGGATCATTACTGATCTAGAAGACTGGGGCGTTGCTGGGCGCATATATTGAATATTTTATTGTACTCCATCCTTTCTCACCTTGCATATACCAAGCGCTTGAAAATAGCTCTAGTGTAAGGTCTATAGCTTGTATGAAAGGATGCGGCGATATGGAATATTACTTTGTAGTCTGTTGACAAAAACAATTCCGAATCAGGCTTTCGGCTGCTTTTAAGAAATCATTGATTGTAGTACAGTAGATGAGAGTCACTATGTACCATGCGCGCGACAGATCGCTCTTCCAATTACTTCTGGCACCGTCGGTCGGTCCTCGTCTATCACAGAAGCCTACACTTATAGCTATTGGACGGAGCTCGACGATCAAGCCTGATCTCGGATGATTACTTTGGTCAGCTCCTCCTCTAGCATGAGGTGCGGGGATTCTTTGGGATTTGAGCTTGTCTTTGACACGCATATAACAACCGGTGGATATGCGCTTTAAGCGTGCCAAGACATTCTCGTCCCCAAGGTTCACCAATCAGACGCTTCTAAATAAGCGGATGTTCTCGAGAATAATCCGACTGAATTGCACGCTGCACGGGATAGGACAATTTTGCCTGGTGAGCGGGTCCTTTTTGCATACTAGAAGACGGTTGCCTATACTCAGCGACTACCCTGTCTACCACGTCGGAAGGCAGAGAAAATCAGGAGTGTTTGGAATGAATGGACCCACAAGATGCCGAAGATCTTCCCGGGCCAAGTCGCCACTTTGCAAAAATGGCGCAGCGAATTAGACTCGACGAATAGGGTTATTTTGGTTATGAGAAGGTGAGTGTTGAACTCTTCGCTTGGATGCCGATGCGTATGTCGTTCCGTGAATTACTTTTTTTAGTTTCAGAAAAGCCAGACCGGGTGCTGTCAATAGTACTCGTCAGTCGATTTATGATTCACCAAGTAACCACTTCGTGAAGGCAAAGGATACGCAAGTAATATTTTAATTGGGTCCTCGACCTAGTATCTGCAGACCGGGTGCATTGTCATGTTGTTGAATCAGTTCATTGATTTGCTCTCCGGCCGGAGTGAGCGCATCGCATGAACGTTGTGTCAGAAACGAGTAATCCTCGCCGCGATGTCACACCGTAGTGATTCCGCAGATATACAAGAGTTCGCCCGCGTCAATAATCCCTGCTTCTCGATGGCAGGAGGTATGTGGGATTCTTTTGATGCCCCTTGCAGTGATGTTCGCCAAATCCGGGATTGAGACTGGGGAAAGGTACATATACGCCCATCACTTCCTCCTTTTCTTTGCTGATTGCCTTGCACCCTCTGACTGCATAATGAAGACCTCCTCAATTTTGTCGCTGGCGCTTGCGTCCGTTGCCAATGCCCACTCAATCTTTCAGGTAAGTCTTTGAATTCGCGGTATTCAATCTGTATTCATCTCGAACGAATTCCTAGAAAGTCTCCGTGAATGGGGCCGACCAAGGTCAGCTCAAGGGAGTTCGTGCACCAGACTCAGACTATGTGAGTTTCGTTATCCCAATTATACGTGTCTCTGACAAGGGTGTAGCCCATCATGAACGTGGGCGATGGCAACTTTGCCTGCAACACAGGTATCACTCACAAAGATAATACCATAATCAATATCCCTGCTGGAGCTCGAGTCGGCGCATGGTGGGGCCATGTTATTGGTGGTGCCCAGGGTTCCAACGACCCAGATAACCCGATTGCGGCGAGTCACAAAGGTTTTCAATCATCTTCCATCACATGTAACCGGCGCTGAATATTACTCCTCAAGGTCCCATCATCGTATATCTGTAAGCCGTCCAGCGTCTCCAATGAACCATTCAATTTAACACGTCGATTCAGCGCGAAGGTGTCCGACGCTGCCTCCACTGGAACCACTGGCCTTCAATGGTTCAAAATTGCCGAAGATGGCCTGGACAGCAGTGGAAAATGGGGAGTGGATCGCATGATCTCCAACGGTGGATGGGCATACTTCAACCTGCCCAGCTGCGTCGCCAATGGAAACTACCTGATGCGCGTCGAGTTGATTGCCTTACACTCTGCAAGCACAGCAGGACAAGCGCAATTCTATGTACGTCTGGTCTTATTCTCTGAACTTGTACATCTCTGAGTTGTGGATAGATGGAATGTGCTCAAATTAATGTCACCGGCGGCGGCAGCAACTCCGGCGCAAACTTCGTCAGTTTCCCTGGTGCCTATACCGCGAACCACCCGTATGGAATCTATGTCGCTGTCGATCACAGTATACTGAGCCATAATATATAGCGGCATTACGATCAGCATCTACGATAGCAAAGGTGTACCTAACAATGGCGGACGTCCCTACTCCATTCCTGGACCCGCCGTTTTGTCTTGCAGCGGTAGCGGAGGCGGCTCACCGGCACCCACAACCACTGCTTCGGGCGGTACTCCAACAAACCCCCCATCAGGAGGTGCAGTTCTCTACGGACAGGTTAGGTTTTGATGCCGCTTTCCAGGTCTGAATGCTGACGGATTCAATGAATAGTGTGGGGGAATTGGGTGGACCGGTGCGACGACCTGCGCCTCGGGAACATGCAAGTTTTCAAGCGACTACTACAGTGAGTATCTAATTTCTACCCTAGCATACCCAGCTCATCCGGAGCTTAGGCCAATGCCTGCCTTAATCGCCCCTTTGATCCTCAACTACGTAATTTCATCATCAAAGAAAGTATCTGGAATCGTTTTGTATGGATATTGTTGTACTACGAAGCAAACGTCAATGCTGAACTGCCCCGTACATTCTTGCTGCGTATGGCTCTTGAAGCATATCACATCTACACAATTGATGGACGAGGAGCCAAGTGGCAAGGCTCAATCTACTCCTCCCCGCTGAAGACTGACATTGCAACTTCAACCTGTCATCTATTTTTCTGAAGCTGGCGAACGAATATAAGTTCTCAAGGCACACAGGATTTTTGCAAGATGTCCTTTGAATCGCGCCTACCCATTTCTCAATCCAGGTTCACCCCAACACGCTTTTGCCATGAATACCACTCTTAGCTCATTATGGGTCATCAGTGCTAAATCATTAAGGGCCAATGTGTTTGCGTTGAGATGGCGCATGCGTATTTCTGTACATGAACTTCTAATCACATCGAACACGAACGCGAAAAATTCGATGTTGATGATGGTGGAAATACAACCTAAAAGCGAGATAGACATACGCGAAAGCATAGGGGAGTTGTACAAATACACAGAGAGTCAATGATACCCGAATACCGTTTGGACCAGACTACGTCGAGAATTTTCCTGCCAACAGATGAGTTTCAGAAAAATCAGGTAAGGAAGGTAGAGACAAACTTTTCGCTTGAGTGGCTATGAATTTTGCGAGGTAGTTCACAAGACTGGTAGTTTCTTCTCCCGTAGGAGCGATCCACTTTTCTGGAAGCGAGAATCCATACTATGACGCCGTTTGAGCAAACACACCCCTTGAGCTAGACATATGAGCTTACAGTTCCCGTATCTCTGAGGTGAGCAACATATGAGTATTTGATCGCCCGTCGCGCATACATCCAGTCGACGACATTGCCTGGGGCGGCATATAACATCGAGCAGAGACTTCCGGTCTGTGAGAAGCTTTTAGTCACAGGAAACGACTGGACCAGACGCAAGGTACCTGGAAGTCAGTCCCATGTACGGACGTGAGCGCGTGAGATGCACCAAGGGCCGCCTCAATCTGATCTTCAGCATCTTTTGGCAACTTCTTGCACGTGTAAGAGTAGGGGGAGGAAACTGCAGGGCTGAAGTCAATTACCTCCAAATGAATGGCCAGAATGGACGTACGCATCTGTCCGTAACTTCGTAAATCAACGAAACCTACTACGTTCGGAAGAGTGCTGATCCAGTTCTCGATATTATTGACTTCAGGAGACTCAAATGCTCGTGAACCTGGGTACCAATGAGAACACGGATCTATCGGTAATCTTGGTTTAGTTGCGTTGTCCGACGCGTGAATCATGCCAATGGACTCTGGTTTCCATTTATATCCCTGATAACACTATTAGAAGAGATTGAGGTAGATAAGCTGGAGAAAGCATACCCAGTTTCTATTCATATCCAGGCCAACGCACTTGACATAGGGACCTAGAACTTGTCGGTTTTTGTACCAGTAGCGATCTGTTTCCCATGTATAATCGTAGCCATCTGGGTTTGGAACCGGTAGAATGTGGAAATCGAAGTGTTCAAGAAGGTACGATATTGAGTGCGACTCAGATGCGTTTGCGACGAGTGCATGAGCGATGTAAAGGGAAGTCGCTGAAGCAATCCACTGTGTTTATGTTCAGTCATTAAATCTCAGATGATGACTGATGAGACGTACCTCGCGAGCGTGTTGTGCCCCGAGAATCACGAATCCGAGCTTCTCCCCGTCCCTCCCAACAGGAGTCTTCTTTTTGCCCTTCTTCTTTTTCTTCTTCTTCTTTCCCTCCTCTTCTTCGTACGGTCCGTTGGATATCGTCAACCCAAGCATCTCTCTCCCTTCTGCAGTATGTCCTAGGTTGGCCAACCTGAAATTGGCATGGGTGCTGTTCAATTGTCTCATGAATGATTCGATTTCGTAGAGAGGGTGGTAGGTATCGTGGAACGTCGTGTTTTCCAATGAAATTGAGTCCCAAGCTGTTTGCAATTTCCTCGGAGTAGGTGTTTCTGACGATATCGGTGTAGTTGTATGCGGCAAGTCGCGCAGTTCCGTGGGTAGAGTTAACGAGTCTGGCGGCGAATATATGTCCACGTAAGAGTCAGTTGCATGCCAGACGTCGAGATCATGTTCCTATAGCACAATAAGGTCATGAGGCCCCTAAAGATAATGACAGATTAAGAACGTACTGCTGCAGCTATCAGGACCCGCTGAACAGCAGATTCGATGCTATACCTTCGCAGAACTCCGTGCCGCGGTTTCTCGCCGCTCAGTACAAGCTGCTCAGCCGACGCGTGGCTGAGAAGAGTCGCGACACATATCAAAAGCAGGCATTTCGCAGCCATACAGCCAGGAGATAAAACCCTATGAGGCGTAGTTGGTGGTTGCTGGGAAAAATGAGCCCGTACAGAACATGCAGGTCGTCGGACCCAAAACCGACACCAGATCCATTACGTAAGTACACAAACATGCCGTCGGCTCCGTGGCGGCTCTCCATGATCCCTATCCACCATCTCCTCGGACTGCCATTGTCAGGATGCTCGAAGGTTCTGAGGCTCTAATATTGGTCTGCATCCCTATCATCCATTCATCCGGATGTCTAGAACTACTGAAACCACTAGCAGAACAGCAACTTATCAAACAATGAAGTCACCGCTGTTGTACTGTTCGGATGACAGGTTTCCAACAGGTTTCCTTAGTCAGGTCTGTAATATATGATAACTCATATTGATGCTGAGAGGGTGACTCAATGATTATAATAACAATGCTTGATGATTAAACCGGTTGCCCGCCTCTCCTAGCTTTGGAACATTGGTATTCAGACTGTTCACACCGAAGTTAAAGCCAAATTGATGATATTGCAAGCTGGTTAGACCTTTACTACACAAAAGCAGGTAAGAGGTACCGTATTGACAATCCCTAGGGCCTTTCATAAATTGCTCTATATAAAATGACCTTGCAGCCGGTTGAAGCCTCGATATTATCACCCGGGCTCCGATGGCCCAGCCTCGAACAGTGCCACCACAATAGGCCTGCACTCAACTTGCACTGCTTCTCATGTTTGATCTCGGTACCCAATTCACGATGCGATATACAAGCTAGAAAACTTTAGAGCTTGTTTCATGGTTGCTTTTGTCTTGGCGCAGTGGGTTGCATATCGCACGAACCAGTGCCCGACTCGGAGTCGCAGAACCGTCTTGGCCATCTCTAGCCACTTTCCAATGCCGTGCCACCCGGTCGCTAAAGACCAAAGTGGAGCCCCCGTTAGCAATGCGTGCATGATTCATCTCAGCCTCTTGTACCGAGCTTTCGCCAGCTATCTGATACCTGTTTCAAAGGACGACCCGGGCAGGCTAAAACTTGCACATGTCTGTACAATGTCAAGCATTTATAAAAGACGACGATCCTACAAGGAACAAACCATCTCCAGATTTACTCCCTTTACGAAATCAACGATCAACTTTACATTACCATGAAGACCTTCACCCTAAACACCCCTTTTTATCTTCTCGCTGGAGCTGCACTTGGTATGCCCGTCTTAGAGCGGATGCGGTTCCCTCAGACTGATATGATGAACTACTTTCAGCTCAAGCTGCTGCAGTCACTCTCTACGTAGTATCAACACCACCTGCTACTCCAACAGCAACAGAGGAGGCCTCAATGATTGAAACCGTCAGCACTACGATTTATGCCATCGGAACTGGAGCGGACGGAATGACGACTTATGTCGAGGAGGATCGAATCAGCTTCCAAGCCATGGTCATTCCTGACCCGACAACCACAGGGTCAGTAACTGTAACTTTGATCTCGGAGCCTACAACGCAAGCTTGTTCGTGTTATCATCTCCTCGCCTTCTCGTCATGCACTAATCTCCCCATTCCATCGCCACAGTCACTTGGGCTGAAGACAAATCGGGTTACATCATGAATATTCCTTTGACCAAAATCCAAGGCCCCGAGAACGCTTTCTTGCCAGGCAAGAACGAGAACTGCCGTTTCGCAGCAGATGGCACCGGCTCCTGCGTGAACATCGTCGTTGCATTGGACGTCGATCAGGCAACGTTCACTGAAACTGAGACGTACACTGGACGTGTGGTACCTAATACAGTGATTAATGTCGCTGAATCCACTGCCCCACCTGCCCCAGGTGGAAACGCGGGTGGAGGAAACGTCCCTGCGACCAGTACACCCTCGACAAGTGCACCCTCGACTACTCCGACAGCAACTTCTACGAATGCGGCCAGTAGTATGCGAATTGAACGTGGTGCACTGTTCATGGCTACGTCAAGTCTTGCGACGGTTGTGGTGACATGCTTTGGAATTCTGGGATACTGGATTCTTTAAGAGAGTGTCCATTTTGCAACGAACATTCAAGGTTTCATATTTATATAGGACAGCTGAACCAGCATAAACATCGTATCTATACTATGATTAGTAATTTATAGAGCACAACCATTACCGGACATTAACATGACTCTTTCTTCAATTGAGCACACAATACTCTATTTTCATCGTTTCCAACGCCTATCAGTGAGGTGTGCTGATGGTCTGGTCTCGGAGAAACAGGTTTACCCTGAGTGTCATTCTCTGGCTTGACACTCCTGATACACCTTGGTCCTCACGTTTGGCCTACGTATCCATGACAAATATTATTCCTTATCCTCACTCGCAGGCCCAAACCATTCCCTCCCATACTTCCTTCAACATCGAAGCCATCTTACCTAGCTCAATTTTGAGGTGCGCCTGCGATTTCTTGCCTTGCGAGTACGTTCTCCGCTTATATACATAGTGAACGTATCAGAACGTTGTGACGCTGGACGAAGAGCGAGAGGTAGCCCATGTCCATACACGGTTACAATTAGTGCATCTGAAGTAAACGAACAAGCGTCCCTGTTACTCAAAGCCCCTCCAATTCCAGGCTCCTAAAACTACCTCTCGTATCTCGAGAAGGAGCCACAGACACAGTTGTTTGATAGAGTATAAATGGGGATGACCAATCCATGATGCGTGTGATGCCTAGTGACACACCTGTGACACCTGTAACAAGCAACATTTATTGAGACATTGCAATTGTGGCTTACACAGGAGGATATATCCATTTTTCTTGTACAATATCGTCGTAGATACTCTACATGTATCCATTTATGCAAGTGAAAAAATTTAGACCAACTTCAATCCCATCAAAAAGCGAAATAAGTGATTTCTCCCTGCCAAATTGAGGAGCTTCAAAGCTCTTGTAGCAGCTCCTCAGGAACTGCAGCTGTTGACTTCTTTTGCAGAGTGATTTTGCTTAGAATTGAATTTCAAAGAGATCTGCAAGACCAAAAATTTATTTGTTCTCCTTGGGGCCAAATTAGACGCCAAAAATGGCTTGTTTGGGTACAAATAGACATTTAAATGAAATTCTAGTCTTGGAGATCTCTTTAGATTTAAATTTAAAGCAATTTAGCTCTGCCAACCATACTCATAGGTGCTTCTGTTAAGGAGCTGGGATCTGAAGACTGTCTGTGGTCATTTTGGCAGCAGTACAGCCACTATTGAGCACAGCCACACACAGAACTCATGCCTGCAGTGTACCTCATGTATCTCTGGCTGTCCTGGGATGTTTCTGAGGGTTCTTGCTTCCTTTCCCCCCACATACACCTTTCCAAACTCCCAGAAACTGTGTCTAAACTCTTGGTATGGCTCCCTATATTCTGGTTATCAACATGTTAACAAGGAAAATGATAGATATTACCATTTCAAACCATTATAATCAGGTAGAACATCTTGACTTACAACTCCCTATTCCTATGGTGTTCTCTTCGCTGACAGCATGTAGCTCTCACTTTAGGCCTTCCTATGCCCACTAAAGCTCAAATAGCTGCCCGATCAGCTGCTGCAGCTAAAGGGCGCAATACTGTAGCTGAGGAGCGTATCACTCTTGCTACACAGTCTCCTGCAGATCTCTTGGCTAGGCTACAGGCTGCAGAACATCTTTCTCGGGAGCTCCAGCTTGAATTTGCCGAGGCCAACTCTAAGCTGCTTGTTTCTGAGACTAGGAATGCTGAGCTGGTTGAAAGAATTGCTTTCTTTGAGTCTAAGCAGGCAGCTATGCAACATGACCTGCGCATGGAAACTCAGCGGTTAAAGCGGAGCCGTGCCAAGGAGGCCAAGCTGGATGCCCAGATTACTCTTCTGACATCAGCTGCTGCACTATCTGAAGTTGGATTAAAGGAGTCTCAACATGCTATTGAAATTCTCCGTAAGGAGAAAGACGGTGTTGAAAGTGAACTCTCTCGTTCTATTTCTGGTCTATCTGCCAAGCTCAAGAGATCACGCTCTAAGCATGATAAGCTAAAAGCATGTGCAGCTACATTGCGGAAAAAATCTGTCAATTTACACAAGGTTGTTGGTCGGTCTGACAGTGCCCATGCCCATGCTATTGCTAGTCTTGAGGCCAAGGCAGCCAAACATCAGTCTAGTCACAATCTAATGGAGAAGGGTGTAATAACAGAGTCAACACGCAATGTGATTTGCTTGCTTGTAAAGGCAGGATGCTTACGCAACTATGTGACTGAGATTATCACTGCTATTCTCAAGTCTGCAGGAATATCTGCTATAGGATCTATTAGCCGTACTTCTATTGCAAGGATCATCCGCGAAGGATACTTTGCTGCTCAGGTCCAGCTTGGCTATGAAATGCAGAACACAAGAAGCATGACCTTTAGTTCTGATGGCACTGGCCACCGTAACATCAATTACAATTCACGCCATGTTCATCTAAAGGTTGAGGATTATACAAATCCAGCTTCTAACGCAAAGCACCAGGCTACTCGCTTTCTTGTTATACAGTCATCTAATGATAACTCCAGTGAGGAGGCTATATTTGATTGGGAGCAAACTCTCAAACAAATTACCAATATTTATAATGGTAGCCCACTTGCAAAGCGTTCTGGACACCTTCTGACATATGCCAACCTTCTGATTAAACTCATGGGGATCCATTCTGATCACTGTGCAAAGGAGAAGAAAGGTGCTAGACTTCTTAAGGACTTGAAGACCTGGGCTGTTCATCAGAATCTTGGAGAAGCAGCCCAACTTGAATTGGATATTGCTGAAATCAACCGCTTATATGAGCCAGCTGAGAAAGCAATGGTCAAGTCAGCTGGTGGACATGCTAAATGGAAAGCTTTGACTGAACTCCAGAAGGCTGAGAGACAAGCAAAGATGGTGGAAGGTGTTGTTGCTACACTTGGTAAAGAGGCTTTTGACACACTTCCTGATGCTGAGCAACGCCTGCTGCGTCTTTTTATCTGGGTTGGCTGTGGATGCCATAAGGACTTGAACACTGTCAGTGGTGGTTACAATGCCATGCACATGCACTGGAGTGTGTTAGGTTCAGAGGGTCCTGTTATTCTTGCCAACAAGGACAATGATCCTTTGGTTGATGCTTGGGATTCTGCACTACAGGAGGGTGAAATGCCTGACCCACTTCTTGAAGCAGCATTCCAGAAATCTGAATCTGGGGCAATCAAGGCTGCCCAACTTGCTGGTGCTATTTTTAACAATAAAGATGACAAGAAAGGACACCATGATGTTTTCAGATATTGGTGGTGGAATCAGATTGGCACTCCATTCACTTTTCCTGACACCTCTAATAACCGATTTCAGTCATACTGTGAAGCATCAGCAGTTCTTCTTCTTCACTGTGACATCTTCATTGAGTTTCTTATCTATCTCAGAGATACAAAAAATGCAACAAACTTCAACCACATGGAGAGCAATCTTTTCAAGGCACTCAAGTGTGAAAAAACACGCACTGAGTTTGCAGTTCTTGCTATTTATGCAGAAGCAATCTCATATTGCTATATGAGGTCCATTTGTGCAGGTGTGCACAAGAGTGAAAATGCCCTTGATCTTGGTCCCTTTCATACACATGTACATGCACATATAAAAACAATCTCTGAGAACCCTGAGATCCTTATTGGTGAAAATGTCTCCTTTGAAACTGCAGCTCTGAAACTTGATGTTGATGATAACCATAATGAAGACTATGAGGATGACTGGCAGAACCCTGCTGTGGTCAAGAAGGTACTCAGTCTTGCTCAAAGCCTTCCCCATTTTCAAGCCCTTCTTGTTGTCTTCTTTGATGCTGCTGCTGTCACATGGCTCAGGTTCACATCTGAATATGTTCCTGGTGGGCTAATTGATGAGGCAACTGCAGAGGAACGTGACCTTGCCTGGATGCCTGCAACAAATGATGAGAATGAAGGTGCACTTGGTGGTTTCCGACAACTCATACGCCAACACCCTCAGCTCACATTGCTGAACCATAATGCCTTGGCAATGTTCTTTTGGAACAACACAAGCACATTTATGGCTGCCAAATTCACTGAGCCTGAAGATTATGCATACATTCGGAAACTGGCACGGAATTCTGGGGGTGAGGAAAAGAAGAGACGCAAGAATCTGGTTGAACATAGGTTGCAACGCCAATCAAAGAAGCAGACTATGAAAGTCAAACGGGCTAAGGCAGCAACAGAGTTGGCTGCACGGCTTAAAGATATCAAAGTTGTACTTCTTTGGTCAGTTCTTGTAGCACTGAGGGGCCAAGCACTGCAGGACATGGTCATATTATTCAGGATGCTCAAAGCCCCAAATCTTGTTGACAAACCTTTGCCAACCAACAAGACTGACAAGATTGCTGCCCTTCTGGAGGCATTAGATTGCCATGAGGCTGATGAATGGATGTCTGTTCCAAGAGAGGATAGTAGTGAGAATGAAGATGGAGATGATAGTGACCAGGACAATGGTTGGATGGAGGAGGATTGACTTTTCATGGTTGCATCTAGTAATCTAGTTATAGATTTGAATAAAACAAAGTAAGATCACTTAATTATGCAACATTTCTGATGTAAAAAGCCCAAATAATGGTTTCAAATCAAAGCTAAGGTATATTTACATTACATTGTGCAAAAAAAACCAAGGAAATCCATCAAGTACTTGAGATATGCCAATGTCTCAATGTTTTGGCCATTTGAGGCTGTCACAGTGAATGTCACGTGTCCGCGGTTTCATCAGTGATTGGTCATCCCCAGTATAAACAACAAACAAATATTTACATGAACAAACAAAACGAAGGCTCCAACTCTCGGTCGCACCCACCTAGTGTTGCCAGTGAGGCGGTTGAGTTAGTGTTGCCGCTGAGCTGAGCTGGGCTCACACATCGCGAGCTGAGTTTGACCAAGCTGTGCAGCTCAGTCGAGTGAGCTGAGCTGAGCCCAACTCGCGATGGCTCATGAGCTGAGAGAGAGCAAGCACGTGAGCGTGTTGAATCAGTAAGCATCGTTGCTAACAAGTCGCTAATCTCGTAAGAGCTGAAGCAAAATAGATTATAAATAGTCTAAATTCTTCTAAACTAGTTTCAACGAAGCTACCTATTTCACCGTATTCAGCAGTATTTTGTGAGATAGGTGATATAGTATCAATTAATAAAGGAGCAAAAACTAAAAATAATAGAGATAATAAACCTAAAGTAATATATAAAGAGTAAGTAGTAATAATACCTGTATCTAATTTAGCTAAGTTATTTCCAGTATTAGTTAAAGATTTTGCTAAACCATACGGACCTAATAATTCAATAGCTCCTCTATCAATTTCTTTAGAAATCATATAACCTAATTTTAATCCTGCTGTAACAATATATTGATTATAAATAACATCAAAAAAATACTTACCATTTAAGAAGAGGCTGCAGAGGAGCATGTGGCATGGGAACTTGAGAGATGCAAGCTTGACTGCCTTGCTGCTGAGAGAGAATGGGCTGATTACATGGCAGCTGGTGTAGTCACAATGATTGGGAAGGTTGGAGTAAACCTTGTCCATTTTTGGGATGTAAGTTGCCCACAACACATTTGTCATTGTGCAGCCTAATGATATGTTATCTAGATCAATGAGGCTTCATATCCTCTCATGTTCAGTATTGCTCTGGATGTGTTGCTTGTGCAGGCTTCTGCTGTTCCTTGCGAGCGACTTTTTTTGTCAAGCAAAAAAACATGCACTGATGAGCAGAGCCAAATTTTACCCAAGCTGTTGGAGGCTCTGCAGACTTGTAATGCAAGCTAAAGCATAATTGGTTTGATATTATGGAAACCTATCCTGCAAACGAGGAGGATTATACAATTGATGGAAAGTTGACAGAATCTGCAGTTGAAGAACTGCTCAGCCTAGGAAGGCTAGATGACCTAGAGGAGCTTCTCAGCAATGCAAAGGAGCTGTTGGCTGGGTCTACTGTTGTGTAAATACTATAATGTAATTCTTCACTGCTTGAGACTGGCTCGAAATGTTGCCCATGCTGTGCTCAGGCTGTGCTACAACTTATGATTGGCCAACTCCCATCACATGACGAGCTCATTGGGCTCATGAGCTCAACTTGATCAGAGCTCGCTCAAACGAGCTGCAATGAGCTCTTCAGCTCAGCTCAACTCAACAGCCTCACTGGCAACACTAGGTTGAGTTGAGCTGAGCTGAAGAGCTCATTGCAGCTCGTTCGAGCGAGCTCTGATCGAGTTGAGCTCATGAGCCCAATGAGCTCGTCATGTGATGGGAGTAGGCCAATCATAAGTTGTTACCTGAGTTGCTTATGTAACATAGTCAGCGAAAATCTATTCCATTTCATTACACAGCAAGGGCAACATTTCAAGCCAGTCTCAAGCAGTGTAGAATTACATTATAGTATTTACACAACAGTAGACCCAGCCAACAGCTCCTTTGCATTGCTGAGAAGCTCCTCTAGGTCATCTAGCCTTCCTAGGCTGAGCAGTTCTTCAACTGCAGATTCTGTCAACTTTCCATCAATTGTATAATCCTCCTCGTTTGCAGGATAGGTTTCCATAATATCAAACCAATTATGCTTTAGCTTGCATTACAAGTCTGCAGAGCCTCCAACAGCTTGGGTAAAATTTGGCTCTGCTCATCAGTGCATGTTTTTTTGCTTGACAAAAAAAGTCGCTCGCAAGGAACAGCAGAAGCCTGCACAAGCAACACATCCAGAGCAATACTGAACATGAGAGGATATGAAGCCTCATTGATCTAGATAACATATCATTAGGCTGCACAATGACAAATGTGTTGTGGGCAACTTACATCCCAAAAATGGACAAGGTTTACTCCAACCTTCCCAATCATTGTGACTACACCAGCTGCCATGTAATCAGCCCATTCTCTCTCAGCAGTAAGGCAGTCAAGCTTGCATCTCTCAGGTTCCCATGCCACATGTTCCTCAGCAGTGGGTACCCTTGGCTGAGGAGTGATGGCAGAAGGCAAGCAGTTTGACAGGGATGATGAAATAGCAGGTGTTGCTTGCCTCGCTGGTGGTGGCACACTGCCTGGACGAACTGGCAGGGAGACCTTTCAACATGTTGCATCTGGCAGACTGGCCATCCTCTGCAGGCCGCTGTGGAGCTTGTCATGGGCTGATGGCCGAAACCCATGCTGTGTGGCTGCCAATGGTGTTGAGTGCAACAAGGTAGAATTGGATACAGCCTGAGACACTTCATGACGATGTCGTCAGGCTGTTGCAAACAACGTCATCTGATAAATTTTTTGAATAGATGGTCAGTATTATTCAGAACTGTCAAAAATGGTAACAGACCGCTTCAAGCATCCATTTCTTGGCATTGCTAGCCTCTAATCTTGTCCAGTACTTGTTGATCCATTCCATTTTGTAAGCAGGGTTGATGACTAGAGATAGAATAATCAGATAAGAAGTGGGAGAGAGATAGATGTACATACTCATTGCCAAAGCATAGATCTGACTTTTCCGTCCCTTCTCAACATACTCACGTATCTTGTGCATTCCAACACCAATGTAGTGAGTAAGTTCAGGAATGGTGGACTGGATAACTGTCCAGTTGATCAAAAGAAGTTCAAATGCTGGTAATGCCAGAGAAAGTGTGGGAGTCTTCTCAGCAGACAACAGCTCCTGGACAAAGTGAGGTTGCTCCAACACAGTCACAATGTCATTGAGGACTTGATATTCCTCAGCTGTAAATTGTAGCCAGCCCAGGCTTGAATACTTGGTCTTGTCTAGAAGAACCATGATTGCCTAAGATAATGAGGATGACAGCATAATCCACTAGAGAAAATATAAACTCACTGGATAAAGCTCAATCACACACTTGATTATAGCCAGCAGTGATGACCACCTTGTCTCAACATCCCGAAGCAGTTGGACAAGAGGAATGACCTCTGCCCAGCAACCATCTTTGTTACCCTGGTCAATTACTTCACGTAGATCCTCACGGTGTTGACCTAATGCACGCATGGCAGCAACAATGGCCCGTGCTTTCCCAATTGGATTAGCTTCAAGGGCAGCTTGATAAAGTCCACGCTCCTCCCTGCCATCATCTGCCATGGACAATGTAGCAGTGACCATATGAGGTGCATCCTTCAACTCTTGAACAATTGTCTGTGCAGAGATGTTGATTATATGAGGAAAGCATCTGTGTGCAAAATCAATTAGTTTAATTGGCAGAAGGGAAAAGGAATGGAATATTACCTGACCCGATTCCCATCAGCGTCAAAATTAATATTATCATTATTACAGCAGCGTTCAATCTTCTCCATTGCAGTGTGGTTGTTTCCAGCATTGTCAAGGGTAAGTTGACCTATCTGGGGAAAAATATGACATGAGTTACAAGGCACTGATTGGAGGATTGACCAAAATGCATACCCTTTCATTTGCCCCAGCCTCCTTCATTATGTCATACATGAGCTGCCCAATATTTTCTCCATCATGACTACCCTTGACCACCCGGAATGCCAAGAGGCAATGCCAAATCTCAAGGCTTCCAGGTCCATCTGGACGCTGACAAAAATGGGCTGTCATTGCCAGAAACGATGTAAGGCAAGGGTCACTCCAAATATCAGAGGTGAATGAGACACGACCAAGTGCGGCCTGAATCTCCACCTTCAATGCATCATGGTCCTTGAGGTACTGGCGGTAGATCATGTTTGTAATTGTTGTCCGATGAGGTAGGTCTTTCTGGGTAAGACCTTTGCGGCCAAAAAGGGCAAATCGCCAAAAATTGGGACACTCAACAACATTGACAGCCTAACCATGTTGTCTTGTCAGAGTGTAGTCAAAGGGTGGGTAGATCCATAAGACATACCTGATCATCAACAACTATCCAATCAACCAAGGTGTCATGCCACTTTGCAAGCTCAAAGTCGACATCATTGTCAAGATTTGCATTGGCCACCATGTCTTTTGAAATGAGGTGCATCCCAGAAATCAGGTTTGGGTAGTCTTCATGCTTGCTCTGTAAGTGTTGGCGAATTGTAGATGTGACACTCTTGCCATTTGCCCATGGAGGATACCAATGACCACTGGTAGCATACATTGTTAGCAAAATGAATGGCTTGCAAATGACACATGAAAATATCAAACACTCACCTTTTCATACACAAACAACATTCAAGGAATGGACTTGATGGCTTTGTGGTTGTGATTGGGATGGAAACATTGAGATCCATGGCCTTCACTATCAATTCTGTGTCCACATCAATCTTCTCAACCCCAACCACAAAACTCCACATGTCAAGTGCCCGATCCTTTCTTTCTGCTCCACTCCCAATCACACCCACGGACTTCTGGATAGCTTCATATGTTGGATTTACCGGGATGTCCAAAGTGGAGGACAAGGGTGTAATGGGTCCGACACCAACAACAGAGGCAGTGGTGATTGGCAAAGTTGGTGTTGCCACAGCGCCATGGTAAGATACTTGTGCCTTCTTTTTAGCTGGACCACCCAAGGAATTTGCCTGCTTGCGTGACTTTCAAGGTGGCAAAGGTGCTGTAGGCGCATTGACAATTACCGTTGTTGTGTTGCCAAGCGGAATTGGGAAAGCGATCAAATTTGGGATTGGATGTGGTTGGGAGGGTTGCAGATGATATGGAATTTGAGGTCCATTGTAAAGGTCGTGACAAGGGTTTTGATGCAAATAAGGATGACGTGGGTATGAGGTGGATGTGTAGGTATATCCATAGTGCTGTGGGGGACCTAGTCCTGGAGCCAAAGCCTGTGAGAGCTGGTGATTTGGTGGAAGAGTGGGAGGTGGCAGTGGATTGTTGTCAGGGTTGTAGAACCAGGGAGAGTTTGGACAGAGACAGTTGTCAGGCGAAGGGCATGGGCAAGCAATGTTGAAGGCATCCATGGATGAGGAATGTTATTGAAACTTACCTGTGCTGCCTCCTTTTAACCAATCCTCAACTCATGTATTTCCAATGCCAAGATCAACAAGATATATTAGTTCAGGTACCACTATATCAAATACGCAGTACATTGACACTAACGTTGCGCAGAGCGGAGCCCGGGAAGGATGTGTTGGAAACCATCAAGGACGTGTTGTGCCTCTTTACAAGATTAGCAACTTGTTAGCAATGCTTACATGATTCAACACGCTCACGTGCTCGCTCTCTCTCAGCTCATGAGCCATTGCGAGTTGGGCTCAGCTCAGCTCACTCGACTGAGCTGCACAGCTCGGTCAAACTCAGCTTGTGATGTGTGAGCCCAGCTCAGCTCAGCGGCAACACTACACCCACCTTTTGCCCGTAACATGTTTGTCACATTCCGCAACAGGCAATATTCCAAACACAGCACGGCCGAACAGAATGCCGCAGCATGATCTGTACCAACTCTTTGCCCAAGCTGTTGGAGGGCTCGAATCTCGCAATCAATGGCATTATACTTGAATATACTATGATACATCTATTTAACTCTACTAATTGCAAATTATAAGTATATACATGATATCTAAGTGTGGTAAATGTTAATAGAATGGTAAATTGGTGTTAGTTGTATCCAAATATTGATAGTTATAAAGCTGCTGCTGTGGAGGATAAATGTGGTTGTAAGTATTATGCAAAGAACTGGGATTTGGGTAGGGGTATGCCTGGAATTGTGCACTGATGAAGGGAGGTCCAAGGGGAAGTGCAGATTGCAATCCAGATGCCATCAATGGTGGCTGTGCACTTATCTGATGTTGCGTGCTTCCTTTGTTTTCATTGCTCGCCTCTTCATTACCACCTTCATCCGCTGCTTCTTGGCCAGTGCTTCAACGACAATGCTGTTGGAATAGACCACTGAACCAGCTGTTGCTTTTTCAATCAGGGTGAGTGTCAAAAAAAACTCTGAATCCGTGTCAAAAGCTCGGGATTGGTGCCTTTATCCGATAGCACCAGACTCAAAGCAAGTGCTTTGAGATTGTCTTTCTTATAGGAGGAGGGTCGGCCTGCAAAGACACGGTTTAAGGCGTCATCTGCAATGCGGATGGCTCTCTGAGCATTGTCAGTTTCTTTTTGCCTGTCTTTTTCAGCGGCTACATGTGCACATTCTCGTTGTTCGGCTTTGCTGTGATCGAACTCTTCACGCATACTGGCAGATGTGAAAAATCAAGGCTTTATCTTGTTTGAGCATTGAGGCTGCTTTTTCTTTGTAGCATTCTCCAGCTCCTGGCGCACTGACCCAAGTTCCCAATGAATAGATGTGCAATGTGCAATGTGCATTTGCTGCGCTGAGCTGTCCCAATGCACAGTGCAGTGCTTTGTGTGTTGCTATCAACTGCTTCGCAGTGCCCACACCCCGTGAAACATCTCTGATGCATTTCTGCGGTGTTCTTCATGTTCAGATACACATTTCGGTGGTGCCACAGTGAAGAGATCGAGTTTAGCTGTTGCAGAGCGGGTCATATGAATAACACTTGTCTCCATATTTGCAAGGTAAAGCATGAGGCCATATAGTTGTGGGCTTGTCGTAGTGGAGTCCAAAGAGCTTCCTGAATTCTGTGAATTATCATCAGAATCAGGAATTTCGAAAATTTCTTCGGTTTTGGTTTCTGCTGTCTCAGCATTGAGAGCGTCAAGTTCCTCTTCCAAATCTGAGTCCAAGCCTATGTCTATGATATTGTTTGGAGCTGAGGGAGTTTCCTCTGGGTCAAAATCCAGATCAGAGTCACTGTCAGAGTTATCAAGAGGTTGCTCATAGTCAGGATCAATGTCAATTGGGTCGGAAGATGGGAAGTCCAGTGGGAAGTCGTCAGGAACATGTGCAATGGAGGAAGAGACTTTGCTAGGAGCAAAGTCTTCTTTGGAAAAGACAGTACATCTGACCGGATATAACCCAGTATGCTCAAAGGCCTTGGTAATGAGCTCCTTTGTCATAGCTGCACGTGTACCCCAAACATATGCAGGTATCACAGTGAATCGGTTGATAGTTATCCTTGACAGCACGGTCACAGACATCTTGCCATTTCCGCTCGACACTTGAAAAAACCACAACATCAAGTGGTTGGCATTTGTGGGTGCACTTCGAGGGAAAACAGAATATTATGATCTCCAGGTCCTTGTCATCAAGCAACTTGTAGATGATGCGCTCGAGTTTGGGTTTCTCATGGGTATCATGCCCATCCATCGTCAAAACAATTGGCTTTGACAAGTCGACACGCTTTTTCTTTGCATAAGGGATGAAGACATTCTTGAGCCATTGCTCGCAGTTGTAGGTGTCTGTCCATCCAGATTCTGAGAAGTAAAGGCTTGATGTATAATTAGCATTGATTAATATTTAGTGAAGGAAATCCAAACCTTCCCCATTCTTTGTCATCCAGCTCTGCAGTCAAGTTCGGTGTTCCGCCATTTTGGAGACAGAATGATGGTGGAACAACATCTCCTGCAGCTGAAATGCATTCAAGAATTGTGACGAGTTTGAGATTATCACTGCTTATGCGGTAGCGCTGCTTTTGACTCTTGAGGAAATAAAACTTCTTACTGCTTTTTTTCCGTCCGCCTCCCATTTGAATCCCTTTCTTGTCCATATTCCAGATGTGCTCTGGCGGAATACCACCTGGAAATCTTGCATGTAATGCCTCTATTTGTTGAAGTAATCATTAATTACTGCTTCATTAGAATTCTTTGCTTGTTTTGGATCAAGCTTCATAGGCTTTGCGGCGCAAAGTTCTGGGTGGCATTGTTCAAATTTACGATGCCAATTCTTTCCTAAATCTTTTCCAAGAATAGCACTAGCTTCTGCACGGAGATCCTCTGGCAAAAAAGGCATGCCCATTGATCCTCGATGGGCTGCCCAACTTAAAAGGGATTTTTCTTGTGCAGGAGTAAGTAGTTGCTGCTTTGCACATGCCGTACTCCAGTCTGAATGGCGATTCTTTGCTTGATTGGTAAGAGTTGACCTCGGAATCTATATTGGCGTCCATATCATTGAATAATAGTTACTTTGAAATAACTCCTATCACGCACCCCAGTCTGCCTTGATGCATCAGCAAAGGACTTAAATACACAATCTTGTACGTCTTTTATGGTTTTTTGGATTAAGTCGTTGTACTTTGGATCATTGGATCATCGATCCTTGTGCTTTGTCGTGTTCCAAGTGACAGGCATTGTCTCGGAGGGTATTAATGGACACGCAATGCATTCTCATTTAGACACATTGAGCCATATTGACGTGGCGCTACACACGTGAGAGCAATCACATCATTCAACCTCCGACCCAGCATGCCTCGGAGGGCATGACAAAAGGTCCTTTTTTTTCCTCTTCAACAAGCGAACTTTTGGCAGATATAATACATGGAGTAGAATCTATACATTGAATGTAATATAATGCAAAAGAAACTGTGTGAATTGGGCAAAATTTGAGGCAGATATTTGAGTCGGGCGAAAGGTGGGTGCGACCAATGTGTGGGTTGATGATAGTAGAGAGGCTGGCAAAGTTCAACACCGGTGATCCCTGGCGTAAGGCACAACACCCTTCCTGTGAAAAGAAACAACATTTGGCAGTCCGTTGGCAGACCCGCATGTGTCAGCTTCTGTGACGGCTTCCGTTTATAGACTCACTGCCTATTCACCGCAATCTCTTATCTGTGCCATCTTTGACAATGCTTTCTCATTGCCATCTCATCTCAGGCGGTGTACATAGGACCTATGAAATGAAAAACAAGATGTTTTAATCTGTTGCTAGAGTACTTAAGGTGCCAAAATCAAATGAAGTCAATTCAAAACTCCAATCCCAATCCCAATGTCGACAACACTTTTGTTGATCCCGCCTCAGATTTTTGACCACATCCTCAATGGCTTATCTGAGACCAACTATACATTAGCTGATCTAATTTACTCAAGCGTGCTAATGCTGGCCTCCAACCGCTCAGAAGGGCAATGAATTGTGGAGAATTTCCCAGCAATCCTGCAGGTATTGCTGGTCAATGGTGAAACTCACCAAAAAACAGTGGAATGGGCTCATCGGACAATGAAGGGCATTTATGCCTCACAGATTGTTGAACTAACTGACAAGAAAAGTGGCCTCCACTTCACGGCAGCCAGCATGACTGAGGAGCAACTTTGCAGCTTTGAGATCACTTCAATTGCTGAATGTATGCAATCTCAGGCGAGATTGTTGTGGGATTTGCTTGGCAATTTACTTTCAGCAGATCCAAAGCTTGTGGGAAAACGTAAACGGTATTGGAAACACACCCAGGCCAAGGATACAATACAGAATCAACAACAATCAGTTGCTGCCAATGGTGACATTGAAATGGCAGACATTGAAGGTTTGAATGACAAAACCTCAACCTCGAATGAAGAAGAAGAGGAGTATTGGCGCCTCTTAGAACCAGGGATCCCCCCCCTGAGCGACGATGAAGACAAACCTGAGGACTTTCTTGAAAACATGGAACAGCAATTCAACACCTTGATCAACATAGTAAGTATAATTTATATGAGTTTTGTTTCTATCAAACTTACCTGGGATTGGTAGAAAAAGGTTGTGTGTTTGAGCATAATGCTGCAGAGCACAAATTTGTGATGTAATGCACTCCAAAGTGTTGTCGGCGTCTTTCTCCATTCTTGCAACTTGCCTGAGTCAGTCTGCGAGCTCCTTGCTCATGCAGGCTTGTCAGTATTGATGACAACAATCAACGAGGCAGTGAAACCCTATCAAAGGAGGCCAAAAACAAAATGCGCAAGCTGGGACGCACCATTCTGACATCATATGCATATGTACGACAATCTTGATATGACCTAAAACATTCTGTTCCAACCGTCAAAAATCCCCAGGACACCCTCTTCATCTGACAACTGGTACAATGCTCCCCCTGTGGCATGGTGTCACGTTGGAGGATTTAAATTGCTCAGAAGAGCTGTGGATGCAGAGCCCTAATAATCCTCAGTTACGTCCTGAAGACCGCCGTGCCCCAACCTCACTTATGAAACTGCTCAAGCTTTATCCAGAGACTCTGGACGCTGCAGGTCTTTTCCAACGCGAAAGATTTAATGCGTGGAAGTTCCTGTACAATCTCATTTACTTCGGTCCTGATTATTTCCGTAAGTATAAAAGTAAGTTTGGGCTGCCAGAGGAAGTTAAGACCATACCTGTAAAGCGGACAACACAAATCCCAAACACCACCCTCAATACCAGTCCCAATGCTCCTGCACAGAATGCGGAGGCTCTCAAAGCATTTTTTTGCCAGACTGGAATTGGTGATCCAACAGAAAACCCAAAGTCAGCTCCTGTCAACAATCAAGTTATCTTGATTTTTGGGGACTTGTTAACAGGGGAACAGATTTGAAGCCTACTTGAATCACACGGTGAGGAATGGACGCCGTGGCGCCGTTTCCAGTTTTGCATCTATGTTATGGGTTTGTTCCATTTTATAATGGCCGCTGCTGATACAATTTGGCGTATATTCATACGGCCAAAGAAAGCACGCACCACAATGGATGAGAATGGATTAATCAACTTAGTTGGTCAAATCCGTCCTAAGGAAACTGGAAAGATCAAATCAAAACCAGGGTTCCAACCAATGCATGAAGTCATTCAACATACCGGAATTGTGTCTCAACTTGATTGCTGGCGGTTAGAAGCCAAAAAGAAGGTACAAGGGGTCGAGAGTCTGGATGGCTTCGCAACAACAAAACCAACATGGGAAACATTACTGGAAATGGCACAAGAAAATCATTAAAGAAAATGTTGCCGATGAGGAGCTATCTACTCTCAGAGCATCGCCATCCGCACATCGTGACCAGCAACACAAGAATGCACTCTTGCGACAGCAATACTTTTTGTTGTACAAAGAACTCTCCCATGCACTGAACTATGGGGACATTGGTTGTGTCAAGACTTGCTTCATGCCCTGGGCCTTTATCTTCCAAGGGTGCGGGAAGCACAAGTATGCCTTGGAACTGAGATGATACCTTCACAATGTACACTTTGTCTATCCCCCTGAAGTGAGTCTCACGTCATTCATTACATTTTACAAAACTTACCAGAATGTAAAGGCGTGCAATCCAAATGAACATACTATGCAACCCCATTGGGAAGCGGGATGCATTCCGTGCAATTGACTGGTTGGTTGAACATAACAACCTCTATACAAAAGTAAGTGTGTTAGTGCTGCTGTAACAGAATATTGGCAGCGAATGTATGGAGGAAAATATTCAAACCACCAGAAGGCCCAAATTCTTGCTGAGTTGCCTCTTCTTGAAGTTTACAAGAATACCCATATACAATTTGAGAAGATGTTCTGCCTGGAGCACAGAACGACACGTCACTCACCTCCAAAAGTGAAGGTGACATTTGCAAAACTGGGAGCATACATGATGAAGCATAATTCAAATGTGTTCCTGCCTGGGCGGAAAACAAAATATGTTGTACCAGACATGCTTGGGAAAGGCCTTCAAGCAATGATGTCTGAAAAGGAGAATAAAAATGAAGTTATGGAGGGGGATGAGGCTGATGAATTCAATAACAAGGAAGAGGTGGACGGTGATGGTAGCCTTGATGTATAATAAATTATAGAGGTGAAGATTGTTGATATGCGTGTGGGTATAAGAGGTGGCGGTAGAACAATGAGACACTACTTTGTGGTATTGTTAATAGAGCCAGCATTGCCAACGACAATCCAGGAATACTTACTTGTTTGTAAGATGGGTTTGGGAAGGGCATAAAACCCAAGTCGGCAGCACAAGAACCACCAGTTGGGGAGTAAGGATGCATTCACTGTGGGTGAGTTTGCGTTGGAGGTGGGATCCTTGTGTTTGAAGATTTGGTAGTTGGTGTAGGTGCAATGTTTTTGACTTCTTCAGTATGAGGTTTTGGAAGATTGTAGCCCTTTTGGCGATTTTCATTGGACAGTTACTATTGGAGCCTATTGATAAAGCATAAGTGGGCCATAGGTAATAAAGGAGTGAATAAGTACATACTTATGTGACCTTCTTGACCGCACTTGCTGCAAGTTACTGTCCATCGTCCATGAGCAGCTGGTTGTAAGCTTGGGGATATCCTACAGAGACATCCATACCTATGCTTACCACATACACACCCAAGGACGCGCCTGATGCACATCCGCCCTCCGATCACTCATCACATGACTTGCACCTCACATTTGTAGATTCTCCTTTTTGTTGGGTTGTCTCTTACACTCCCAACAAAAAGGTACATAGTAATTATTCTGTACTAGATAGGTCTCTTACACTCCCAACGAAAAGACCACAGCTTTGTCCTTTCCCACCGTTCCCTCCTCTCCTCAACCTTCCAGTGAGGCTTGTTGTACACGGCAGCCTTTCACTGGTGCACACTTTTTGACTGGAGGGAAATGCGAGTGAATCATGGCTAGAACAGATTCACCAAGCTCGGTGATCCAGGCGCTTGGTAGATTGGTCTCCTTTGCCAGCTCCAAAATATTGTTGAGTTTGTGGGCTTGAGCACAGGCAATCAGCCAATCGACTGTGTCATCCCCAAGGACCAATTTACCACCATATGTTCGGACAACACTTGGACTAAACTTGCTGACAGCCTTTTCTCGCCGCCACATGTACAGAGCCCTCTTGAGCTCCAGGTGCAATGCATCGGTCTCAAAGGTTTTGATGGTTGATTTCTTTGTTACAGTTCCTTTGGCAGGCAGGTTTGGAGGAATGATGTTGTACTTTTCAAAAAATTGTGGGTGGCAAAGGTCACAGCATATGGGAGAACTGCAAGGAACACAACAAGAACAACCTGTGGGCAAGGTTGAGTCACAGACAAGATGGTTGTTGGTAGCTTTAACGATGTGAGGAAGTTGCAAGTATTGATTGAGAGTGTGTGAGAACTTACTAGTTTGAACGATCCCAAAGTAAAGTGTCGGGGGCTTACGTCGGCATTGAAAGCAGGCATGCACATTGATAAATTCATCCATGGCAGAACCAACTTCAACTCCTTTGTTTCTTCCCTCTGTCTTCAATGTTGCTTCTGTCCCCATCATAGCTACCCGTTTTGAATAATGGGCCCGGCGCTCCTCAAAGTCAATCATGCTCTGACCTGCAGTCATTGCTGACCGATCTGCAGCTACACCTGGCTCATCAACACCTGACTTGATATTGGCTTTTCACAATCACTTTCCATTGCAGGAGTTGTGGTGGAAAGAGATGTGTGACTGTTAAGAAACTGATGTTTTGATGATCCAGTTGTCTTTGAGGTAGCCTTGCGTTTTGTTCCAATTCCTGCACAGTTTTTTTTCTTTTTCTTTGTGGTGCGGCACATTCTGCCTTTTTACTTCGTTCCTCGTTAATGTCCTTTTTCTCAACCAGTAAGATAGCAGTCCCTTCTAAGTCAGTTCCACATGCTGCTTGTCCAAACCTCTGCCATAAAGTACAGAGATCGCAGGTCGCTTTCCATTGTATAACTAGCTTGATGTCTGAAAGATCCATGCCCTAGATTACATCATCAACAATTCTTTGAAATAGAAGCGGTATAAATTGCCATTCCAAAGGCATCAATACAACCCCCAGAGGTCAGAGCTTCTCTTCTCCTCTAACTCTTCTTCCCGGTATGCTTGAGTCATTGTTGAATGAAAGTATTTGATTTTGTCTCTTAATGATTTTGGTAACCGTTTTTGTAGATACCTGCATGCACGCTTGGCTTCTTTGGTGTTATCAAAAAAGATAAGGAATTTCTCAATGGGGTCTTCGCTTTCAAAATATCCTTCCGGAATGAGAGAATCAAGATCTTGGAAACTTTTGGCAGAGAACACCAGACCGCAAACCATGAGGCGAATTTCTGGCCAATGATTTGAGCGGATGATGCGCTCGGTTTTATTGGGTCAAAGTCTCAAGATTTGAACGACATCTAGAAGTAATGATGGTGGAAGTGTTGCTGGTGCAACATAAAATGGAATTATCTCTGGTATGAGATAGCAAAGGTCTCCAAGGTGCAGATATTCCTTTCGGAATTTTCCCCATTCACGTATGCAATGTCCTTCATCAAAGATGAAGTTAAGAATGCGGCTAGTACAGCAGGAGTTCTTCCACAGCTTCTCCACTTCTGGACATCCCATAAGAAGCTTGGGGTTGATGACAACAACTTGGTATTTTCCTGCCTCAATGTCCTAATCCAATCTGATATTAGTACTAACACTCCCCCCCCCTGGGCCACCCCGTCAAATGGGCCAGTTGCAAATATCTCGCCAGTGGCTTCCCCGTTCCTCTTGAAATTCTATGTACTTACATACATAGACCGAGTCAATAAAATCATCAAGTTTATTTCATGAAAAACGGCTGCGGAAAGGTGGCCAACTAGACGGGTCTAGTCACACCTTGGTCACAACTATCAGTGGCATCTGAGCCCTGCCCCGCAACATTCAGCTGTGACACTGTTGAGAGTCACCACATTCTATATTAGGAAAACAGACACACGACGCACCTTACGGGCCGATTACATACATTTGAAATCAAAGCGCTAGGCGCTAATTGATTGTAATACTGTCTGATGCACCAATAAGTTATTTAGAGATACAAGAGGCTGACTGGTTAGATAGATAATGCCTTTTCATTTTAGTATAAATATGCTTGTAGAATACCTATTACCGCAGAACAGAACGGTTCTCCCCCTTTGTCTCTTAAGTCCTAGACTCTTCATCTCTAAGCAGCTTAGTATCTTGTCTCAGCCAGTGTGCTGTCTTTGTCGTTTCAGATTGCTTTTGTTTATCTCGTCACAGCCACCTGTTGCACAAGCTGTTTGTCTACTTGTTGACGGATCTTGGTACACCTAGAGCCCCTTTGCACTTGCATATATCTTGTCGGATTGCCGCCTCACGTCGCGTAGGATTTTGGTGCTTTCATTTCTCACTTTAGCGGTCCGTCAGCATATCAACACACATGTGACCTGGTCCATTTGACGGGGTGGCCCAGGGGGGGAGTGTTAGTATCATGAATGAATGATAGTAAATTATAAAGAACCTTGAAGGTTTTACCGTTTGCATTTTGTACACTGACAGCAATAGCATTTAGGCCGCCTTTTTTGAGATTGGCAACATTTTGTTTTCCAAGAAGGTTCAAAGGAGTAGCCACAAATGTCATTTTGTCTCTTCCTTCCTCAAGTGTCATTAATGGCGGGATCCAGAAAGAGAGAGTCTTTCCAGCCCCTGTCCGTGCACATCCAACAACATCTTTGCCAGCATACAGAGCAAGAGCTATTCTGATCTGAAGCCAGCATGCACACTTTCCAAATTTTGCCTTAACTACATCTCGGATTTCCTTAACTGACCACTGGCGAGGCGTGGAAGATGTTTGGAAAGGTTCCATCACCGTGTTGTCTGGATGGTCAAAAATGTAAATCTGAATGCCTATTTTGGCAAGTCACTGCAGAAGCTGTCACAGAAGCTGACACATGCAGGTCTGCCAACAGACTGCCAAATGTTGTTTCTTTTCACAGGAAGGGTGTTGTGCCTTACGCCGGGGATCACCGGTGTCGAACTTTGCCAGCCTCTCTATTGAGAGTTGGAGCCTTGTGTTTTGTTTGTTCATGTAAATATTTGTTTGTTGTTTATACTCTATCAAACAACTGTGTCGCCTCAAGGATGTAGCTCCTTCTTGAGATACGAGAGCAGCTTGCTCCAATTCATGTTGTTGTAGTTGTCAAGATCAATCACGTCACCGGCGTATTACTTACTTACCGATACATACAATTTTCGCTTCATTGCTCCGAGACACCTCAGTCATTGCCATCAGCATTACTGAGGTGTAAGTCTTCCCTTATGTACGACCCTTATACTTCTTACTGATTATCTAGTGGTACTTGTTTAGGTATATCTACACAATACAGTCATTGCCATCAGCATTACTGAGGACCTCGTCTGAGGTTACTCGTTTAGCTATCTAATCTCGTCGCTCCCCTCCCAGTCCACTGTCTACACATGTTTGTTGCCATCTCTTGTTTTCTTTTCGCCTTCTCCTCCTTCCTTACCCTCTTAGCCTCCGCCTTTGCCTTTGCCTTCTTCGCCTCCATTTCCTCCTTTGCATCCTTCGCCTTCTTCGCCTTCTTCGCCTCCAATTCCTCCTTCGCATCCTTCGCCTCCTTCGCCTCCTTCGCCTTCTTTGCCTCCATATCCGCCCTTTCCTCCTCCACTTCCTTGTTTTTTTGGTCCTCCTTGTTCCTTGTTTTGTTTCTGCTCTGCTCTTCGCAATACTCCGTCTCCCTTTCTTTCTCGTCGAGGTGTTCCTTCCCTACTCTTTGTTTATCTTCCTCATACTCCCTTTCATTCATTTCCCTCTCTTTCTGTTCTCGCTCCAGCCGTTCCCTGTTCATCCTTTCCCTCTGTCGTGCAATGTTCTCTCTCGCCTCTCTCTCCTTCTCGGAGACTTCCCGCAACAATTTCCATGCAATCTCTTCCCTCTCTGCTGTATTCTCCTGCTGGCCTATTCCTGTTTCTATCGCCACCAATGCATCTGCATCTAAAGTCTTGCTTTTGTTCTTGCCGGGAGATTTCGAAACTCCGAGTTTCAATCCATCCATCGCCTCATCCATCTCTCTCTCCAGTTCAGTTTGACTTTCCTGCCAAGCGCTCTCATCCTCTTCCATCCACTGCTCTTCGCCTTTGATCCACATCCGCATCAATAACTTCCGGGCCTCTTCCTGCTTCCGGGACATCATTTCCTTCGTCATATGGGCGCGCTTAGCGCGCTGCTTCTCGAAGGCCCCCCTTTTCTTTTCGTAATTTTCCCACTGCTCAGTGAGTGTTTCTTTTGCCCACGCTATCCATTCTTCGGGGGTGTGATCGTCGCCGAAGTAACAAGTGTGTAAAGCGAGGTACTCGAGCAGAGTTGAATGTGGAGCAGGGTGGCTGATGTCATCTTTGTCACCTTGTAAGGATTCGGGCTCGCGCAATTGATTAGGGAGCTTCGTCCACGACGAATCTATGATACCCGACGTCAGTACACATGTGTAATATGATTCCTGAGAAAACTAAAGCGCTTGACAGTCGTCAATGGTAACGACCCACTTGTCTCATCAGTCATGACTCTGTTTGTTTAATCTACCATATCGATGATGCAGTTAGTTGAGAACTTGAACAAGAGCATGAAGGAAGCCTACAAGAGATATGGCTAAGGTATCACCTATGAGCTTGTTCCGGGATGAGAGGAAGGTCGAACGACTCCTCACCCGAATTACGTATGTCTGGAGGATAAGAAGCACGGGGCTTGAGCGTGTTGGAAAGACAGCATGTTTTGGTCCGAAGTGATCTAAGCAAGATCTAAGTACATACCTGGATTACTTATGCACTAATCAAGCATCTAGAATGCTTGAAAAGAAATCTTAGCTAGCCAAGGATCTCCAAGGATGGACGCCAATATATGTACACCCAAACCACCACTGAAAACTTGACGACCAACATCAACCACGATGAGGATCTTCATATCCCTCCTGCTCACCGCAACCTTCGCAATCGGTGCGTCAGCTACCCTCACCAGAAACCACCAACTAACAACACTTCTTCCTCCTTCTTCCTCCTTCACGCAGAAAAGAGCTACGCCGATGTCACACTCCACGAGATTTCCCGCACCAAAAAACCCACTACGACCACTAACATCAAGGTTGTCCAGTCCGGAACGACGAATGTTTACCCAGTTGGCACCGGCACGGACGGAAAGACGACCTACGTGCAAGACAACATCGTGAGCCTGTACGTGATAGAGTACCCCGTCCCGACGAACCCCTCGGTCACCACCACCACCACGCTCATCAGCAAGCCAGAGACGGTCGTCGGTAAGCCCATCTACTACCTGCAATATCTTTGAGCCAGGGGAGCCAACACACAATCTTCTTCGCTGTAATCAGTGACTTTTGCGGAAGACAAATCGGGATACCACGCCAGCCGCGCTCCCTCCCACCTCCCAAACCCGTCAAGCACTGTCCCCGGCGCCGTTCAAGCGGGCCTTGACGAATCGTGCACCTTCAACGCTTAAGGAAGCGGTTCATGTGTTCGTATCAACATTGACCTCGACCAAAATGCACGGACTGTCTTTCAGACGACGACGTATTCTGGACCTGTCGTCCCTTGGTACACAATCTCTGCGACGGGGGATGGGAACGCGACGTCAACGTCAACGCAGACGAGCGCGGCTGGGGGTTTGAGAGGCGGCTGTGATGTGGGGTTGGGTTCTTTTGCGGTGATGATGGGGCTAGGGATGTTGAGTTGCTTGGAGTTCATTTGACGGTTGTGATATCTTCGTATTGGAGTATCACATCCCTTCTAAGCTGTACGCGACACTATATTTAACAGCATTTCGTGTAAACCATGAGAATGGCACGTTGCTCAGTCTCACTCCGAGAAGACAGAGTAGTGAAATCTGTGTGTAACACCTAGTATCACGCTTCCTTTTCTACGCTTATGAGAGATAGATGACTGCCTGGTGGTATTAAGATTACACTTATATTGAACGTAGATATTCGGATAACGATCTGGGGGTTGGATTAACGAGTACTAGTTTTATATACAGAGGGTCTGGTAGAGCCCGCAGGTAACTACAAGTAAGTAGGAGAATAAGACGGGAGGGAATCGACGATATGGTGCAGGCAATCGAGTAAACGAGGGATGAAATAAAGCAAAGGAAAGTAATATCTACAGGTAATAAAGTAGTGGCTAAGTACGTGCCTTTATTGGGGAGCCATCGAGGCGCCCATCAGTTTATCTCAACAACTTATGCATAACACAATGTGCCCGTGGTAAAACAACTTGTACGCAGTCCAGATCACTGCCGTCCCGCCGGGACCACAATACTGTCACACACACCCTCTCTCTCTCTCTCTCTCTCTCAACGCAGCACGCAATGTAGATGCCCATGATTTCCCCCGACACCCCGGGACGGTATACCAATTGTGTCGATTTCTGCTTATTACTGTGAGAGACGGCGTCGTAATCTTGACGTAAATTATTTAAGACCATCTCAGAGCGACCGCAGCAATGTTAATGTACATCTTACGATATTCCGTCGGTCAGTAGGTCATCTGGAAATCGATACAACACAATGCTCGTTAAGCTTGGACCTCTCATAACGCATAACGCATAGCTCACGTACGCCCTACACGTGTACACCCCATAACCCAGAGATTGCGGCACTAAACCGTTTCACACCACGATTGATATCTGCGCCATATATCACATAGCCCTTAAACTCAAACAATCCATGTGTAGAGCTGTCCACCGCCCGGTACGGGCTATGTTTTATTGATCGATGAGTCATTGGGTACATATAGTCTGAGTATTTTTTCCTGCGCTTCAAGCTTAGACGCCTAACTAGAAACTGCCCCTACCATGATGCATAATCACGGGCCTGGCATTGCGCACCGCAACAGTGATGGAACTGTCAATTCACTGACCACGATCAGTGCAATGTCAGGGCCTTTGTCAATGCCTATGTATGTTGTCGTCATTCCGACGACAGGTGTATACGGAATCACAGCGGAAACTTTCGCCACCTTAACTTCCCGTTGTGACAAATGGGACCTGCGCAGTGATGGTGACCCTTGTGCAGTCACCAAGACTGGGTTCGAGTCATCGAGAAGCGAAGTCGAGGCGACGTGATGGTTAGAAGGGTGCAAAGTTCCCAAGTCCTCAGGCAACATGACATTCCTGCGCTCAAGGAGGCCCTGGAACAACAATGAGACTCACGGTGGTTGTAAGTACCGGAACTCTGAGGCAGGGACGGGCTGTGGGTTACGAGTCAGAACCACTGGTAGTTTCCGAGCGCAACGAGGCGAAATGAACGAGGCTGGGAGGCCGGTGCCGCTGGGTCGCGAATGGATGTGACATTATGTGCTTGGCAGAGATAGGCTAGGAGGGGAATAAGGGCAAAACATGTACTTTGCGCGGGGATCTACAGGAATCCTGCTTTTTGTGCAAGAAAGAGGCCCAGGGGGGTGGCATTTTCAGGGAAACTGCGTGAGAAACATATGTTCTTCAATTAATTACCCGAATTAGTGTGCTCTTCCTCTTAAGTACCACCCAACCGCCCTCCCAAGTACAACACACCCCTCGCCTTCAGCACAAATGGCTCTATCTCGTGCATAACTCTTCTTGTGCTAACCATTCACACTAACAGTCAACAAGAATGTCCAATGAGACGCACAAAGCTGATCAGATAGCGTTCCATTTCTACACCAAGCTATTCTACACCGTCAACCATGCGCGCGCGACAGACGAGTCCACGACATCCTCTAGGGTTGATAAATGGGTGAGTAAACCCTTAGGCATGCCAGTGAAATGCTGACGACGGTACAGTTCAACCTGGAGATACCGGACAGTGACCTGTTCAGTCGAGAAGCACGCGAGCCGTTCAAGAATATCTCGCTTGCACCTGCCCCTGGGCCCCCGCCGCTCGAGATTCAAGTTTTACTCGCCGTGCCCGAGCTCACACCCAACCACGTCCTCGTGCACATCACCCCCTCCCCTTCCCCGTCAACCCGCCTGCGCATCGAGCCCACCCCGCGGTACATCCTCCTCGAGACATGGACCCTCACTCTTAACCCCGGCACACATGCCTCCGACCCGGACGTCGCGCTGCCGACGATCTACAAGCACGGGATACCGCTGTTCCGCAGTCTGTTCAGCTTGTTGAGGGTGCTCCCGGCGTGGAAGGTGCACAAGCGCCTCCGGAGACGAGTGGGCGGTGGGAATAGGGCCGGGCATTTGGGCATTCAGGTGAGGATAAGGGGTGCTAATGAAGGTGTACTTGGGTTTGGTGAGTTGCCCTAAAAGCTAACTACTATGGGTACCCCTTCCATCGGTCGGACCCCTCAGTCGGACGGTCACACCCGGTCACACATTTTGGCAAGGAAATGTAACACCGTGACTGGATGAGCTGTGCAAACTGAGCGATCTGATTGGCCTGAACGACTGAGGGGTCCGACCGATGGAAGAAGGGGTACCCATAGTACTGTTTACGTGACTTTAAGCTAATGGATGGTGTACAGGCGCTTTCCCGTCCCCTTCGCACCGCACACCCCTCGCTACGTCGTCGCACACATTTGCTGCCGTCCCACACCCTCTTGGCGCGCTCACACTGTCCACCACCTACCTTACCGCGCCCAACTTTCAGCTCGACGAACTTGAGTCTCTCCTCTCGTCGCGCTTCATATCACTCGACCTCGAGGGGTTTGTGCCGACGCTGGAGAAGAACCAGCAGCGCGACTCGCTCACTGGCACGGGGTACTCTGGTGGTACGGGTACGTCGCCAACGAGTGGAAGTGGGATCAAAGCTGCGTGGAGCAGGAGCCCACCGCGAGCGATTTCAAGGGTCGCGTCTGGTAACAGAGATAGAGATAGAGATAGAGACGATAGCAGCGTGAGTGTGGCGGACCGCTTCATACTGCCGTCGCGTGTGCCCAGCGTGCCCCCGCCGTCTCTCGGAACCAGCGCGAGCACGGGCACGAGCGCACTTATACCCCCACCGCGGCCGTTCCCCACCTCCCCTAACACCACCACCTCCTCCAACATACCTCCCCAACCCCAACACCAACCCCGCGATTACCCGATACCACCCTCCGGCCTCGCACACATGCGTCTGCGGAAAGAGAGCCTCACATCCTCTGGCTCTTCCTCCTCCATATCGTCACACCCTAACCCTTCCCATCCCTACCCCAACCCATCGTCTTTATCGTCCTCCCCATCGAGCCCGGGACAGTTTATGAGAAGACCGCACATCAACCCTGTGCACCCGTTCAAATCGAATACGCTAGGGCTGGGGGGAGGGGGCGCGAGTCCGGGGGGCTCGTCGCCGAGTCTGTCGATTAGGCAAGGGATGGGTGGGTTTGGGAGTGCGCCGGGTGGGTCGGGTTTGAGCGGGGGGCAGTCACATTCGAGACGGGAGTCGGGATCGTCCCCGTCGCCTATTGGAATTAGACCGAGCCCGTCTACGGGCATGAACACGAACCCGAATGCTGTGTTCGTGCCGTCGAGTCTGGGAAATCATGGGTTTGCAGGGCCGGATCGGGAGCGCGATTTAGAGCGCGAGAGGGAGAGGAGGGTGAGCACGCCTAGTACAGGGTTCGGGGCATACGACCCGACTTTGGGGATGGGGGCGGGAGAGCTTGGACAAGGGCAGGGGAGACAGATGCCGAGTCCGAGTCCGATGGTGATGCCCCCCCGAAAGCGGTATTCGAGTAGTTTTGGACATCGGTATCAGGGGAGTGGGGGTAGCGGATCGGCGGCGGGGGCCGTGGGTAGTGTTGGGACGACGGGGAGTGGGAATGACGGTGCGGGAGGGGGAGAGGGGAGTGGGAGGGGAACACCTGGGAGTACGGCGGGTGAGGGTGATGGAGGTGTAGGGGTGAGTCAGTTTTCTCTGGTTTCGTTTTTTTTGACATTGTGTACATTGCATTTCCTGCGTTTCCGTGCTTGGATTTCGTAACTCTCTTTCTGTTTCTCTGGTTCCCGCTATATTCGGGTTCGGGATACACGCGGCTATCGGGTCAAGCTCGGGTCTGGCAGTGCTGTGGTTCCCGTATCTGTGTAGGCGTATCCTTGTCTGGCGGCACTTATCCGTGGGCCCTCGAGGGGGAGGATCGACGTCATTGTTTTCGAGGTTGTGCACTTGATTGATTGGTTGATTGACCGGGAAACTCGGAATTGGAATATGGGAATGGGATGCTTTGGAGTCGGTGCTGCGGTGCTGCCGATTCTTTTTCGTTCGTTGCTTTCGTTGCTTCATTTCCGAAAAGTTTTTTCTTCTTTTGCACACATACATATACGATGGCCTTCCAAGCCTACCAAGTATCGTTCGTTTACACCCTTCCTTTCCATTCCTCATCTGACACAATGGGAGTCGCACTAATTGTACGCAAATCTAACATTTCCTTCTGTCCCTATTTCCAGGGCACCACAGTCACAACCAGCGGACCGACCACCACCGCCGCTACGGGGGGCGGGGGCGTCGCATCGTTCCTCAGCACCGCGACGGACGACGACGACATTTCTATATTCGTGCAAGATATCGATGCCCGCAAACCATTGAGTGGGCGGGTGAGGGAGAGGGAGAAACGGGATCGGGATCGCCAAGAAGGGGGAGGGCAAGTGCATGATCGGGAGAGGACGGATGGGATGGTAAAGGGGAAGATGAGGGCTGAATTTGAGCAGCCGAGAATGTCGCCACTGCATACGCAGTATATTACCTCATCGCCGCTGGAGGAGGAGCCCGTCTCCAGGACAAGCATTACGACGACGACGACGAGTACCACTTCGAGGACGATTTCTACTACATCCACATCATCGACGGCCAGGCCTCAGGCCAGCAGCAGCAGTCAGAGCCCACCGAGCAGCGCCAGCGCAGCGGCGGCGGCACAGACGTCCACGTCGCCTTCTAGAGGGCCGATGTTGGCAAGTCAGGACGAGGTGGATGAGAGGTTGAGGAGGATGAACGAAGTTTTTATGAAGAGCCTTGAGGGCCTTGGCGGCAGCGGGAGACGAGAAGCGTCGGCGCCAGCGCGGGAAGGGAGCTCGGGGTCCAGCAGTGCGAGTGCGAGTGCTAGCGCCAGTGCCAGCGACAACTCGCGTTCTGAATACCCCACCCGACCCACAGGTCGCGGGCTTGGGCTGGGTATGCACCCCCGCAGTCCGTACCAATACCCACACCCCACATATACGCCCTCGCAAGGGCTCAATCTCGGTCTAGGACGCGGGCGGCACGCGTCGAGCACTTCAAGCCAGAGTCTGAGCCAGAGCCAGAGTCAGGGACAGAGTGAGGTGGGGATGGGGAGAGGGGCAGGGAGTGGGGCGGGGATTCAGGGGTCGGAGGAGGTGCTTGGAAGGATGGATTTGTATGAGGAGAGGGAGAGGAGGTTTGGGGGTGGGTATTAGTGGATGTCGTAGGTTTGCTTGTGGTGTGAGAGGGAGAGAGTTGCCTTTTTTTTTGGGAGGGGTTGTGATATTGATATTGTCGTGCGATGACGGTTGTATCTGTATTTTTGTATGTAGTGTTTTCGAGCCCTTCTTACATAGCCGTATTGCGGTTTATATCATATTCATTTGGGTGTAATTGAAGGATGTTTTTCTTTACTTTGAAGGATGTGGTGGTTGCGGCCAGGATTGGGAGTTATTTGAATGGTTATATCGTTATGGTCTTCAGTAGGCAGGGAGCGAGAGATGAAGAATCGTGGTCCCCGAGGAATGACAGTGCTTTGTACTACATATAACTTGTATACGCCATGTATGCTACGGTCATTGGGACATCGATAAGTGTAAGCTAACAACACCACCAGCCGCCCTTGACGCATTTGCCAGTTCCCAGGTTTTAGTCTCAAGTACAGTTGCTTGATTACTATCAGCGTGTCTAGCCCGATAAAGCAGCACCAATTGGTTCGCCTTGGTATGACTGTTGAGATTTCACTGTTCCAAGGATGGCCTTGGAGGTAGGTAAGTCTTTCGCTGCAATGCGAAGAAATAAGGGGAAAATAAAGTGTAATGCCAGGTGTTGATATCTTGATATCTATTTATCATTGAGGCCAAGTAATTGTGCCGTGCTCGTGGATTACACGAAAAGCCGTTAAATACAGCAACCCTTGTAGCTTGGCAAGTATGTGATATGTTAACAGATTGTTAGACGAACTCCAAGCAACTCAACAACACTGTTCTTATCATCACCGCCAAATAACTCACCCCACATCCCACCCGCATTGGCTCAAACCCATACCCGCGCTCGACTGCGTCGTCGAGGATGCCTTCACATTCCCCGTCGCGGAGATCGTGTACCAAGGGACGATAGGGCCAGAATACGTCGTTGTCTAACAGACCGTCAGCGCATTTTGGTCGAGGTCGATGACGATGCGGACACACGAGCCACTTCCGTCCGCGTTGAAGGTGCATCTTTCGTCAAGGCCGGCTTAGACGGCGCCGGGAACAGTGCTTAACGGGCTTGGGGGAGAGGGAGTGCAAGAACATGGTGCATATGGTAGATTGGCTTACCTACGACCGTCGGGGGCTTGCTAATCGCTATCGCAAGCTCAAGATGGTGGGTAGACGTTCGTCGTTTCGGGCTGGACAACGTTGCTGTCGGTGGTCGTGCTGGGATTTTGGGTGCGGGAGATTTCGTAGAGTGTGACGACGGCGTAGCTTTTTTCTGCGTGGAGGAGGGAGAAGGATGTGAGGTTGTTGTTATTAGGCGTGTTCGGTGGGGCGTTTGACATACCATGAACCCTGTGGAGAGCAGGAGGGTTGTGAAGATCCTCGTCGTTGTTGATGTTCTACGTCAAGTTTCTGATATACACACAGCAAGGGGGTACCGGGATGTTAGTCCGGAACCCAGGGTACCCGGGGGGGTAGGTCGAGCTCGGCTTAAAAATATTTAGTAATAATGCTTCGAAAATCTATTTTTAAGGCATGGCTGCAACCACCAGACGTCTCTCGGCGTCGGGACAGACAGCGAGCTTCATTCGAAGCAGTAGTTAATTGAAAAAACATGGATTTTGCATGCTTCTTGGCCAATACACTAAGAACAAGCAGGAGAAATCTCGAATGACGAAACCAAAGGTATGAATCTTTGATGAATCTATCAATCAAAGCAACACCGAACAATTTGATTCACCGGCAGATTGACAAGGGGAAAGAAAAAGTGAAATATGACGATTCTACAACGATTGTCTGCCCGTCTTGCGGTGAAGATGTGCGTGTTGGAAGCGCTGGACCTGCTGGGCTTGCGCAACATGAGGGAAAGGGACCGTGCCGTAAAAACCAGGCCAAAAGAAAGCAACAGAAAAAGACGAGGACCCTTTTCGATGTCGGGTTGAAGAAGACCAATAATGTATTAGGCAGGCTCATTGGTGCGCCAGCAGCAGCCTCCTCGCCCTCGAGGAACAAGGACCCGGCTCCGATTACAGTGTTTTGTGATTCTCATAAAACTGGATTGTGTGTCAACGAGACAGTATCCGGAGGCCAAGACCGTCGAGGATGTCAGCGAGGGTGGGAGTTGATTACTGAGTTGAAGGAAGCAGAAAAGCGCCTTGATTTGAAGATTGCAGTTGGGAAAGACATCACTAAATCGTGGAAATTATTGTGAGCTCTCGTGCGGCGGTATGAGTGAATGTGAGCAGTACAACCGAATTTGAGATTGTACTAGGAATACAATGCGCTTTGAGCGTGGCCCAATCTGGCAAGCCATGTGGTGCATCGTGAGTTGAAATACCCTTGTAGTATGGGCATGCTCTTGTTCCGGTGTTATGTCCAGCTTGTAAGGGATACCGGAGATGCATTCGAGACTCACAAGCCAAATTTCAGATTGTATGTCACTTGCGAGATGTTATTGTCCACTTATTTAACTCATGACTTCATGTTAGGTATGCTTTGATTCACGTGTCATATGCAAGTTCAGATACCACCCATACTGGCTCACACCATGTTATCAAACAAGCACCGAATTTCAGGCAGAAACACAATATATTCGGATCCCGTAAATACGACAATGGTTACGTCAAGCCCGTTCAGTGGTGTGCGCACGTCGGGCACGCGCTTTGTCAAGCCTCTTTTGGGAGCCTACCATTGCGGTGCGAGGAACTGAAGTACTGGAGCGGCCTGGTGTAGTCGGGAATATTTTGCTATAATGTAAGTGTCAGTTGTCTTCGTGAATTGGGAGAAATGCTTCGTACCGATTCCACCATTGCAGAAGACAGGTTATGTTCAGTTTCGATGCCGGATCTTCAGGCAATTCGAAGAAATCAACAATAAAATTATATAGGGAGGGGTAATGGAGGCCGGCGTATACGTGCTTCCATTCTCTCGAATCATTAAGGGAAAAGACAAGCTTATACATTCATCAGTAAAGGCAGACACTCGAAGACAAATGAGAACTTACCTGCGTAGCGGCATACACAACGGACCTTACCGTGACATGGCCGTTCAGACGGAGACTAGTAGCAACATCCCGTCGTCGTGATGTTACTTCGGAGGCATCGTTCTCGTTGCCAGCAGATGATGGGGATGTGAAGATGAGACGGTATGCCTAGGGAGATCCTTAGAAAGTAAGTATATACATTGTGAACACCCAACAAGATCACCCACACGGACAACGAGGGGGCCCTTTAAAAAACCGATGTCAGGAGACTCTGGGTCGCCTGACTCATTTTCGTAGAGGTAGCGAAGGAAAAAGCTCGACGCAAAGTCGAATCCGGGAGCCATGTTACGTAGGTTTGCACGAACTCTAGTTTGATGATCAGTACACGAAGCAACCTTGAAATTCTCCGACGCACTCTGGGTCATCCCATTTGTAATCAACGGGGCAAAGAAGCCTGCCAGTGATGTCGTTGGTTGTACCTCGATCTGCCTTGGATAAGGAAGAGAGAGGGGGGATGGGAGATGGGATACGATGATTCAACCAATCAGCAACGGCTCTTCTTAAGACAATGGTATCGTGGCTACGAGCATCATTTGCTCCTTGCTGAAGCTGAGGAAAAAAGACATTGGGGAAATATTGGTATATAGAGGTAGCGAAACGCACAGGAGCCAAAAATGTCGCGAGATATTCGGTCTTGTCAATGTTGTCCTGGAATCCCGGAATGAGTGTGTTCAAGAGTCGAAGCCTAACATGGCAGCGTTTACGGCTGCAAGTGTTGAGATCAACAGATGCTTGGAGATACAGCTGCACATCAAATCAACTCACTCCTTGCGTTCATTGTCAATCTCCTCCTCTTTGAACCCAAGGAAATCAATAGCGTTGATTTCTTCCAATTCGGTCGGATCAAGAGTGACTTCTGCTGCGTGCTTGTCTGCCTTCTCCAGGAGGTCTACCAGGTCATGATATAGGTCAACAACCTTTTGAATTCCTCGACCTGGCTTGGTTTGCGAACTCGATTTACTATTAAAGGAGAGGGTATGCAACAATTTATGGTTTTCAAAAACACTGACACTAACCTTCTCTTTGCTCTCCGTTCTCCCTCTCGCCGATTGAGAGTATCTTTGAGTGCAGAGATTTTGCGCTTGTAGAACTCTGCCTGGTCGTCTCCACCCCCAACCAATGACTGATGATCGGAACACAATCTACTTGCACTTTGAGAGCCATCCATTGTAGGCTGTCAATGCATCAAAGAGTGGGGAGGGCAAGTTTGTGTCTCGTTAGGCAACATTTCTTATAGTCGAGCTTGATAGGAGAGCTCCAATTTGCGAATCTTTGAAATAACATTGGGTGCGCCATGTGTTAAGGTGTGATTTAGACATTTCGGGGCTAGTACTGTGGGGCTATCAACCCTAGATACCATTTGGCCTATGACGCCAAGGCTCCTGTGGACTGTCGTCTATTGTGATACTATGCCTATCTGCTGTGCAAAGTGCAAATTTGAGTCTACCACATCCTCTGGCATCAGTCGCCATCGCCTCAAATGTTCAAATTACCAAAAATCGGCCCAAGATAGACAAAATCTCCACCACAAGATTACGCAAGCAAGGAAAGCCAGGACATTGCACTCTCAGCAATGCAGAAATGTGCCACAGAGTGTAAATTTTGCTTGTTATTGAGTCTCGATGTCTTGTTCACACCCACAATGGCTAGGATGTATGGTTTGATCCTCTACACAACGCCGACATGGATATGCCAGCTGCTCCTCCAGAACGCACTGTTGTACCTCCTGTGCCAACACCGCCATCACCATTGCCAGCCGTTACTGCTTCTGGACGGCCGCAACGAAATTATCAGTGCCCTGCCAAGTACCGGGATGTGTATCCAGAAGGCCTAACATCTGCTGTTCCGCCTCAAACCATTGTTCCACCACCCACACCATCTTTCTTGATCCAACATGTAGTCCTGATTGTCCGGAATCCATTATCTACAGCTTCAAATGTATTTGGAATGTGGAAAAAATATCTATACCAACCTTCCCATGACCCCGATGCCTTTCTCCTGCCTGAAGACCTTTACCGTCCACACAACATCAACAGTATGCCATCAACTCCTCCAGGATGTGCAATCAAAGATGCTGGATATAGTAACAGTACCACCAAACTCCTCATGAACTGGCAAAATACTGGCAGCTGCCAGAAATCGGACACTGAGATGAACCGCCTTGTCCATGAGGTGATTCTCGACCCCAAATTCAACATAGATGACCTCCATAAATTCAATGCTCAATGAGAGAACCACAAAGCGGACACTGCAGACAAACAGTCACCCCACCTACGGTCATCTCAGGAGACCAGCATTTATATTGAGGTTCCATCGGGAAGCAAACTTGTACCGTCACAGAAGCTTTCTATACCAGGCTTACACTATCGCAAGATAACGGCCATGATAAAGGAAGCATATGAAAGTTCCAACAAAGGTCAGTTGCTAGTTGAATTGTTGTTTCGCAATTTGATTATCCCTCTGGGTGTAGAATGCATTCATCGAACGTCTTGGACCTCAATTTGATCTCTCTCGAATGCTTGTTGTTGACTTCATGCATGAATTTGAGCTGGGAGTCTGGAAGACACTTCTCACTCATTTGATAAGGATTCTTTACACAGCGGCTCCAAGTGGAAGTCTGGTAGCAGAGTTAGATGAAAGGTAGAACAATGATTACGAACTACTGGTAGTGTGTTATACTTATTCTTTCCAGATTTCGACATGTCCCTCAGTTTGGCCAAACTATAAGAAGATTCACAAACAATGTTTCCGAAATGGAGAAGTTAGCGGCTCGGGATTATGAAGATCTGCTACAGGTAAAAGACACGTACTGTTTACAATATACACACTCACACTAGATTTGTAGTGCTGTATACCAGTGTTTGAAGATCTTCTAGAACAACCTCATAACAAACGGCTGATGAAACTACTCTATCGGACGGCAGAGTGGCATGGCTTTGCAAAGCTTCGAGTCCACACCGACTCTACGCTTGATCACCTGGAAGAGTTGACGAAGGAATATGGCCTTTTGATGAGACAGTTCCGGGATTTGAGTTGTCCTCAATTTCAGACAGTGGCGCTTCCTCAAGAGGTTGCAGCGCTTAAGCGTCAACAGAACCGTGCACAGGCCAAACAGGCGCCTCTCTCAACTGGGACAGGAGTCAGAGTTGAGCCGACAGCATCGTCATCAAGCATACCTGCATCAACCGCTAACACCAATGCCGCAATGACAAACGTCTTGTCTGCCTCAGCTGTCCCTTCTTCGACATTGCCCGCTCGCAAACCGAAAACGCTGAATATCTTCACCTATAAGTTCCATTCGCTCGGTGATTATGTACAGACCATTCGCTTGTTTGGTGGTACTGATTCGTTTTCTACACAACTGGTAAGACAGTTCCACCCCAAATATTTACATTCAGATACTGACCATGTATACTACATAGGGTGAACTGGCACATCGCCTCGTGAAACGTCTTTATGGCAGAACCAGTAAACGGGATGCAACGGCTCAGATTGGCAGGCATGTTTAGCGTCTGGAACGAGCCCAACTTGCTGCTGGGGGGCAAAACGTCAAAGAAAGGTTCAACAACGATGAATGCGAGGGAAGGGACTTGGACGCACGATATCGCATTTCCCATTCAAGGAATGATCCCATCAACATCCGTTCGTACATCCGGACAAACCAAGATGATCCTGCAATGAAGGTAGGTTTCTATCTGTGATTGTCATATAAATTAGCCGCTCACAGAGGCCAAACAGAATTTTATGCGTAAACTGAAGGATCACGTACTGGGGCGCCTATTGAGGCGAGAGTTTGACGGTGATACTTACGGAGAGCTTGCAGACGAGGACAGAGATACTGTCAGAATATCGGGTGAACGGCTATATCGATGCAAGACATTTTGGGCCAACTATACAACATACGATGTTCAGCGGGATGGAGACACAATCAATCCACGAACTTACTCTGATATCATGGTAAAGTCCCCAGAAACGGGCCCTGGAGCACAGCCCTACTGGTATGTGCGCACCATTGGAATTTTCCATGCCATGGTGGCTTTGTCTCATGCCCGTGTTGAGGAAAAATCTTTCAGACATATGGATTTCTTGTGGGTGCGGTGGTTTGGGGTAGAACCTGGCCGATATTGCCACGGTTTTCATTATGCCCGTCTGCCAAAAGTTGGATTCGTAGAGTCAACGGATGACTATGCATTCGCTTTTCTAGATCCAGCCCTAGTCATTCGGGGCGCCCACATGATTCCTGCATTTTCCGAAGGGCGTACCTCAGCATTACTACCAACAACGAAGTCTCTGGCACGGGTTCTTAACCCAGAGGATGAAGACGACTGGGTAAACTTCTATGTCAATATGTAAGTCACATTACCAAAGCATGGCAAATTCTTACCTGTTCTTCCTCCCTGTGGATAGATTCGTTGACCGAGACATGCTTATGCAACATTTTGGCCATGGCATCGGGCATCTGGAATACGGTCGCGTGCATGAAACTGAGCCGGAGATTGGAGAGGAGAACAGAGGAGACATCGAGCAAGAAAACGAAGATCAGGACGACGACGGAAACAAACCGATGGATGTGGATGGCGACGATGAACAGGCAGAGCAAAGCGATGAAAGCAGTGATGCTGTAGATGACAGCGATAGCAGCGAAGACTCAGACGAGAGTGAATATGCCAGCTTCTAATCACACGGTCTATATATGTGTAGAAGGGGTCATAGTAAGGTCATAGCACAGTCAGTCAAAGTTGTCCATCTCATATTACCGCATTTGTCAATCCTGAGGGAAATATAAACCTCACGATATATTCACGAGATGTTACATTGATATATCTACGCACAAGCGAGTACGAATTTCGCTTGAGCTCGCATTGAACTCAAACTGGCTAACCAGTGAATCATGTTCTCACACTAGACTCACAATTACTGAGTACGACAGGACACCAATCCACGGGAGGGTGTGAATTGGTTCTGAGCTGACATAACATTCACGCTGCGCGACAAGCACACTACATTCTTACAATGAAACTGTGAGTTAGGTATGATAATATGCGTGATTCACGCGGAGGCACAATGGCTCATTTGGCCGCACGAGTCTCATCAAGGTTGCATTCAACGCGTGAGAACTGGGAGGCCTCACAGGATTTTCCACGATTTAGTGATGGAAGGGGATGAAATAGCGTTGTTTGGGGTTCAGAGAGCAATGGCGGAATGTCTGGGCACAAACAAGGATGAAATCTGGGAGGTTGTAAACCCTGCCTTGGATCGGTTACTAGGTTTTGGGAGGTCATTTGAAGATGTCCAATCTCTGGTTTGTCGAGGAGAGAAGGGTGTTGCGGGATTTCGGGAATATCTGACCTACCTGGTTGAAGAGGGTGGTGTCGCCGGGGCTTTGCTGGAAGGAAAGGTGGAAACACTGCTGAGCGCGATGAAAAATATGTATGTCCTGCAGAAATTTTCGAAAGGAGCCAGTTATTAACTGAACAGGCAGGTCATCGCACAAGGACTCACAACCGCCCGCTCAGCAAGAACCTAAAGGAATGGCGACCAACCCAGTGGACGTTGACTTGCTTTGCCCACTGAACATGCAACAGTCGTCTGCTTTGGTCACTCTTGGCGGGCTCTCTGCCATGCCTTTGACCCAGCTTTGTTGTAGAATCCCTCTTGTTCTGCCTGTTGGCGTCAGCCCATATTCAGCCTATCCATACAAACTGCACGACACCTTGTCTCTCCCATGGGATATTCATATCCAGAACCACCAAATGCGACTTCAATCAACTCACTGCAAGGGTATGGCTGGCAAAGATGCATGTCGTCCCTGCCGCAAGCTCTTTTTCAGTGTTATTCTTGAAGGGATTCGAGATCAGATTGAAAGGGGCGTCCATGAAAACACGCCACTGGTGTACCAGCCTATTGAAGGCCTCATCGCACTGGTTAGACGCAAGAATGAGTCCTTGGATACTCTCCAATTCATCAAACTCACCATGGCAAGAAAGATTGTGGTTTGAGCGAGGACGCTCGACACCTACAAGAAGTTCATAATGGCGCTTGCCGACTGCAATGTGAATCGAATTGATGCACTGATTAGGGTTGGCTTGAATTGTCATGCAGGAATCAATGGGATGCTTGAGCTATTGGATCGCACAAACAAGGGACTATATAAACCTAAAGACTATACAGATGAAGAGATGTTGCGAGGTGTTTTGTTTCTACGTCTCGGAGGTTCACGTGTTGCTGATCTCGCACACCGGTCCCTTGGCCAACCTGGGATATCTACAATCAGACGCAGCTCTGCGGTGACCTGCGTATCTCCATGCGCCAAGACTCCTACCCAGTTGGAAATCCGGGATAATATCCAGGAAATATTCAAGGGAACAAATCTAGGCGGCAACTATGGCTATGTTCTCATGATTGATGAGCTCAAGCTTGAAGAACGACCACGTTGGGATGACAAAACAAATAGAATTCTGGGTCTCTGCCGGGAACACACGAAAACCACAGAATTAGAGTTTTGCTCTATCGAGGTGGCAAAAACAATTTTACAAAAAATCCTCGACAAAAAAATTCATTGGGCATCTGAGGTACAAAATATATCTGTTCCAAATGGGCTTGCCTAAACTTACCATTTCTCAAATGTAGGCGAGCGTCTTCTCATTCGGAATACTATCCGGAGAGCGGCATGAGTATGGCTCCCGACCTTTTGTTATTTCAGGAACGTGCAAACGAGAGAAAGCTAATCCGCATGCAGATTTAATCCAGAATGTTATCGAAGCTTGCAACAAGGAGGCAAAGATGATTGGACCGCCAATGTACTGTGTTGCATCTGATGGCAAAAGTTGTCGAGGTTCTGCACTCATCATTCTGACCCATAAACGACTACTATCCCCTTCATCTGCAATCTTCCCCCTTCTGTCCGACCTGTGCCTTATGAGCCTACTGGTTGGTGATCACAATCTTACTGCCGATAAAGACTATAAACATGTTATCAAACGGTTACAAAACCTTCTGTTGCACAAAATGGGAACCTTGATCAATGGTGTTCACATAACTCCTGCCCTTTTACGTTTCCATTTAAAGGAGAACAAAGTCTTGCAAATGCGGCTAGACTATCTCCTCAATCCCCACGACCGCCAGAATGTGCCACTTTGTTACTTGTTACTGAAGGAAGTGTGGTCGCTCCTGGATCCCAGCCCATCTGATACTCCCAGCTTTGTGATTGCTCGTCAAGCTCTCCAGCTGCTGGGCTCCCTCTTCCGCCATATCGTAATCCCTTTCATTCAAATCAATCTCAGTTTATCCGACCAACTTGCCCATCTCAGTGCCGCAGCCCATCTTGCCACCTTTATTTATACTGTAAACGGTGCTCAAAGTAAAGCTCTCGCAGTATTAACATTTTGGGATATTGTTCTTCTTGTCAAGAATGCCTGCTTTTGCGTGGCAAAAACCAAAGTTGGCGTCCCAGATGGCAAAATTTGGATCATCCTTCTTGGGACCAATCGTCTGGAATCAACATTTGGCTTGGTCAGGTCAATGATTGGTACTGACCAGAATGCCGATTTACTTCAGCTATCTACTCGACTATCACACGCCGTAGAATGTCTAAACATTTTTGAGAAGAAACCCAAGTGGGACCGTGGACCAAAGTCACTCAGGCTTCCTGCAATCGAGGATGGAAATGGTGATATTCTTGCAAAAGTCGACCATATAAACCCAAGCTCATGGAAAGGCAATGTTGAGGTAGCAACAGTCTCATTGCTCACCTCTTGGAACCGTGGTTGAGAGATGGTTGAATCTCAGGCACAAGGTATTATTGATCTGCTTGCCAATCTTGAAGAAAAAGGCTATGATATGACCTTTCCATTTGGTGCGGACAAGGAGGAGCTTCCAGAAGAGGATGAGAACGAGGAAACCCTTCAGGACGAAATTGATGCCTCTGTTCCGGATACTACTGCTGTTTTAACGCAGCCAATTTTTGGCGAGGGAGATGGCCCTCTTCTTGATCTTGAGGAACATGCCGCCATTGAAGAAAACCGCAATGGGAAGGGGAAATTTGACCCATTTGTTGATGTTGATGGCAAGAAAGTATCCAAGCCCCAAGCGCTACAAGAGCTATGGAAAGCTATGATCTCATCACTTCCAGGATCAACCAATCGTCTTGGACGGATCGCAGGACTCACTAGGTTCACATTCCAAACACCGACTACAATCAACTCGACTGCAATCTCTTCTGAATTAATTTCAGGAGGCCCACCTTTATTCATCAATGATCCTGCCGCCACTCTTGTTCGGTGTGAGGGAAATATTTTTCTTTGTATTGTTCAAGTCAACAAAATTTGTGTTGATTGCGAATCAATTTTGGAAATTGGCCCCAACCTTCTCATGGAGCCGATTGTTACCATTCAGTTTCAGGTTTACCAGATGGTGGAAATCACTGATGCAGACGACCCAGATTTTAACGACGCCGACTGGAAGTGGAACTTGCGACTGGAAAGCCAGGCTTTAAAGACCCGTGGTTTGTTTATTCAGGTGATCGATCCTGATGTGTCAATGCGCCGACTTGTTGGCCAGGGAGTATATATATTCAAAACAGAGGAAATGAGAGGTATAGCAGTGTCTCTGTTTAGTTCTCTTTCTCAGGAAGATCTAGCAAAGATCCCAACCGTCAAACGCACTGATTATTTCCCATACCAATTGCGAGGTAAGCCTTCAATCCTTATCAAAATCCGCGCTTATCTCCATTTTGTCCAAAGGCCAGGCAGCATTTATATGCGAGGGTGAAGGATGTGACCGAAGGATTCCCGACGCAGCATCTGACTAGTGATTCATAAGTCCGGGCCTGAGCCCTCGAGCCGGGCCCGGCCCAGCCCGCAAAGCCCAAGCCCAGCCGGGACTTTTATCAAATCACAAAAGGGCCGGGCCGGGCTCAGGGCTTGGGCTTGGAAATGCCAAAGCCTTGGGCCCCGGCCTGAGCCCCGGCTTTTTGGTGTTCAACAAGGAGTGTTAAATCAATGCAAAATGGCCCTATTAGGTAAGCCCCGGCCTGGGCCCAAGCCCGGCCCAGGCCCTAAACTAATAGGGCTCAGGGCTTGGGCTTGAGTTTGACTGAGCCCGGGACCGTTGAGGCCCGGCCCAAGCCGGGGGCTTGAGCCCAAGCCCGGACTTCTTAATCACTACATCTGACCTTTGCCCTCATTGTTGTCCGTCAGTGGCATGGAACAGGCAGAAGTCTCATCAAATTCTCGAACATGTTGGCGCCCACCTTCTCTTCGACAAATCTCTTGACTCTTTGCTCAAATTATGTGGTCTCTGCTTTTGCCCTGCTCCTCTCTGCGTTTTCTACCTGCAAAAGGGAAAAGGAGCTGCATCTTCGTGTCAGATTGACATGAACAAGTCACGCTGTCCGAATCTTCTTAAACCATTCTCTTACCACTCAGCTGCAACCGAATCAGCCAGTTCACCGTGCACTAATGTTCCGATTCTCTGTCCCCTATGTCTCTCGACCTCAAGCGTGATTTGGAAGTATAATACAAAGATTCATTTTGCGCAAAAGCACCCATCTGCGGATTACGACTCCTTTTCATCTCCTTTCATTATTTCAGAGTCGGAACGCGAGGGAGTACTAAGAAAATGGAAGAAACGACACGCGAAGAAAAGAAAAATGCAGGCTGCAGTTAAAGGGACGAACAAACTACCTATTTCGGAAGCCCATAGCACTTGGCGGGTATTTTTGTATGTATCCTTGTCACTGTGTTTTTCTACTATTCTATTAATGAACTCATGTTCATGTCAATGCAGTGATGTTCCTCCAGAGGATTTAATAGCAGGAGAACCTACCGAGCTTGAGAATGCACATGCGGCCAGTGAAGCAGCCACCACGGATGCCAGTGCCTCTGATTCGGAGACCTCTTCAAGTAATGATGATTTGGACATGGACGTGGATGATGACAATGGCAACATGGAACGACAGCAAGATCTAGACGTTGCAGAAACCAACTCCGGGTGCTTCGACGGAACGCCCGCCAGTCAAAGTTTGACTGGTGCGGAAACACTTCTCGGTTCACCTAGCAAAACCCACATCGAATCTCTTCGGCAGCTGGACAAAGTTGTTGACGAATCTTCACGACCTGGGCAGAATGATTCAGTGGACGGTATGTGACAGACATGTTCACCCGATTGAGTTGTTTGCTAACTATCTTTTCTCATTCTCAAAAGCTCTTGCTACAAGTCTTCCGCGGGGTCAGCCACTTATTTCGACTCACCAAACCAAATTCAATCTTGAGGCACTTCCAACGTGTTGTGGGCGATCCCGAAGAACCCGTGATATGGCTGAAATGTACGCTTGTATGTGTGGGAGGGTGGTTGAGGAGGAGGCACGGGTTATGGGTTCCAAAACCGCTGTTCGTTGTGCGTTCGAGGGCTGCAAAACTTCATGGGTGCGTCCTTTGCATTATGCGCGCTGTCAACTTCTATACTTACAATTTTGATTCAAGTTCCATTTGGAATGCTTACGCCTAAACTGTGCACCGAAAGGCTGGCGTTGTGAGATTCACACAACGCGAAAACGTGCACGAATTGCGTAGTCTCTTAGACCTATGTGTAACGGAGTGCTAAGCAATGCAGACGTCACGGTACTTGTTGGGTGGGGAGATAAAATATAATTATGTTTTTCTTGGGATTACTGCTTTGGGCCTGACATAGCCTATTTGGGCGACGGTACCGGGGGGGGGGTATTGGCCAGACCTTACAGAAAAAAATCGACCCCGGGTATTTTCTAAAATCTTGGTACCCCCTTGACACACAGTGGCGTCCGTCCTTTGAGATCTTTGGCTAGCTAAGATTTTGTTGAGCTTTCGGGATGTTATTAGTGCACGATACCAGGCAGATTAATTCATTGCGCGTTGATCTACATTGTTCGGCCTTATCTTTGCCTGCGATACACGGGCACCAAGGGGCACCAAAAGAAACGCCACGCTCACCATCTTTATATCAGACTCTCCTCCATTCTCACGAGCCATAAGTCATTTTGTCTGCATATCCTAAGTGTAAACAGAACTTGAACAACTGGCAAAAATGTGTTCATGTTTTCAAGCGGCGGTGAACTCGTACCGCAACTGCCTTCGAAGACGGGCGCTTATTTCAACATACCGGACCGGAACATGCTGCCTTTCCAACACGCTCGAGCCCCGTGGTTCCATCAGACGTACGTAAATCGAATGAGAAGTCGTTCGACCTTTCTCTCATCCCGCAACAAGCTCATAGGTGATACCTTGGCCATACCTCTTGTAAGCTTCCTTCATTCTCTGGCTCAGGCTATCAACTAACTGCACCATTGATATGGTAGATCAAACAAACAGAATCATGACTGATCAGACACACGGGTTGTTTGATGTTACCGTTGACGAACGTTCAGGTAAACGGCCAACTTTTCTTGGCATATTACGCATGTGTACTGACGTCCGGTCTCGTAGATTCGTCGTGGACGGAGCTCCCTGATGAAGTAAGGCGCAAGCCCGACTCCTCTCAGGGGGCAACTGATGGGATCACACATCCTGAGCCACATTCAACTCTGCCCGAGTACCTCGCTTTACACGCTCGTTACTTCGGCGACGATCACACCGCCGAAGGATGGATAGAGTGGGCAAAAATAACACTCGCTGAGGACTGGGACAGCTACGAGAAGAAAAGGGAGGCGTTTGAGAAGCAGCGCGCTAGGCGCGGCAAGATGACGGAGGATATGGTATTCCGGAAGCAGGAAGAGGCCCGGAAGTTGTTGATGTGGATGTGGATTCATGGCGAAGAGCAGTGGATGGAAGAAGATGAGAATGCTTGGAGGGAAAGTCAAACAGAACTGGAAAGAGAGATGGATGAGGCGATGGATGGTTTAAAACTTAGTTTTTCAAAATCTCCCGCCCCGAACGAAAGCAAGACTTTGATTGAAGACGCAGTGGAGGCGATAGAAAAAGAGACGAACAAGCCAGAGTATACGGAGGAGGGGGAAGAGATTGCGTGGAGATTGATGTGGAAAAAATCGGAGAAGGAGAGGGAGGCGAAGGAGAAGCTGGAATGGCAAAGGACTGAAAAGGAAAGGGTACAGAGGGAACGGCTGGTGCGTGAACAGGAAGAGAGAGAAATGGTTGAAAGGGAGTGCCAGGAGATTGAACGAAGAGCAGAAAAGGAATACCTCGAGGTGAGAGAAAGGTTGGAGAGGGAGTATTGCAAAGAGCGTGACAGGCTGGAGGGCGAGAGAAACAAAAGAATGCAGGAGAAGGAACAAAAGATACAGGAAGCGGAGCAAAGGGCGGAGAAGGAGAGGGCGGAGAAGGAGAGGGCGGAGAAGGAGAGGGCGGAGAAGGAGAACGCGGAGAAGGAGGCGCAGATGGCAAAGGCGGAGAGGGCGGAGAGGGCGGCAAAAAGGGCGGCAAACAAGGTAAAGAGGGTGGCGAAGGTGAATGCGGCGAAGTAGATGGAGAGGGCAAAGGAGGCGGAGAGGGCAAAGGAGCCGGGGCAAAGGAGGCGGAGAGGGCGGAGCAGCCGGAGAGGGCGGAGCAGCCGGAGAGGGCGGAGCAGCCGGAGAGGGCGGAGCAGCCGGAGAGGGCGGAGCAGCCGGAGAGGGCGGAGCAGCCGGAGAGGGCGGAGCAGCCGGAGAGGGCGGAGCAGCCGGAGAGGGCGGAGCAGCCGGAGAGGGCGGAGCAGCCGGAGAGGGCGGAGCAGCCGGAGAGGGCGGAGCAGCCGGAGAGGGCGGAGGAGGCGGAGAGGAGGAAGGAGGCGGAAAGAATGGAAGAAGAGCTGACAAGAAATGCGATCGAGGACATGAACCCCCAGGCGCAGCTCTCAGCAGCCCAACAGCTCGCTTCAGGCGGCAACACTGGTGCTCCTACACTTGAGGACTCAGGTGCTGGTGGTGACGACGATGAGATGATATCCCGGATGTTGAAGCCCCTGATGATGATGGACCCGTGGACGAGACTGGCGTCGACCCAAAAGACATTGAACTTGTCATGCAACAGGTCAACTGCTCTCGAGGCAAGGCAGTACGAGTGCTGAAAGAGAGCGGAGGAGACTTTATCAATGCTAGTGCGTTCTTTCCTGCATCCTATATCAACATGTATACTCAACCACTTGTATCTTCAGTCATGGCACCAGCGAGCGAGTAGAGTTTCCGTGTTATCATTTTGTCATATATCGTATTCCTGTCGAATTGCAGTATGTTGAGAGGAGAGGAAATAATAGGGCCGCTTTTTTGTTTACTTTCAATACACCAATTGTACCGTGTACTCTCAGCTACTGACCTGCTGGAGTGTCGTGAGATGTAGATTGTCATTGCTGCAGTCGCCTTGAGACGTACTTGAGAATAAATTGCAATAGACACTCATCGACATATTGAAGCGAAGCACTTACGGCTCAATCACCCAAACCCTCTTCAACCATCCCATTAGATTCATACTGAATGTATCAAGGATGTGGTAAAGTTAATGGAGAAAGAACTTGAACGCAGTCAGAGTATATCGAGAGTCAGGCGTAAGTGAGTGTGGGGAGGTGGAGGTGGAGGGGTACATGCCGTAGTCGTTCGACCATATAGATACAGGCATTGGGGCCTGGTTGTCTTCCATTGACCTGCAACGTCTTCGATTCCACAACCATTTCATCCTTGGCCCACCTCAAGCCAAGTAACCCTCACCAATCTTCCCAATCCATGAATCATTCCAGCGCGATGAATACACAGTAGTACATACCCCATCTCGCCTAACTTTTAATATACACATAGGACCAGGCCATCACGGCAAACTGACCCCTCCCTCGGGCTCATTGACCTCCGCCGCATTCACATGCCGCCACGTTCTCCCAGACTGTACACTGGGTGTGCGGCGCACGCCTTGATGGCGGAGAAGTATACCACCCACGCCGCGATCATCACTGTACAATTGAATGCTGGCAACATCCGATTGGTTTTATTTAGGGGAGGGAAGGAATATAGAGGGAAGAAAGGAGGCAGGGAGAGAATTAAGGAATGGAGAACTTACTGGCAAAGGGCGCTGCCCATGAGACGCCATCCATGAGGAGCAAGAGTTGGCAGCGCAGTGTCCCGAAGAAGGCTTTCGTATTCATGGCGAGGCATACGCGCAGCGGCGCCTTGAAGGGGGCGTGCATGGAGGTGCTATATGCTTAACATAAGGAAGTAGATGATCATGAGCTATTTTAGCGCCGAGATGCGAGGAGGAGTATGCAGAAGAAAGCTCACAGAAAAGAAGAAAGCAAGCACGGATGAGGCTGTGATGTGTGTTTGCGCGTTGGTCAGCCAGTGAGTAAAGCCTGGCATGCTGCTATATTGTATCCTATCAACGATGTTCCAGTATTGAGAAACGATTCAAAACAAAAAAAAATAGGGTACTTACAGGTAATGTATGCATCCGCCAGCACACCCAAGAAGCCAGCCATGACCCCGAACTAAAACACTACACAGAGACCAGATCTACTAAACTCCAACCCAGCAAATGAGGGGAGTCATCGGTACTCACCATCTAGTACTGCGAAATCCAAGAGGAAGAAGATGAATATCAGCACGTTGAGTACTGTCGTCAATGTCACCGCAAACAGTGCGTATCCTGCAACTACACGCGCTTCAGTAACCGGCAGTACATTGCAGAGCTAAAACGGAGCACGCATGGTAGTATGTCCGACAATTTCTCCACAACCTCGCTCGGCCCCTCTCAAAACCGCCCTCGAAAGGCGCCCAGTCGGTCGTACTACCTCTCTACATCGCTGCTCCTCGAGTCGTGCACATCGATATGGTACATGTAGCTCCCCGGATCGCCACTTGAGCTGGGTAGCGTATACCCCGGAAGCGACGGCAAAGGCGAGATGGGAGAAGGAGAGGGGGCGCTTTGAGACTGCTTGTGTGGGTGGATCGTACGTCATTACAGTTGGTTAATTGACCGAAACTCTCGGAATTGGAATATGAGGGTCGTTGTTGCAGTGCTCCCGATTCTTTTTGTTCTTTTCTTTCGTTGCTTCTTTTCCGAGTTTCTTTTCTTTTCTTTTCTTTTACGCACACAAATATGAAATGACCTTCTAAACCTACCAAGTATGGTTTGTTTACATCCTTTCCACTCCTCATTCAACGCAACGGGCGTTGCACTCATTGTATGCACATCTGACATCACCTTCTGTCCCTACTTCCAGGGCACCACAATTACAACCAGCGGACCCACCACCGCCGCCGCGACGGGGGCGGGGGCGTCACGTCCTTCCTAAGCACCGCCACGCGACGACAGGGCGCCAAGGTGTAACAGGAGAGACTCTCACACCGTTCTATTCTCACAAGATTATCTTACCGTATCTGCTGATCCAAGGTGTAAACAAGACTTATAACAACAAGCAAAGATGTGGTCATGTTTGTCGAACTGCCAGTAAAGATGGGCGCTTATTTCAATCCACTCATATACAGGACCGGAACATGCTGCCTTTCCAACACGCTCGAGCCACGTGGTTCATATCCATCAGACGTACGTAAATCGAATGAGGAGTCGTTCGACCTTTCTCTCATCCCGCAACAAGCTCATAGGTGATACCTTGGCCATACCTCTTGTAAGCTTCCTTCATTCTCTGGTTCAGGCTATCAACTAACTGCACCATTAATATGGTAGATCAAACAAACAGAATCATGACTGATCAGACACACGGGTTGTTTGATGTTACCGTTGACGAACGTTCAGGTAAACGGCCAGATTTTCTTGGCATATTACGCATGTGTACTGACGTCGGGTCTCGTAGATTCGTCGCGGACGGAGCTCCCTGATGAAGTAAGGCGCAAGCCCGACTCCTCGCAGGGGCCAACGGATGGCATCACACATCCTGCTCCTAATTCAACTCTGCCCGAGTACCTCGCTTTACACGCTCGTTATTTCGGCGAAGATCACACCCCCGAAGAATGGATAGCGTGGGCAAAAGAAACACTCACTGAGCACTGGGAAAGTTACGAAAAGAAAAGGGGGGCCTTCGAAAAGCAGCGCGCTAAGCGCGCCCATATGACGAAGGAAATGGTGTCCCGGAAGCAGGAGGAGGCCCGGAAGTTGTTGATGCGGTTGTGGATTGAAGGCGAAGAGCAGTGGATGGAAGAGGATGAGAGCGCCTGGCAGGAAAGTCAAACTGAACTGGAGAGAGAGATGGATGAGGCGATGGATGGATTGAAACTCGGAGTTTCGAAATCTCCTGGCAAGAACAAAAGCAAGACTTTGAATGCAGATGCATTGGTGGCGATAGAAACAGGGGCATACAACCAGGAGAATACAGCAGAGAGGGAAGAGATTGCATGGAAATTGTTGCGGGAAGTCTCCGAGAAGGAGAGAGAGGCGAGAGAGAAGATGGCACGGCAGAGGGCTGAGAAGGAAAGGATGAACAGGGAACGGCTGGAGCAAGACCAGAGAGAGTGGGAAATGTATGAAAGGGCGTGCGAGGAAGATAAACAAAGAGTAGAGAAGGAACACCTTGAGGGGAAAGAAAGGCTGGAGAGGGACAAGCGGGAAAGGCTGATGAGAATTAAAGGAAAGGAGGAGGAACAAAAGAAAGTGGAACAGGAGCAGGAGAGGGCGAAGCAGGAGAAGGAGAAGGAGGCGCAGAAGGCAAAGGCGGAGAGGGCAGAGGAGGACATGTGGCGAATTGAGAGGAAGCAATAGGGCCGCGTTTCCTGTTTACTTCGAATACACCATTTGTACGGCGTACGAACGTAAGCTCATTGTAGTCCACTGTCTTCCGCTCATCATCCACCGTCACAATGTTGTGATACGTCCATCCCAGCACACCTCAAGCCAAGTAATCACTAATCTTTTCGAATCCAAGCATGATTCCGGCGTAATATACACACAGTAGTACAATACCCCATCTCGTTTTCCTTTTTCCTCGCACACAAGCACACCAATCATCTTGATCACGGCAAACTGACTCCTCCCTCGCCCTCATTAACCTCCGCCACATTCACATGCCGCCGGGTTCTCCCCGACTGTGCACTCCACACCCACGGCAATGGGTGCGCGCCGCACGCCTTGATGGCGGAAAAGTATACCACCCACGCCGCAATCATCACTGTACAAACGAAGGTTGTTAACATCCGATTGTTTTCGGTGGGAATGGAATGGATCGGCGAACGTACTGGCAAAAGGGGCCGCCCATGAGACAGCGTCCATGAGAAGCACGAGTTGGCAACGCAGGTTTCCGAGGAAGGCTTTCGTGTTCATGGTGAGGCAAACGCGCAGGGGCGCACTGAATGGGGCGCGCATAGAGGAGCTGTATGCTTAATGGAGGGAAGTAGAGGATCATGAGCTGTTGTCGCCAAGAAGCGAGGAGGAGCTTGCGAAAGACAACTCACAGAACATGAAGAAAGCAAGCACGGACGAGCCTGTGATGTGCGTTTGCGCGTTGGTGAGCCAGTGCGTCGAGTCTGGCATGCTGCTATACCGTAGCCTATTCCCCAGAGCGCGATATTTCAGTATCGCGAAAAGAAACAAAACGAAAGAAAAGTAGGGTACTCACAGGTAGTGGATGCACGCCGCCAGCACACCCGAGCAGCCAGCCATGACCCCGAAATAAAGCACTACACAGGGGCCGGGTCTACTAAGCTCCAACCCAGCAAACGAGGGGAATATTCGGTACTCACCGTCTAGTACTGCGAATTCCAAGAGGGAGAAGATAAATATCAGCACATCAAGGAACAACGTCAACGACACCGCAAACAATGCGAATCCTGCGATCATACGCGTGTCAGTGACCACAAGCACATTGCAGAACTGAAGCGGAGCACGCACGGTAGTATGTCCGACAATCCCTCCAGAACCTCGCTCGGCCCACTCTTGAGACCGCCCTCGAAAGGCGCCCAGTGGGCTCGTACTCCCTGTCCATCCCGCTGTTGCTACTGCCGCCCCTGGTCGTGTCGTGCACGCCGATATTGTACGTGTAACTCCCCGGACCGCCACTTGAGCTGGGTAGTGTATAGGCTGGAAGTGACGGTGTCGGTGAGATGGGAGAGGGAGAGGGGGCACTTTGAAAGAGGGATTTGATGATCATTACTTACTGACTCGCCGCAGGTGGATTAAGTATGGTTGTGATTGAGTCGAACTCGAACTCAAACATGATCATCGGCAGGCTGTACATACCAGTGTTGTGGGAGTTTGGGCGTTGCTTCCTCTCCTTGTTGGGCGGCAGCGAGTCATGACGCGTGCAATTGAACGATGATGGTTGCGAGGAGCCGCTTCGCGCATGCCTGCAGATGGGTGATGAAAATGCCAAGTTTGTGTTTCGTGTTATTTCACCTCGAAGACAATGACTCCTGCGCCTCGTCCTTGCGCAGCGCCTATATGCGGATATGGTGATTGAGGAGATTGTGGTTGGTTTTGGGGGTGTTCGTGGGGCTGTCCCTGCCGTGGTACGTTGGTGGTGAACATTCTTAGAAATGACCTTGGTGGGGTTCCGCTGCGCTTGTACAGTCGAAACCCTCGTAACCCATGCGTGTGAAAACCCATAGCCTCTTATACCCCACAAGAAAATTCATCCACCAGGTTGGTGGGCGGGGATTTGCAATCCATAACCCATAAGTCCCCAATAACCCATTACCCATACCCCTCCGCGGCAAAAAGCCATGAGTTTTAGACACTAGAATATGGTAAAATCATATAATTGGTGCCTAGTTCTCACAGATTACTGTTGATGACCCTGAAAGTGGCCAGACACCGAAAATGGCCACCGCGCTTGTTTTGCGTGTTCTACGCTAAATTACACCAATTTTTTTGTATCTAAAAGATAAAATACCCATTGCCCACATGTTCACAAGTCTTTAAGCCAGGGAACGTCCTCGATGGGAAGGAATTGCAACGACAAAGGGTGTGACGTTGTACTATGCCGTGATTTCCTAAGCATTCTCACGACTGCCCCACACTTGTCGCCTTGTCTTTACATGTCAGTGATACGCCTCGGAGTAAAAACACTTGTCCGGGCTTCATTTAGGTCTCGCATATGTAGTACTTATAGTTGAGTACCTATAACTTGCTTCCACCATTCAAAAATTAGGCCCTAAGATACATTACCAAGGTATTTCCCTGTGTACACAGCTATAAAAGCGAAATCATGTAGTATATACCACAGACGGAAGTCCACTCAAAAACCACTTGTACTTTGTTAACCACGTCTAGGGGTATATAAATTGGCTCTCCAACCATTTCTCACAATTTTATCTGGCCCATAATCTTGTGGTTATTTTTTGTAAGCTAAATTTAATTGTCTTGAGAACCGAATGAAATTTTTGGAACTGGAGAAACCCTGTGGCTCATAAACATCAGTAATATTTTTAGAATAGTCCGTTCAATTGATTCACAGCGTTTCACCTGCTGGAAATCATTTGCTGGCAAGCTATGACTGTACAAAAAGTGGCTGAATTGTGTAAATTGGCCCTCAAATGCCCGAGATTCCCTCGTCTCTATCTTTGCTATCAGGTCAAAGAAAATGAATAAATGGCATGCCAGCGTTCGAAGTTCACCATCTGCATCGCCTGTTTTCACTGCTTGCATAATTGGACAATTCAACCATGTCTGAGGTTTCTACTCCATCTGCTGAGCACACTAGTCTGCCTATGGAAAACCTTGACACTGAAACTCGACTAGGGCTTGCAATTAAAGCTATAAATGAGGCCCCACTTGGTCGAGGTGGTCGACCGACCCTCTCTGTGCGTGCTGCTGCGAGCATGTATGGCCTGAAGCGCGGAATACTCACTAACCGCCTAAATGGGATTAAATCCAAGCAAGAGGCTCATGCGCACGAGCGCATATTGTCCGAAGCTGAAGTGTGCTAACTGACTGGGCCAAGACATTAGGCCACCGTGGCTTTCCGGTTACCCTTGATATGCTTGCGGAATATGCATCGGCATGTTTTATTTTTGCTCACCTCTTATAACTTTTGATTTAATTTCCAATTAGGAAATTGCGGGGAAGAAGGTTGGAACTAATTGGCCACGGCATTTTATGAAAAGACACCCCGAATTGAAGATTAAGAAGACCTCGACGCTTGAGGAGTGCCGCGCTAGATCATTGAATCCAACTGTTGTTGCACAATTTTACGATATGATTAAAGATTTAATCGAGGTAAGGACCTTGATGGCATCCCTGACTATGACATCATTAATTGAGCATATCTAATCTAGGAGTACAACATTCCGCCTGAAAATATCTACAATGCCGACGAGAAGGGTATTCAGCTTGGAGTCGGAAAGAGTGTTTCTGCAATTGTTGACAGAAATCAAAAAAATGTGCAGCAAGTCGAAAATGGCAACCGAGAGATGGTCACAATAATTGAGTCTGTCTGCGCCGATGGTACATCTTTACCACCATCCGTGATTTTCCAGGCCAAGCGTCGTGTACTTGAGTGGGGAAAGGAAAATCCGTCTAATGCTAGGTAGAGATTTGTAACTTTCTTCTAATATTGAATATCTTCCAACTTACTACTTGAATGTGAACACAGTATATCAATTTCGGAAAATGGTTGGACAGACAAAGAGCTTGGCAGCCTTTGGGTTGAACGAGACTTTCATCCAACGTCCCAGAAGCGAAATAAATCCAATGGCTATCGCCTTCTTATTCTTGATGGACACAACTCTCACTGCACTTTTAAATTCTGTCGCTTTGCTGAACGGAACCGTATCATTGTCGTTTGCCTACCATCTCACACCACACATGCTTTGCAACCTTGCGATGCTGGGGTCTTCAGTCCGTTATCCAGCAGCTGGAAGACTTTGGTTAACCGATTAACTCGCGATGGGATTGCAGTCACTAAGCTTAACTTTCTCAAGCACTATTATATCGCACGGCATAAGGCCTTCAAATCTTCGACTATTATATCTGCTTTTGCGAAGTCTGGGATTTGGCCGCTGAACCCTCACGCTATTCCACTGGAGGCCTACAAACCGTCAAAAAATACGACAACCAAGGCGGCAATGCCTGTATCAGCCGATCTCACACCACTCCTGGAACCTATTGATGACGAGGCTATTCCTGCAAATACTACTGCGCCGAGTACTACAGACAGTATACCCTCAACCTCCTCGGCACCTGTCAAGACTCCATCTGCAACATCAGCTTTCTCCGACAAATCATCAGCCTCACAGGTCTCGCAACGATATCGCCTGGTGGGTATCCCTCCACCACTTCCACATACTGCTGGCCGAGTGGACCTCCGCAAGCAAATCAACGAGCTGCGTGCACTTCTAGAAAAGGCACAGGTCCAAATAGAGTGCGATCACGCCATAAAAGTGGTGATGGACAAGGAGAACGAGCGTCTGCGACAAATCCTATACAATAAGGAAACGGACAAGAAGAAGACTTTTTCCCCTTCTAATCCCCGCTATCTGACCGCAGAAAAAACCCTTGATGAGCTGGCATACACTGAATGGAAAGGTGGGTGGAAAGCAATGTTGAAGGAAGCAGGAAAAGCACTGAAGGCGTGCCGAAAATCGATCGAAGAGGCAGAGAAAGAGGCAGCACAAGAGGTGAAGCAAGCAGAGCAGGATGCCAAGAGACGAGAGTGTGAGGCAGAGAAGCAGAAAAAAGAGGAAGAGAAAACGGCGGAGCAAGAGCGTAAGAAAGAGGAGAGCGAGGCAGCAAAGCAAAGAAAAGAAGAGGAGAAAGCGGCAGAGCGAGAGCGTAAAATAGAGGAACGCGCTGCCAAGGCCGCGGAAAAGGCTGTGGAAAAGGCAGAGAAGCAGGCAGCAGCAGCGGTACGAGGCACGGGTAGAGGGCGTGGAAGAGGGCAAGGGCGTGGACGCGGCAGAGGCCAGGGCCGAGGCCAAGTTGGCATGCCAGGAAATCATGGTGGGGATCAAAGTGCGGACTTGGAGGATGCAGTAGCGGAAGGCTTTGATGACAAGTGGGAAGAGATACGAGACATTTTATATGACCCACCTGAACGGCCTCGCCCTCGACCAATTCTGCGACAGCACGCAGCGGTGCCTCCAACTCCTCCCCCAGAAACTTTCGAGCAGCTTTCCGAGGGAACGGGGGCAATCATACCCCAAAGAAGTGTTGAAACCGAGAGTTTGAGGCGGAATCCTAGACGCACATCACGGAACACTTAGTCGATTTGACTATCAACGAATTCAAAACATGACTTACCTTTGCTGGATGAGGTTGTAGGCCGTTTTCGTTGCAAGAAATGGCCGTATGAACGAGAGGAAGTGATCAGGAGCGAGCAAAATCTTATCTCCGCAATCGGAGCACGTCATTTGTGCCTTGGCTCCCATGCGTGGCCACGTTCCCTGTAAAACCAGTATTTTGGGTCATTCACGAAAAATATTCGTCCTGGTATTTCAGACCATACAAAAAATCTGAAACTTGCAAGGTGACTTTACAAGACATTTCTTTATCGGTTTCAAAAAGAAATTGGACCAGAATCTTTCAGTACGAAGAGTAATATCATGTACAACTTGAAATGGCCACTTTCAGGGTCACATACAGTAGGTTGCTATAAAAACGAATGCAACATATTGGCGCCACAAACAGACTAAGCCCAACATTAGAATGGCCGAAAAATCCTTTAGTCACATTTGCTCATATTGTACACCTCACCCAATGTCCAGAAATACTCTTGAACTCCCAAGAAAGGTCTGTTCTCAAGGCTGTCTTGACAATTGGTAGATAAGTTGATGATTGGAACGACCCAATGGCACGCAAGATAGAGGTGCTTCTGGGTTCTTTCAACCGAAAACTTCACCTTGACAAGGCAAAGAACATGAAAGAGGCCGTCATGACAATTCTTTTCCATAGAGCATACATCTATTAAGTACCGTATATAGTTTTCGTAGACTACTTTACTGTTGGGAGTGTCAGATATTTTTTTCTGATTTTTTCTGATTTTTTCGAACTTATTTTTAGACTACCTCACCTAACCCATAACCTCTGAAACCCCATACCTTGACCTGTCCACGGAGGGGTATGGGTTACAAGGGTTTCGACTGTATTACAACTTGTACTTGTCCCTAACAAAGGTGAAGGGCACCCCCTAGGGCTGCTCAGGGACATCATGAACATTCTGACACGCAACAGTTAAGTACCGTCTTGTTTTTGCGTGAGGCATACACAAACTTAAGACAAACCACAATCTAAGATCAATAAGTTTCTTGTATAGTGAGTACAGCACATACTTGATTATCAGCGCCACAGTCGCTTCAAGGTAAGATGCAGAATACATATCAGAGATTATTGAGGCAGAGACACAAATTGAGGTACCAAAGCGGAGGTATGGACCATACCTCCGCTTTGGTACCATGGTTTTTGTGCCATCTACTTTCACGCATCGGACTTTGGGTCGGTCATAAGCCGCCCAGAACAATTATTCCAGCATAATTTCATTTGCGTGAGCCACATCTACGTCCGCCACATTCACATATCTCCACATCCTCCCGCTTATTCCCCTACTCAAGACACACAGAAGGAGGTGCGTGCCACATGCTCTGATATCTGAGAAGTACACCACCAAAGCCACAATTAACACTGCACAAAACAAGTAAGAACAGTGCTCAGGTACCACATCAAAACAAAGAGAAACGGGCGAGGCAAAAAAGGAATGGGTACATACTGGCAAAGGGCGCCGCCCATTAAGCAGTGTCTATGACAATTGCAAGAGAACAGGTAAGATCCGCCAGTTTGATACCCAGTAAGGGAGTCGGACATGCAGCGCGCCATGGCTTGATAATCTCAGTGCGTAAGGAGGAGCTATACCCTTGGCAATGAAGTCACAGTAAGTGTTTGTCAGAATGAACAGAGGGAGCTGGGAGCACTTACAGAACATGAAGAAAGCAAGGACAAAAGAGCCAGTGATGTGTGTTTGAGCATTGGTCACCCAATGTGTCAAGTCTGGAACACTGCCATATTGTATCCTATTTCCCGTTACATGTCATTTATCTGCTCAGCGGTGTAAAACAAAACCGATGAAAGATTGGGCCACTCACAGGCAATGGATGCACTCCCCCAACACACTCAAGACAACAATCTTGATGCCATAATGCACGATCTCCGATGATTGGGGATCATTCATTATGAAAAGTGCCAGGAAGAAGCAGAATACCATGAAGACAACAGGAAGCATCAACAATATTACTGCAAAGATTGCAAAGCCTGTGTAGTGAGGCCAGAGCCAATAGCCAGTCAGTTATCAGCAGATTGCAAAAAATTGTGACTGCACAGTAATATGTCCGACAATCCATCCAGATCGTCTGGCTTGCTATCCTTGAGACCGCGTTTATAAGGCCTTTAGTGGGTTTGTAAACTCTTTCCATTCTTGTTTTGCGCTGCTGCTATTTGCGTCAAGCACACCAGGTGTATATGTATTCAATGTTGTGTAGGCTGGAGGAGGCAAGAAGGAGGTGACGGTGTACTTGGATTAAGAGAGGGAGAAATCAGGCTCTGAAAAGACATTTTTGATGTTCTATTGCTAATGTGCAGACCGCAGTGCCAAGTGATGAAGGTGAAACAGAGACCCACCTCACTTGACAATGAAGGGTTCCAGTATAACAATTCCTTTCACCTGGCTCTGGCTTGGTTCAAATACAATAGCTATATTTGACCTACTTCAACCCCGGATTTCTGTGTAGCGCTGTGCAATGACACGTGAGCAATTGAAAGAATGTTGGTTGTGATTTGATTGTGGGTAATTACATCCATCATGGTGCGCGCCCAATGCGCCCCTGCAACTCAACAATTGTATCTTGAGGACTATGCCAGGGTTGTTGACATTGTGCCAAACCATTGCTGATGTCATTGCCTACCTTTCTATCCTGACTCATATTTTGTTCTAACACAGACTTTGGCAACAACCGCAGAGTCAGACGGTATTCTAGCAGATGTCTGCGCAAGCCTTTCTTTGTGAGAAAACCAAGAGAAAACAAACAGGTACGGGGCTATGAATATACACCAGGACAGGCAATTGTTGAGAGCCAAGCTTTTTATGTTTTGCTGCGCTTCCCAACTCATGTGAAAACCCCAACACAGCAATCCAAGAGTAGTAGAGTACTTAATTGCCCTTTTTGCCTTGCCAGCATTATCAACCACCAAGACCTCAGCCCACATGTTCAAACTTGTTGGGATTGAATTAGCTAAGCTACCGGCGTCCAGCTGAGTGGCAAGTGTTGCGGAGGAAGTTTTTCCTTCATCCCTCTGCATCCGGCCTGACAAAAAACTCTTCTCCAAAATGGCCAGCTTCATGACCAGCAAGAACTCTATGGCCTTCCTACAGTCCTTGAGCATGCCAAGGATTGCTGACATTGAGCAGCTCTGAGAGAGGTTATCTGCATGCGGCGGATGCAACAAACTGCAGTCCTTTCTGTACCCAGTCAAGGATACAGATGCACACTTACTGTTATGGGTCCTGGAATATTGGACTGTGGCTCATGATCTGAGGGCCAAAAAAGCACTCTGGGAACCTGCTGTTTCTTGGTTAAAAAGAAAACAGCAGCATGAGGGAACAGTAATGCTTACCCAGCTACCGGGGACCTATCATATACCAAAACAAATGGCAGGCCACTTGACCAACCTTGGCCTCTTCTGCTGCAAGCAATGGCTAGCCAACCCACGGATGGATGTAATGATGGTGGTGCTAAATGACAAGCTCCTTGTGCTGGGAATAGAAGTGTTAGCAGTCAACAACGGGTTTGTACAGAAGTTAATTAACACTTACCGGAACAGCAAATCAACCTATGCCAACAACAAGTCCTGTCTGTTCCTTCAAGAGATAGCAGCCAAGTTGGAGGGTGGCACAGTCCAGCATTTATGCATGGCAACGTGTATGCATTACTGATGATGGAACCTGTCTCCTCATTAGTGCTGGGGCAGTCAGCAATCATTGGGGTGCCCTTATTGTCAATAGAAGTGAAGAAACCTTACATTATGGAGACCCAATGGGATTTCCACCTCCACCGGAACTCCTCAAGGTGTTTAATTGGTGGCTTGGTGTTATTTGCAACACACACCATAACCTTCCTACCAGGAACCAGCCGGACTTGTTCTCCTGCTCTATCCTTTTGTGGAATGCTCTGTTGCACTAACTCTTCCCCTCAGAGATCCCGTTCCTTCTGGATGCCAAGGCTTGTGTTCTGGAGCGGGCAAGTGTTCTGGTATCTGCAATAAAACTGCTACAGATATGGGTGAGTCACAATGGATGAATGTGTTGAACTTACACTTACCTTACTTATGAGGACCCGTCCATGACTGCAAGTAGCGGTAGTACCCAGTTGTACTCAAGTATTGCTTCCGCTTTGAGGTTTTACCCTGTAAAGCCAAAGCCAGAGAAGCCTGTGAAGGTCAAAGGAAAGAATGAGAAAGTTAAGAAACAAGAGAAAAGAAAACATACCAGCAGTGTTCTAGTCAAAGGCTGTTACAAAGATTGTAACTGGCTTTCTGGCAACACTCAAACTCCACTCCAAGAATGAAAGCAAGGGCAGATCTAATGACATAGGACCCAGTAGAGAGCAGGTAAATCTGTTAAAACTAGTTGACATCAAGCAAAAGGAATGAAACAAGGCAGATGACCTACACACACACTGCTTGACAACATATTGCAGAAGTGCTTCCAAAAGTTGAGGCCCGACAAGTACATTTATTGGTGTATGGGTGGATGCGGAAAAACATTTGTCAACCAAAACCTGGCATATACCATTTGTCATGCTCAAGGATGCTTTGCATTTTCCAAAGAAGTTTGGGATGCAGCAAAGGCCTATGCTGCTAGTTGTGCTCCATCTTGGGTTCCTGCCATCAACTATCCTGAGTCCACAAGGGCGGGGGACAAAACCAACCTCAATACCAAGGATGCAAACCCACCAAAGAAAAGGAAGGGAAGTGACAACATTACCAGAAGTCTTTGGTGTTCTTTGACAATGCAAAGAAGCTTGGCAAACAAGAACACCATTAGAAACTTAACCTTGCCACGGTCAAGTTCTTTTGTGTTGTGTGTATTCCAACACATGTGTTGGACCTTGAGGTGTGGAAAGATTTGTTTAGTGGGGCAGATCCATTCTATGTGCCAGCATTGCAATCTAAATTAGAGGAGGTTCATATTATTGGTCAGGCTGAAGAAATACAAGCACTTCAAGTTGCTTACCTGAAGATGCAGAACAATATCACTGTTTTGTTTGATGGAGGAACAACAAAAGGGAGAGAAGTGTTCTGGACACTTCACATGTTGACGGCAGAGAGGAAGGTGTATTTGATGGATGTGCAAGAGGCAACATCAGAGTCTCACATAGCCGTCTGGATTAGGAACTTTGTTCTCAAGGTCTGTCAATCAATTAAGGGGTGATGCCAAAATTAGATACTGATAGGTGATTGACTGAATAGGTTGATTGCGGACCTGTGCCATCCTGAGCAACAGCACAGGAAACACTTGACTTTATTGTGAATTATTGGCCAATAAAATCCCAACCATGTTCAACCTACCTGACATTGTCCACTTTATAAGCAACACTATCAAAGACATTGTAAAACTTACCTACTTCAACAGTTCCACAACCATTCTGCGTGGTGTTATCACAAAATTCTATAAATTACATCTTGGAGAGGCCAAACTGAATATTGTGCACGTAATATGTGGAACTGGGAAAGGCCTTGATTCAACTGGGGAGACATGCTTTGGGACCGTAATAATTGCTGCATGGGCATATCAATTGAATATTCCATCAATCAGAAAGCTAGTCAAACACGGTCAATTCAATATAGGTGTACATTTTGATTTATCATCACAACCCTGTTGTGGGTAACTTAATAATAACTTCTAGGAATTTGGATCATGTTTTGAAGAAGCCTCCCAACCAAGCTTTGAGTTTGAATTTGATCTTTCTCAGCTTATCAAGTTGGGTCTGCCAGCTTTGAAGGCATTGACATGCCTGGAGGCAAACAAGGCTACAGTAGGAGATGTTTACATATTTTGGCATGCCATGATGTGGTCAATCAAGAAGACCCTTGACAACCCCAAATCAGGAATTCCAACAACAAGTTCTTGGAATTCTTAATTTGTGCCATAACCAGATCTTTGGTGATGGAAGATTGCCACAAGCGCTAATTTGTATTTGTGCGGAGTGTATTTGAATCCGGGTATTTATAGTCTTTTATTTTTGGATGTCAAGCTAACTTTATCTGCTAGTATATCTCAAATCTGATCTATTTAAAAAAGGTCTTTTGTCAACAGGAGGAACGGAAGGCATTAGTCATGTTGCAATGTTTAAGACTGTTGCATGGTACCTTTTAGAAGTTGCCAAAAAGGAAGTCTCTTGTAGTAATAAGGTGTCAATGATAAAATGGAAAGTCTGTGCCAGTGAGTTCAATAAACTCTTTCTGGAAGAGATAACAAAACACACCCATGGCCAATACCCATTCAATCAACAAATTGACAAAAATACTGCTGCCATTACCTGGTGGCAACAAATGGAGGGAAATGAATTTGCACAAATCCTATCTGTGGGCACGGGTAACCCGTGGGTATCTCAGCGCCTACACGTACTCGTACCCGCACAGACCCGTACCCGCGACCCGCACGGGTTTACCTGTCATAACAAGTCCAAGAACAGCCAAAACGACCAAGAAATGAGTGAGATACAGTTTATTTTGATGGATTTCACAAAATCAGCTGTATCTCATTCAGTTCTGGGCCAAAAATCTGTTCTTGGGCTCATTTTGAAGGCCACGGGTATGCAAGTTGTTACCCGTACCCGTACCCATTGGTACCGCTACCCATGACCCATACGGGTACATGACAAACCCGTGCATTTCCCTACCAACAATTAAACCAGGTTCTGGCCATCAAAATATTTTCTGTTCACATTAATTCCATGCCAGAAGAGCGGACCGTTTTGGTGTTTACATGGATCAACCCAGCAATTCAGTCAAGGTTGCTTGTCGGACAAATGGCAGCCCAAACTCAAGTGAGGCAACACTACACCATGGAAAAGAAGGTATTTGTTTTCATTCATTCATTCATTGTCTCCACAATAATCTATATTCTACATTGATTCTACAGGCGCATAAGCATGCGGACCAAGGCCAACCATCAAGTTCTATGACATAAAAGGGAAGATCTCTCAAAAGCAAAAGCTAAAGAGACTGATGAGGTTTTGGACAACAAAGATAACTCTTGGCTTGACAAACCGTGTGAAGAGGTACCTCCCACTCAGGCCCTTGATGCTGAAATTACATCACCAATTGATCTCAAGACATCAAAAATCCTAGCAATGTTTCTTGCTGATGAGAAAGACAGTTCAGGTGATAGCAACCAGTCCCTCACAATGGTATATGGTACTTTAGATGATCAAAATGCTGTACTTGACGATAATGATTTCTCTATGGAGTTCTAGTAGTACAATAGTAGTAGTCTATGTAAACTTACATGCCTTGTTTGGTCTGACATTGCGAAATGACAAAGCTGCGGGCAAAAATCTGAAATTATGGATACGTGACCGGTAATTTACTTGGCCTCTGTGAGGGGGGAAAAAATGAGTTAAATTACACCCCCCAGGAGGTTTTTTACCCAACGCTGAGTCTGACATTGATTCAAGCGTCCTCCCAACCAACTCCCATCTCTCGATCTCATAAACTGTTCAATCACATCGAAACTCCCAAAAAAAACTACCAAGAAGATGGAGTACATGCATCTTTAGGGTTGGGCTGATTATGGGCTGATTTCGATTCCTGGCTACCAATGACCCTTTGGGATTCATCTTCGACGAGAAATTCCCATGTCTTCTCTTGAGCAGGTGGGGAAAACTAATAACACGCAAACAAATATCCACGCACACGTCTGTAAGCTACATGATCAGTCACGACTCAAATAGCGCCTCACAAACTATAGATTTGTATTCCCATCCATTAGCCGCCATGAACCATCCTTAATGGTCGGTTGTTGATAGGACCGATCTGCCCCAGGACTCTAAGCTTCTAAATCACCAAGTTGAGCCTAATCCAAGGGAACGCATTACGACGTCAATACGCAGGAGATAGAAACAATCGCCGTAGTTGAAAAGGACTACAACTGCTGGGTGGTGTCGATAGGTATACTCCCGCTCAACTGTCTCCCAATGGACACCCAGAAGAGATTCCGCGTCGCTATCATGTGAGTCGCGTCTATATTGACTCTGTGCCGTCTGTCACTAAACACACGCTCGTGCAGAGGAGCAGGAATTGGAGGTCTGACGCTATCAGTAGCGTTAGGGCACATGGACACAGGAGACATTGTGGACGTTGACATCTACGAGGCATCGTCAAATATTTCAGCAATCGGAGCAGGTATCAATTTCTGGCCGAGGTCCTGGGAAATCATGAAGAACATTGGTTTGGAAAGCACTCTCGTCAAATTCCTTGCTGCCCCTCCTGACGATACCACTCGTACGTGTAATCCACGTCGTGCGATGGGATGACAGCTCAACTTGACTAGGAGTTGTATTTCATGTTCGAAAAAGTGACCAGGCAGACGGATTTCCTATCCAAGACTTGACGATGAAAGGTTAGTTCTAAGTTAGGGATTGTCTATATCATGTACCGTCTGCTGACGCCCTGAAGGTGGCTCTATCCGCTTTCATAGAGCAGATTTGCAGAGTGCGCTCATGAGTCAACTTCATGGCCGATTGCATCTGTCCCACCGTCTCGTCTCGTATGAGGAGCATGATAGCAATGTTCTGCTCAACTTCCAGAACGGTGCAACTGCGACGTGTGACCTGCTGGTCGGTATGGATGGAATCAAGTCGGGGGTCAGAAAGCTGTTTCTGCAGAGTCAAGGCCTTTACAAATCGCCTTCCTTTGATCCTATCTGGACTGGAACTCTGGCTTATCGTGGACTCATTCCGATTGAGAAGCTAGAAAAGATTTTTCCCGGGCATAATGCAAGCACTAGACCGGTCATGGTGAGAACTCTGACAGATTTCCAACACTACGTCTTCTAACGATTCCGTGCAGTATTGTGGAAAATTCAAGGTTGGCCTTGTTCTATCGCGACGCGGTAGATAGCTGATCTGTGTGAAGCATGTGGTCGTATATCCAGTCTCACAGGACAGGCTTGTCAACGTTGTGGCCTTTGCCACCGCTCCATCTAAGGAAGGTACAGTATACGAAGGCCCGTCGAACATACCCACTTCCCAGGCGGAGGTATTGGCCATCTTTAATGGATGGGAAGCGGAAGTTCAAGCATTGTTGCACTGCATTGAACACCCTTCGAAGTGGGCCATTCATGCTCTCCGGCCACTCGATTGTTACGCCTTTGGCAGAGTTATGCTTGCAGGAGATGCCGTGAGCTTCTACGATAGTATTGTATACATACATCTTATCACCGTCCAATACAGGCACACGGAATGACGCCACATCAAGGGGCAGGGGCAGGCCAGGCCATTGAAGTCCGTCTTTCATCAATGACTCCTTCGATGTCATTCTTATAGCGCCATATTTTATGCTTTTAGGATGCTTATATCCTTGCAACTTTGATTTCACGTTTAGGCGAAGACCATGTTGAGGTTAACGAACTTTCCAAAGTATACAACACGATTCGATGCCCTGCTGGTAATCGGGTTCTTGAAGGGTCCAGGAGGTCTGGTTTGCTCTGTGAGCTTGTTGGACCTGGCTTTGAGGACATATTGGAAGGAGACACGAGTCTGTCGCGGGCTAAGCTGGCAACTTTGATTGAGGAGATGCAACAAGATTGGCGTTGGGCTTGGGCAGAGTCTGCGGAGGATGACAGACAACGAGCTCTGGCGATGCTTTCCCACCGCATCCTTCGTAAATGTAGTCGTGACATATAAGTCTACTCTGCTGGCAATCTACGTTTCCCAGCCGACATTTTCCCGCTAGGTCAGAGTTCTTGTGTGTATGACAAGTATCCTTTTAGAAGGTCTACAAGATAGCCGCAGAAAAGGCTACATTCTATTAATGACCGATCATGTTTTCAAAGCCCATCATCATGCCACCAGAGGCTGCCGCTTCTACCGGCCCTGTTCGTGTTAGACTCGCATGGTCTAAACCCCTGTATATTGTGTCGACGTCAGAGGAGAAGCCTGTAAGAAGGTTAGAAGCCATTACTCCTCGAAATCTCTCAATGTCGGTTGAACATTCCCCCCACCCTACCGAGGTTTGCGGTCCGGATCGATCACATGAATATCTACAATTTAAGCCAAGGCTTCTTCTGACATAAGTGCGAAGATGAGAAGTCTCCATGCCACCACATAAGTAACGAGTAAAAGCCTTTCTGCAACCCTATATTGCCATCGACGTTATTTTGCTCACAGAATTTCGAATGAGGTTGTTATTGAAATCCTTCGTCTTTATTGTCTTGCATCATGCAGCATATTCGCAAACCACCACTGGTCAAGGGAGATCCGTATCTCCCCCGACACCTTTATCCAGTGCTTCGGATGTAAGAATAACAGCTGCGCCGTCCTCTGCGCTCTCGACGTCTGCAACAATACCAACTTTAACCTCAATCAACGGCGTAAGCTTCCCATCTGTGGGATCTATCCCACGCGACTTCTCTCCTGCAGGATTAGAACGACTTTGGGATGTGGTATATCTCGACCTCTACTGAAGCAAACAAACATCATCTGACGCAGTTCATCAAGGTTGGTCCAGTTCAGGCTCCTCCTTTTACGACCACTCGTGTTCCACAAACACCGATTGCCCTCCCTTCTGCTCCTCCGGCACTCTATCCCTCTTGGTTTGCCCCTAGCCCTGCTAATATATTTCCAAACCTCAAGCTACCGAAGGGTTTCTTCTTCGGAGTTGCGACCGCTGCGTACCAGGTCGAAGGCGCTGTTAAGAATGAAGGAAAAGGACCGACCATGTGGGATTGGAACAGCCGCCAGCCTAATGGTGTAGCAGACAACACCACAGGTATCACCGACACCAGTTTCATTGATTCGAGAACTGAATTCCGAATGTTTTAGGCGATATCGTCGATTTACAATATTATTTATACAAAGAGGATGTAGCTAGAGTCGTTCCGCTTGGCGTAAATGCGCACTCTTTCTCGTCAGTAAGCTGGTGGAAATTTCGAGATCATTACTCATCATCTCGACCTCTAGCATCTCTTGGGCAAGAATATTCCCGTTTGGAACTGCCGATTCTCCGGTCAACCAGGCTGGTCTGGATCATTATTCCGACCGTGAGTACTCACTGCCTTCCCGAAGAACCAAATCTCAGAGACGGAACTTTCCAGTCATCAACTATCATATAAAATCTGGGGTTGAACCGGTTGTCACTTTGTGTAAGCGTCACTAAGCGTCTTCTGCGCTGCTTAAATGGACGTGTTAGCCTTCTAGTCCATTGGGATACACCTCTTTCGGTGCAAGCGTATTATGGAGGTTTTACCTCTCCGAAGATTGTCGATGACTTCGTAAAGTGAGTAAACGGTATCTGCCCGATTTTTACTCTTTCTAACTGCATTGAAGCTATGCCAAGACGGTATTCAAGGCTTACAATGGGCGTGTCAAGACTTGGTACGTGTTATTCTTATATCGTTATCTCGTCAGGCGCCAATGTCATATATAGGTACACATTCAATGAACCACGAGTGTATTGCAGTCAGGTTGGAGGTTATCCATTCAGTGAATGCTGCTCTACATCGTCTTTTCTTGATACTCACATTTGCTTAGACATCTCTCTTGCTCCCGGGGTCAATTCCTCGACTGCACCGTATCAGTGCTCTTACAATCTACGTGAGCAGTTACTTAAATGATAACACATGAGCCCAAATGCTCATATTAAACAGTTCGGGCCCATGCCGGTGCTGTGAAAGGTAGAATTTAGCTTCCGACCATTTGGTAATGCCTCTTACGCCTTTGATATCCAGCGTTTAGAGAAATGGGAATTTCTGGGGAAATAGCGTTCAAGAACGACGATTTTGTGTAAGACGCCAGTGGGGATAACGATCAAAACTCTAATCTGTCTTTGCTACAGGGGAATTCCTTGGCGGGCAAACTCGACAGACGATTTCAACGCTAACGAACGCCATGCAGCCTTCCGCATTGGCGTCTTTTCGGACCCCGTCTATACCACTGGTGATTGGCCCAAAATTATGACTGACACTCTACCGCCATCATATCTTCCCCGATTCACAGCACAGGAAAAGAAAGACCTGAAAGGTTAGCACAAGTATTTGATGTCTTGTCGATTTCTCATTTTGTTTTTAGGGTCTGCCGATTTCTTCGCAATCGATGCATATCGAACACAGTATATTAGTGCACCTCCGGATGGCCTCGCTGCATGCGTCTCTAATGTAAATCATCCCATGTGGCCGGAATGTAACACTCCCGTGCTGTTCGATTCCAACGCTGGCTGGGCTAATGGTCCATCTCCGGACCCCCTAAGTGATGACTGGCTCCAAGCGACGCCAAATTTCCTCAGGGCGTCTTTGAGAACCCTGCAACAACGCTGGCCGACGAAGAAAATGGCATGTAAATTGATCTTCATATGTTCATCAACAACTAACCTTCCAGGTTCTTATAGTATATCTCCGAATTTGGTTTCGTTGAACCTTTTGAAGAGGATAGGACAGAACTTTTCCGGATCACAGAGGATGTAACACGCACAAGTCAGTCCTACAAAAACCTCACTCATTTCTGGTTACTGAACAAACTTGTAGATTATTTCATGACATACATGGGCGAAATTCTACTTGCAATCCACGAGGATAAGTTACCAATCGCTGGCATTTTTGCTTGGGGTAAGATGATCCGACAATACATCTGCAATAGAAACTCATGATTTCCGATAGCTATGGTAGATAATGCTGAATGGAGCAGTGGACTGAGTGCAAAGTAATTCTCAACAACGCCGCCTCTCGTTGCGCCTGTAAACTAATCACATACCTCGTCAGATTCGGAATTCAACATGTCAACTACACCACGCTGGAAAGGACCTACAAGCGATCTGCGCTACAACTTTGTAAGCGTGGTTATCATTTCTAGATCTTGACGCATGACTATAACACTCATTTTTAGCTGAATTCTTCAAAGCCCATCTGTAGCAGACACTCTGAGATTCTGTTTCTAAAACAATAAATGAATTTCTGAACGGATAGCTGGGTTCATTTCGGTTCATTCTTCCAGGACCCGGTTTTGGACTATCTCCATTGCCACGCGTCTGATCCCCGGAGATCTTGGCACAAACCTGTAAAAGTACCTAAAACTACTTCCGATGACATATGTAGGCTGATCTTTGGTTACGTTTGGCCATTGTGATCCTAATTGCCGGTGCATTTTGTCAGCCGTGGAAATCAGACGAGTCATCCAGAGGAACTTGTCAATGATTTGGATTGCCACGGTTTCTTCCTGAACTTTACAGAATTCTCGAAGATACCTCTCTCCTTGAGCGAAAATCTCTTTGATTCGACAATTTGAAAATTGCTAGGAGAAGCACAAAAGTGATTCTGTCAGAATCCGCAAACATCATGTCTCAATCAATACCATCAGAATCATTCAAAGTGTGGTTGATAACAGGTGCGTATGATTATGGAACGCTGGAACGCGAACGTGAACAGAACGCAATCTGGACTGTTAACAGGTGCTTCGTCGGGTTTCGGGAAACGTCTTGTTATCTCCGCCCTTGCTCGAGGGGATCGCGTTATCGCTACAGCTCGATCCGCAGAGAAGATAGATACCCTTCTCACACTGGTGAAGCCTGAAGTGCTTTGTAATATACGGGCCATTCAATTGGATGTTACTGAAGGCGAGGAGCTTATCAGGTCCAAGATCGATAGTGCTGCAACCACCTGGGGACGCGTCGATATTCTCGTCAATAATGCTGGTATGCTCGGTCTTCATCAAGGGCATACATGATCTTATCTCTAAACAGGTTATGGACTTCCCGGACTCGTCGAGGAAGGAGGGTATGCTTAACAGAACCTAGCCTTCATTCGAATAACGCCTAACAGACGTTTTGTCTAGGAACAAGCAATTACGTCGACAGTTTGAAACAAACGTATTTGGCTTGATGGATGTTACAACCGCGACTCTACCTCATCTACGAGCAAACAAATCAGGCTGCGTAGTCATATTAGGTAGTAGATCCGCCTGGAAACCTGAAATCGCTGTAAGTCTTCTGACAACCATGTTATGAATTTAATTCTGATCTGGAAGGTAACTCTTAGGGCCTCGGTAGGCTTTTCTGAAACCCCTCATGAGTATAACTCAATCTGGAGCCAGGGCATTATGCAGCGTCGAAAGCAGCAGTGCACGGTACGTCGCGTCAACGTCAGATACTGTGTCTGTATTGATCCATTTTTGCGAAGCTATAACCGAAACACTCATGGTCGAGCTAGCTCCTTTCAACATCCGCGTCCTGTTAGTTGAGCCGGGCTCATTTCGCACCGAAGGTATCTATGGTCAACCATATTTCACCGGAAACCCCATACCAGACTACGACGAAAGCCGAAAGGCAAGTCTCGCGCGCTTCGCGTCGATTGCAGGTTACGAGAAGGGCGATCCCGACAAGGCGTCAGAAGTCATTGTTGATATTGTTCGGGGAGAAGGGGTTGCGAAAGGACGAGCTTGGCCACAATACCTTGTTCTTGGCGAAGATGCGGAGGCTGATGTCAGGGCAAAGTGCACAAAGGTCCTTCGAGTTCTCGATGAATGGGTGGACGTTACCAGGGGCGTCAGTTTCGACATACCCTCGTAAGGTACTGACAACGACTTGGTTTGGACTAAGAATTGCTGGGACCAGCTTGTTCGTTATGATGGAAAGGTCATCTCAAGCTCTGGCTTAGTTAGAGAGGTCAAGTTCAAGCCGAATGTCAAATCAAAATGCCGACACGGTGGGACTTTAAAGAAGTTTTGCGTATGACAGGATGTCTGATTCCTGGAAGAGTGAGAGAGTGAGAGATAGGGAGAAAACCAGAGGTTTGAAACCATTCGTAACATAATGAAAACACTCTGGTTACAAACTCAACGATCTGGAAACTTTATCCCTCGTAACTATTCAGGTAAAAAGGCGCGTATAGCAGAGTCGTATGCGGACATTTTGTCCAATTTCAAAGAAGTTGCCTGAGCTCTCACTGCAGGCTGAGCACGTATCCTCAGCCAATTAGCGGAAAGTCAGAAACGGCAGGTTTCGACGGTGGTACGCACAGGTAAAGCCTGAATTGTTGTGCCCCATAGTTGCTCAGTCTGTCTTATGATTGCGGCAAGGTCACGTTCGACGAGAGGAATCATAAAAGCATCGGATGTGGGCTTGAAAAGCCGTTTCTTTGCCTTCAGATTGATCCGCGCAGCGTGAAGCCCCGATTCGAGGCCCTGTACGGAGTTGAGCATGACGTTTCCATCTGCCAAGGAAACTGGCTTCTGCATGCCCTGCGGTGGGGATTTTGGCAACTGGTTCTCGAGAGAATGAAAAGTGACGACGAACGTTAATATTCACTGCGGTTTCATTGATGACTCTGCCTAGTTTATCAGCAGCATCGTGAAACATCTATGAGGGTATTATTATCAGGGCCCAAACTCGCAGCGCGGAGCGGAAAACCTACATTAAGCGTAGCTATTCCAGTTTTTCCTCCACTTAAGGAGGCGACGGCGTTGTCCATGACATTGACCCGGTCTGCGATACTGGTGAGGCCAGCTTTCACCTCTTCGATTGTAGCAGCAGAAAGGCAGGAGACAACAACAGACACGAGCACGAAAATTGCCGATGCAGGTAGGATCATACTGGTGCTTGGTAGAACTGCAGGGAAAAAGAAGGCTATGGAATGGTGGACTCTCGCTCTTCTTGAGCCTTATTGCTGACCATAGGATCTTAACAACCCCCTAAACCTCTCAAGATCGACTAGTTGCGGTTCATACTTGTTCATCAACCCTTCCACGTCAATGTCAGCCACACACACCAAGATTTAAATCGAAACAACTATCATACCATGAAGCCCCTTCGACGCCTTCCGAGCATGTAGAGGAAGCGATATTGTCAGCCACAACTGAAGATACAAGGATCCATCTTGAGTATACACCTCTCTCTTGCAGCATAGATCAGGATGAAAACGTTCCCAGTTTCCCAGAGGAAGTGCATGGTAAAACTTCCTTCGCAAGGAGTGTTCGCTAGTTGAGATGGTTGCCAAGAAGCTTCTATACCAAGTGACTGCGGACCAGAAGGCAAACCAAGCCTGTGAGGATGGGCGAGACGTAGACGGCAGTCATCATCAACGTTTGGGACATAAAGAATGAGGCCTAGAATTGGCATGTGTACACAGCGGCAAGCGCATCCGCGAACGCTATTCCTGATTGGCACTAGGGAATTCATACAAGTCGTCCCGGGAAAATGGGCTCGGAAGCTTCTGCGAAGCTGAGGGTATATCCGACCCTACCTAAGAAGGGCGGTTCCATTTACATAGGGTGCTGCCACCCATAACACCAACTGACACAGACTATAACAATAACGTCGACGGCATCGGCAGCGACCATCGATTAAGACACCTCCTGCCCACAGGTAATGACAAACGCCTTTCCCGACACGACGTCGGGTTCGTAAGTGTACCTTACGCGCACGGACGAGTATGGGTAGAAGGTGGCTGTGAGGTGGTCAGCAACGAGGAGATATGCTTCGGCGATGTTATCGACGTAAGAGTAGTGTACGAGGTTGTCGTTGGTGCCCATCTGACAGATGTGTTGGCGCTTCGCGTAAGCTTCAGTTAGCTGCGGCATTGATTGGGTATCTTTCGGGCTAATGCGGAGAGGTTCCGTGAGATGAGAAGGATTGGGCAATGTAAGCGGAAAAGGGAACGAAACGGACCCGATGATTTTGTATGGGTGGAGGACTACTGTTCTCATTCCACCAATTCTGTTGGCTGCTAGGACCTGCAGTAGCCATCTTCAATCAGCATTTGAACTAAATTCGAGTCTAAATCAACGTACCATTTCCTCGTCGATCCCATTTGTATGGTTACATGATTCCTGACATTTGCCCGAATCTTTTGTTTCCTCCTCTAGCGAGCTACTATACTCCTCGCCAGACCATACAGCTGATGAACATGAGGTGAAGATGAACGACTTAACACCGGCGGCTTGACAAATTGACAGTAGGACACGAGTGTCATCGACGTTGGTGTGCTCAACATATTCGCCTTTTTTCAGCCCGCGGACAGGAGATACAGTGACGAATACAATGGTTGGCAGCGCCTATCGCCAATTGTTCAGTTTCATCCAGTCCAGAAAGAAAGGAGGACTACCTTCGGCGCAACGCACTTGTTCGAAACAATCTGTAGCAGCCCTGCACACCTCTTCCAAACACCCCTTCAGCGTCTTCTCGCCCAATATATCCCCACAGTAATACTGTACACCCTCGACAGCGTCAGAAGGCCCAGCGCTTGCGGTGTCATATACTGCCACGAAGTCTTCACCGCGGTCGACCAGTGCTTGAACGATGTGAGAGTCTAGGTGACCTACGCCGCCGATGACAAGATAGCTGTGCCCTTTTGGAAGGTGGATGTCGCGTAAGTCGACTGGGGTCGCCGACATTGAGTCCAACAGGCTTTGGTGAATCTATTTTTCGGGCGAGAAATCGTGTTGTAGAACGTCGACCAAGTGTCAGCAGAGCACACGCAATAAGGCGCCAATGGTTAAATTGAAACGGAAAAAACAATCATGGCGTAGGATGATTTCTTCGTTCTACCAATCATTTGCGGCCGCTGCAACACCAAGTCAGATGCCTGTTAGGTGACAGCACGAAAGGGGTTCCATTTCGGTATTTCTTACAGAGCCCTAGAATTTCAAGCGGGCAAAGGTAGGACATACAAGAGACAATTGTCGTGAGTTCAAGTCGGGACGACATGGTTGTTCCTCCGACTCGTTCACCAAATTCAGACACAGATGTCATTACATAATCGCCCCGATGAACACCGTAACAACGTGTATTTTGTGCGGACTTACTTCTTGAACCTCCTCATATACATACTCGATACCCACTTACCGTGTTTTCTCTCTTTTTATCACTGTCCTGAGCTTCGGAATACTTGGAAACTGACATCTACGCATCAATAGGAGAGAACACCCAGCACGAGGAGAAGGAACATACCCGGCCTGATGCATGTCTCTCTCATGGCAGCAGCGGAAAGCACGCCTGGCTTTGCTGCTCAAGAGTCGCGGGGACGAAGATGTCGACGGTGTTGCGCTGGATCGTCTCATGCATGGTCAAAGCGTTATTGGGAGAACTTGTGAGTAGGCGTTCGATCTATAATTGGATCGGTTGGTTGATTTTATGTCTTTCTCGATAAAGCGAAAACGACAGAAATCGAAAGTTTACGATTCCAAGATAAAGATCTGGACGTGGTTGGAACTTTGGAATATGGTCAATTCGGCGTCGTATGGCTTTTTTACTCGTCACCCAGTCAAGCACCCATATATTCAGAAATATGGTTTTTTTTTGCGTATAGATCGACGTCGTCACTTGTCATCTAGACAATTGCGTTTACGTGCGCAAGTCGATAGAAAAACGATTTGCCCTAAAGACGCGTGATGTTTGTCTTTCCATCCAGTTTATGGCGAAACCTGCCTCACCGATGATAACTAGCAATGTTCCCCCCAATTCGAGCGCGACATCCTCCTTCAAGCCATCAAGACCGATACACCATGGGCGCCACATCTTCTCTGCGCGTTCCAGACACCGACACACCTTAACGTCGTCATGGATTACGCCGAAGGCGGCACGCTGTGGGACGTGCTCGAGTCTAGCCCTCATGACGGGAAGATTCTGGAGAAAGACCTCAGATGGTGGGTTCCGCAGATCGTTAGCGCGATCCATTGGTGTCATTCACAGGGTTTCGCACATCGGTATGTACTAGTGTAACAACTTCAAAGTCAGACGAAGCTAATTATAACCCAATCCAGAGATATCAAACCACACAACTTCGTTCTAACCCCAGACGCCCACGTCCTCCTCATCGACTTCGGCTCCGCCGCGCCCCTCCTCCCACCCAACCCCGACGGCAGCCAGCTCATACCCAAACGGTACTGCCTCGTCCCATGTGGCACCTGCGACTACATCTCCCCCGAGATCCTCCAATCGCATGAGGAGGCCCTCGTAGCATTGGAGATGGAATCGGACGACTCTCAGAATCTCAGCAGACCCGCGAATGGGAAAGAGTCGGAGAGTTACGGGGTGGAGACGGATTGGTGGAGTTTGGGCGCGATGTTGTATGAGATGGCGTATGGGGTTGCGCCATTCTTCGCGAGTGATATAAGGCAGACTTATGTGCGGATTATGAATCATGAGGTGGGCTTTTTCTTCACTTCCTGGTTTTTTGAATGCCGATTGGCCTGGATTTTTTTGTGTGCAGAAAAGTTTACGATTCGACCAAAAAGCGCAAATCTCACATGAATACCAACATTTTCTGCGTCGGTATGTCCCTCAGTCGGCTCCTGCACGCGAAACTTTATAAACTCGTAATCTACCTAAAAGACTACTCACGCATGCGAAACAACGGCTGGGCCGCCGGAACGTCATGGAAATCACCGATCATCCACTATTCGATGGTGTGGATTGGGTAACCCTTCCTCATCGTAAGCCTCTACTCTATCTACCCCGAAAGCCCAACCTCAATCGTCTTGTTTGCAAATAGAAACAGCACCATCCGATCTACACCTGCCTCAATTTACATACATCCAACCCGAGCCCAAAGCCGCTGCCGACCATCTTGATCCCGGTCAGGAAACAAATCCGAACGAATCATCCCATTCGCAAGGATTTGCCTTTTCTGCGTTCTTCCAACAATCCTCCTCAGTGTCTCCTGGATTGTCAATACTCCGCCCAAGCCCTGGCGAGAATCTTCATGCCTCGACAGGGTCAGGTGGTGCGTATGGTGCCGCCTCCTTCATCGGGTTTTCATGGGGCCCGACTTTGGATGCCTTTCCGCCCCAGGTGCAAGATCCTGTTCAGTTCGACCGACGCATGGAGGAGGACCTACACGCTACGCCGCGTGCTCTCATTCCGTCCTTCATGCACCGTACGCCGCTTCCCGCGCTCGCATTGCCCACCCCAAAACATACTGGCGGTGACCTCCTATCTACCCCCCAACCTCTATCCAAAACCCAACTATACACGACCCCTCTCCGTCCTTACGCGCTGAGCCCATATATCACCTCTACCATCCGGCGGCCCAGTACGATCCTGCGCACTGCGCCGAAGCGGACCGTGTCGGACCGGGAGGCGATGAAGCAGCTGGTCGACTGTGTGGGGATGAGTGCGCGGAAGAAGGTGATGGAGAGCGGGCGGAAGCCGAGGGTCCTGACTGGCGAATTCACTCGTGGTGGTGGAAGGAATGGGAACGACGGGAGCAGGAATAAGAATGGGACTAGGAGTCGGAGTGGAAGTGGGACGGGTACGGGGACGGGGTTAGGGACGGGGACGGGTAGTGGTACATCCAGGATGAGGAAGGAGTTGAGGTTCGATCCGACAGCCACACCTATACCTGGTCCGGATTACAGCGCAGCCAGCTCGACGCGGTCCACCAGGCGGGGCTCTCTCACTAGTCAGAGCAACCACGATCGCTTCAACGACGACAACGACTCCTCCTACGACCCCCGAGCCCCGCTTGGCAGCGGCGCAGACGTTCACTATCCCTCCTCAGAAAGCACCGATTCCGAATCGAACGGACCGCCAAGTCCCAGTCCCTCCCCGCGCCCCGGGTCCGCGATGTCCATGATGTCGATATCGAGAAGGAGCGGAACGCCGACGTTCAGCATGCAGCTCACTGCCACTACTGGGACGTTTTCGGGGCGCATAGGGGCGGGGGTTGGGATGGGGGTGGGGAATAGTAGTGCGGTCACGGGGGGGAATGCGACGGGGAGCGCGTTGTTGAGTATACCTTCGGCGAGCGCGATGAATTTGGATTTCAGGCTGGGTCCTCTGCCTGGCGCCGCGGGAGCAGCGGGGGTTACTGATGGTGGGTCGAGGCCCGCCGCGCCTGTCAAGACTCAACTGCAACCGCAACCGAAACCGCAACCGAAATCCACCAGAATACGCCCCCGCATACAAACCAAGTTGCGTTCGTCAAGCTACGATGGCGAAGAGCGGCATCAAGGGCCGGAGTCGTCCCTTGTGTGGTTGACGGAGCTGGAGCGCCGACACGCGGTTATTATGAGAGATATTGAGGAGTTGGAGGAGAGGTTTGAGGAGGTTAATTTTTTGATTGAGAGATAGTGGTTGTCGATATTTGGGTTTTGGGCTTGTGCGTTTCTGTATTTCTTGTGTAGAGTACTAATCTTATTCTTCGTCTTATTGGGCTCCAATACCATGCTATGTACTTCTCCGATAGTTATATAGTGTTGAACAAGCCTGACTGGTGAGGTTGATCTCCAAACCTCAATCGGTTATCATCGAAAACGATCCGAGTAAGGAATCCGACTGTCCTTGGACTGACCCTAAGATCGTTCATAGTTGGTTTTCACTTTGAAACAAACAGAGCGCTCAACGTTGACCCCCATCTTCTCCGTACTCATTAAGATGCGCAAATTCTCTTGTCTTATTGGTAAGTTATTGGCGACCGCCTACGCCTTTCTTCTAGCTTCAGGGCCACCACCCCCACCGAGGAGAGGAAGAACGAAACCTGTACGGACCTCTCAACGTCGGAGAACTCGATGTGGTGCTATCTCAGTTGCTGTTCAAGCTTTCCGGGGCACAGATATGACAGGAGCGGGATCATGAAAGGCCCCGTTTCCATTTTCCTCGCCTCTTACCTCTCCTGGTGCGGACGACAACGGTTGGCCCAGTTGAACATCACCCGCGTCGATGGGCTGGTCTCGAACCTGCAGCTCATCGGTTTCTAGCTGGAATGCCTGATTGTCCAGTTTTCCAGGAGTTTCCAGGGTGCTGTGACCAACGGTATGGATCTGCCTAGTTTTAGAAATCCCACCGGAGCGTCGTACAAACAGTTCCAGCTTTACGGCACGAAAAATATCCAACTGCCAGCGAACCTTGATCTCTCCAACTATATTGTCGCTACTTTACTGCACAGGGTGCGTTCTCTTGAGATTTTCAAGGTCGTCGACTTCTTTCCAAGATCATGCATGTCCTTGTGACTCGCAAGTTCCGTGATGAGCAAGACGAGGAACGAGAAAATCCATACCCCGCACCAGAACAGGTGTCTTTTTATGGCTTAAGTCTGATATAAAATCGAAACATATAATTAGGACTCGTGATGTTGAATCTCAACCTTACAAACTACGATCATGCTCACCATCTACTTATCCCCGACTAGGCTTCAATTTACACAAGTTGAAAGGCGGATCTGTCAATGAGTGATTTAACTATCAGAAGCCAACTTTCCCAAGAACCACGTCTTCCCATGGCTATAGCCACAACCACTACTATCGAATTCTCCCAATATACATGACCCCCTCCTCCACCCTCCTCACCGAATCAACTCTAAGTCACGCGAACGAGTCCACCCTAACTGCCACTGCGAACTCAACCTCCTCATCGTCCTTCCCCCTCCAACTCCCAAGCTTCGGCAATGGCTTCACCGAAGTCGTCATGCTCACCACACTTGTCGGGTCCGCCTCCGCCGAATCCATGGTCCTGGGCGGCCACGGGGCGGCGGGCCTCGCGTGGGCGGCGATGAGCTCCTTCGGACTGCAGAAGGTCATCAGTGCGTGTCTTAGCGCCGCGTGTGCGGGGTGGTTAAGGGAGATCATGGGGGTGCGCTCGAAGGTATCGGACGGGGCGGTGGGCATGGAGCTGTCGTCGACTTCAAATAGCAAGATTGCGGGGATTATACGGAAGCGGTATGCGGCGGAGGGCCCACTTGGGCTGTCGGTCGACTCTAGGCCTGGGCGGGTTGAGGTTCGCAATGATGGTTCGCATTGAAGTTTTCGAGGTTGCTGATGAATTTGAGTACAGCAACGGGGAGGAAAGCTAGTGTGGAAAGAGATTTATGCATTTGACGAAGAAACCTCGAGAGTGATAACGAATATTCCAGATTCAGGAACAGAATTCCTCAACAGCAAATCATATCTTCATTCTCAATCCCGCTCTACAAATACAAGCAGCACAAGCCTCTCAAGTTCTCCAGTCGCATCACTTCAAAGCAGGCAAATAACCCTCACCGAACCCACCAAAGGCCTCTCCATCTCCGTCTACACAAATGCCCCCTACATATTCTATCCCCAACACCACCCCCGCTTCCAAATACCAGTCCTCATCAGCTCCCTCCTCAAAGTCGCCGAATCCTTCGCGCTCTGGTGGTTCGGCGGCAGCCCGCTACTAAGCGCCGCCACCGCCGTCGCATGGCTGTATTTCTTCGCGATCGCCCTCGTAGTCGAGGTGCACGATCTCAAACAAGCTCAGACGTCGCAGAACCCCGACACCGGTGTGGACATCATCACCGGGAAACTACCCAGGATGACCAACACCGGCGCCGGCGGCACCTGCAAACTCATCCTCGGCGCCTCGCAGGGCCCCCGGAACTCTTCCATCTGGAGGGCGGTATGGGGTATCGGCGCACTGCTGTCAGTCGGCGTCGTCGTGCTGACATACATCGCGCTGGGGCAGCAGCGCAACCCCATCGTGTTCCTGTGGGCGGCATTCCAGGTCCTGTGGACGCTGGTGCGGATCGTCGTGCACCATTTCACGGACCCGGCGGATAATGCGGCGTTTGGGAAGCGCATGTTGGCTGCGCGGCCGTGGGCGGGGCTGCCTGCGCCGTTGAAGCACCGCGGGGTGAAGTTGATGGTGGCTCTGGGCAGCTATTTGACGTCCGTGCATCCACGGGGGAAAGGCGCGTACCATGCCGACGCGGTCGCGCCTGATGTATTGCGGAGCACGATACTTGACACTTCACCTGAGAAATGCTACCCCCTGCTCCGCGCTGACAGCTCTAGAACGCGCAGAGTTATCGAGATAGAGGTGTGCGCAGTCATTGGGGATCCCACCTTATCGAGCGCTGCATGGATGGCAGGCGCGCAGCACCTCACGCCCACCGACTTGTACGACTCCTCCATCGTCGCTTTCCGAATCCCCTCTTCTGCCAGCAACCCCTCTAGAACAATAACCATCCCGTGCGCGCGGGTCCTAGCGGGGATCCACCAATCCACAGGTATCCAGACCAAATTCGACGAAGAAGTCACCTACCCTCCCGCCCCGCACCAGTTCGTGCCCAAGTTCACCAACAACGCGGGCGGGAGCTGGTGCTACTTCGTCCCGTGCGGAGACCATACGTGGCTCTTCTTCAGACACGGCATCACAATGGACGTCGTGGGCAGGCGGAATGCGGAGGTGTGGACGGACACGCAGGTGATGGGAGTGCTGGCAGGGGGGGAGCTGAATATTAGTCTGACGCATGTTGATGATGTTAGGCAGGTTGTTGAGCTGAGTGATGAGGCGAGGCGGATATTAATGCATATTTTGGTGGCGTAGTGGTTCGAGTCTGGCCGTCTCTTGAGTGGATCAATGATGCAGAGAAGGGTCTGTTCTCTTATCTCGTTCATTCTTAGTGAAGGATAACAGAAATATGAAACTGAGCTATTGCAGTAAGTTTTCGAGTACTCGCTTGCATCCCAGTAGATTTCGCAGACCAGAAGTAGCTTGTTGCTGACCGAGCTGCTTGAACAGAAGTCGGTCAACCATTTGCTTGGTATCGTTGACAACCTTTACAATCTCAGCCCTTCCATAGCTCGCTGCACTCTCAAAGTTTCGGCATGTCTGTTGAATTTCCGTCATAGCCTATGAAGGCGGATCGACCTGGTGCATCCCATCGCTGGGCGAAAGTGTTATCACTATTGTAAAGTGGACGTGGAGTCCTCCTTTCATAAAGTTGAAGAATCAATGGTATATGTTTTACATTTTGGGAAAGAAAATAAACGTATAAATAGTTATCCCAACTTCAGGATAAATACTCCTTCAGAATCGCCCCAGTGCCACGAGATAGCAGTCCAATAGCAGATAAATAGGATTTGAGAACAACCTCAACCGCTCCTTTGCTCAGGTCCTGCTCCAAGATGTCACAGTCGACGCAAACCCATTGATGTTATTCGCCTGATTGATGATCCCCACCCCATTGACGCTGAACTGGTGGGTGCTCGCAACGGTGGACATACTGTAGATGTTCACATTCGTCGAAGCGCTGTCGATGTTGGCGATTTGGGCTTGGCAGTTGCGTGAGTCGATACATTGTTGTGTGTAGTTCTAGGGAACGAAATATGTTCATAATGAGATGTTGATGTCTGTCGGGAAAAAGGGGGCACGTACATCGAAGAAGCTGTACAAGCCAGCACCTGATTGATGATTGAGATGAAATTGATTGATAGATCATGAATTGAAGGGTCATGGCGTACCGAAAATGAGGATGTTTCGTGAATTCTTGATTGCCAAAGCCCAAGCAGATGGGTTGGGGCTGTAGAGAACGGGGTCCTTGAAAGTGGTGCTAAGGCTGAAAGGCGCGGGCGCAATGGGGTTTGGTTGGTAATAGGGCTGTGGAACATCATATCAGATGCGATGCAGATGTAGAAGAAGACAATTCTTGAGCACTGACGCTTTCTGTCTGAATCAGTCCCATGTAGTGGTTGGCAGCGTTAACGAGGTTGTATTGGTAGATAACGTGGTGCTCGGCTGTTGGTAAGATCAGTCGTCAAGAGCAAAGCCCGGCTTGACAATGTTGAGCGACTCACATCCTAGATACCCATAAATCAATAACATAAGCAGGTGTATGTAAGAGTTTAAACGCACCTGTTCCAACCAACCAAACCGGTCCTTTGGACTCTGAGAGGATACCACGGCCAGAGTAAACAGATATCTGGCCTTCGCCGGTGTAGTCCAGGTCGTGGTCAGCGAGCCATACCCAAGTTCCCTACTCAGTTCTCAGTCATCGCGTCGGGACGAACAGCAAAGAGACATACCTCGAGGTATGCAGTGGATTGAGGCGTAAGGTGAAGACTTAAGTAGGCGGCGAAACAGTTGTCGAATCCGCCAGCACCGGATTTTGGGCACACATTACCTTCGAGTCCACTACCCGCGACTGAAAGACAAGCTCAATGATATATTCGACAGAGAAACCAGTCAAATCTCACCTCCAGCGGTTCTAGAACAGCACCAATGAGCTTGTGTCTTTCGAGATCGTTAACTGTCGAACATACCGGATGTGAGAATCCCACATTCCCGCGCCAGCTTTCCTTCCAGCAGGCTGCTTGACGTTCCATTGTACAATAATTGCACCAGCAGCTTTGTCAAAAGATTGTCAATCTTCGTGCATCCCAAGATTAGAGAAACACTCACCAGGTCCAACGGTGGTGAAGATAATGTCAGAGATCTCCATGATGCCCTGAGATCCAGGAGCACCGACGCGGAATACAGGTGTAGGGCTGTTCTGGTTTTGGAATGCAGGACCTTTACCGGCGATGATAGACCAGCCCTCTCCGACCATTTGGGTGCCAGCAGGGATAGTAATGGTCGAAGTGACGATATAGTTGCCATGATCGAAGAAGATAATCTTGCATCCAGAAAACTGATAGCATCGTCAGTATACCATGTCACTTGACTGCAAAGAATGCGCACATACTTTGTTGAAAATATCTTTGAGCGCGGCTGTATCATCGGTGACGCCGTCTCCCTTCGCGCCGTGATCCTTAACGCTGACGAATTCGTTGACGTGATAACGCTCATATTGGGGATGCATCCTGCCGACAATGCGGCCAGAGCCATCGAGCAGACTAGCAGGCTTGTTCGGCACAGCGATATTGCCTTGAGTAAAAACTCCAGCAGAGTTTGTCCCCTTGTAGACGTTACCCTGCCCCCATGACTGGATTGTTGTCGTGCCTCCGTTAAGCACGACAGCTCCGCCGACCACGCCAACTGCAACAGGTACATTGTTGAGTTTGATGTTGTTGAGCACCAACGAGCCTGCAAGGGCGCCGTTGCTGGGGTTGGAATTGCGAATGAAGATGGGGGTATTGGTAACAACGCCGTCGATGATGGCTTGAGCTCCGGTGGTCTAGAGCAAGAAGAGACTCAGGAATATTGAGGAAATACAGCTATTAAAGAACTCCTACCTGTGCGTTCAAAGATAAACCACCTGTTGCGATGTCGAATCCAACCTGGTATCTTGTCAGGGCTGGAAGAGAGAGTAAATTTGCGTAGCATTTACCTGGCAGTTGTTGATGTTGACGCCCTGGTAAGTCCACCCTGAATGAAAGATCAGCATAAAACGCAAATACGTACAAACCTGAGCCGAAGGTTTGATCCGTGCTTACCCCAATTCCACAAGCTGTAGACAGCAGTTTGCGCGTTGTTGAAGGTGACATTCCTAACCGTGAATCTAGGAAAATGATCGAAGTTGAATACTGAAATTTCTGAATCTTGACGGATTCAACTGACTGTTGGTTTCCACCCCAGATACCGAATTTGCCTAAGCGATGGCGTCAATTGCTGGATTTAGGGTCGCGAAGTTGGACCTCCTTACCTCCGTTAAACACAAGGTCGCCCATGAAGCCACCGCTAAGTCGAACCATATAAGCACGAGCATACAATATATCTGAAGTTGTTTACCTTCCGTTTTCCATCCAAATACCTGAAAAGTAGTTAATGTCTAGAAGCATAGCAATGGTTATCAAGGATCTTACCTTGGTGAGCCGTATTCGCAGCAGAAGACATGTGGATAACGATGTTCATGAGAGAAGTAGCCTGTGCCACTTGCCAGTGGATACCCGTGCCTTGGGACCTCTCGGGTGCAACCCTGCAGTGGAATAGGTTTGAGATGACATGCAGATAGAACCAAAACGAGTTGGCCTTACCTTCGTACATCGATTACGAAATTTCGCACTGAGCGATGGCTATAGAAACAATTAGTCTGTCAGTGTGCAGGTCCCTCAGATAGAAGTGACGAACAAGTTGTTCTGGTTGGTCCAATACTGAGCGCCTCCTCCTCCCGGAATGTAAGGGTTCGCATCTATGTCATGCAAGAAATCAGGAACAGGAGTTTTGATGAATATGCGATGGTCTTCACCGATAACAGCCATTCCATCAAAGTTAGCCGCTGCAAGAAGAGTGGGGGGACTTTTTGCGTCTCCGATGAGCTGACTGTAGTAGTAGGGCACAATCGGAGCGGTGACGAGGTAGGTTCTATCGAATCGACCGGCTTTAGTCTAAAGATTCCCGAAAAGGATGAAGATGCTGCAATAGCTACCCTTTGGGGAAGTAAATGACTCCTGGAGAGATACTGAGAGAGAGCTCTTGTTAACTTCCTGAGGAACGGCATGTACCGCATGACACTCACGTCGAAGAACGACATGCTCCACCGCCGCAACGACCTTGCGAGGTGATTGCAGCACTGAAACGACAATGTAAGGATATTGTTCATCAACTGCAGAAGTTGTAGATACGCTTACTTGATGGCCGCAGTATCATCATGTACACCATCTCCGACAGCGCCGAAATCCTGTTGAGAAGAATTAGTTCAACGTACGCGATGCCTACTGACGAAACCCTGCCAACCTTCACGTTTCGGAAAACTTTGTAGCCGTTGGGGTCAGGATTGTAAGGAGCCTTCCCTTGGTGCTTGATAACTTCCATCCAGTAAGGATCGTTGGGTCCAGAGGTTCCCGACCCAAGCGGTGTGGTACATGTCGTCCCGAGACCAGAAACAATACCAGCAAGGGCGAGCACGACGCTCGTCACACGAAGAGAAGTAAGCAACATCATCGTAGCTGCTGAGAGACCTTGACCACAATGACTGAAGGCTTTATAGCCAGATTTCCAAGCATAATCTTAAGAAGACGAACGAACGAGCTCGAACGTTAAAGTCTATTCCCGCATGCTTCGAACTTGGGTAAAGACTCGTGACAAACTGACCATGAGCATTGGAATATTCACATTCGATCCCTCTTGTCCGGAGATTGGCTCAAAAACGCGATTTGGCTCAGAGACGCCCTGATATTCACGACGAGGCGGCATCATGTGTATCCTGGCGCCACCATCCAGAGACAGTGGGTGTGGAAATGGAGTCAGGTGTTGCCGACTTAGAATCTACAGGATACGAAATTCCATGTGTTGCTGAGCGTTGGTTAATGAAGAAGACATGGGACAAGCCAAGGTCAATAAAAATTCGCAGTGGCGAGGTAAAACAACGTGCTACGTACCTTGATTCGACCAAGATCTCCTCGATATTTCTCGGACAGCTCTGCTCGCGTGAACTCGCGTGAAAAGACCATGGCCGTTTGAATCAACCGAAACTCCTCCGGTGACGAAGTTGTGCGCTGATACGGCAACCGATGTTTCCTTGCTTGAGTCATGGAAGCGTACTCACACAAATCCATTCTCTTATTCTCAATGTTAAAAGTAGGAGAACAGTCAATGCGTCATAGCGATTTCCGTTGGGAAGAGGGTTAATTTTATCGAAGCTTCTTGTCAAAAGTCGTTGCACTGCACCGGAGTTAGTCGGCGTAGAAGAACGATCGCCTTTTTATTGCCCAAGATTTCCGGGGACACATTGTTACATGCCCAGTCATGGCTCTCGACTGAGATCGTCGCATCCCGTGAGGAGAGCACACTATTCTCGGAAGGGGAATGATCACGAGGACAACCCACTTGCCGAGGCTGGAACGCTTTGTCGGAGACAATTATCAGTCGCCAGTGGATGCTCTAAGATTTCCTGCGGCCATCGTCGTTCCTAGATGCGCTACCTAGAATTCAACCAGCTTGAACCTCGGTGAAATCAGGTTTATCTGGTCAGAGGGGAAGTGCGTATGCACGGATTCTAGGAGGTCCACACTTTCCAAATCATCACCAATGGATACGTCGTCAAGCTGGATATTCATCAAGTTCATAGAAGCCAAGAAATTCCGGACATGCTGTATCGTAGATCAGGCGGATGCAGGTGCACATGGCCACTTTTTCGAAAAGTCAATTCTTGGATTTCGAGACAAGAGCCGTGAAACCAGTCAAAGAGAGCGCGTCGAGATGTGAGGTTTGATTTGAAGTTCATCGACTGATTCAAGGATATAGCCTGAACTTAGAAGCCAGCTCGTGGTCATGTTTTACCCTGTCCATGATGGCGCACTTCGAGAGGCTTGTAAAACAGTGTCAAGTCTGGAACGACTGTGGATTACGTAATGGTCCCCAATCAGCGTGACCACCAATGTTCACAGACCTGCACAGCGACTACGACATACCCTCGACTTGTACATTTTCTCGCCTTTTGAGGAGTATCACCAACACACAAAGCTATGTCGACCTCCCGCGGACGCGTTGAGGATGTATATGAATCTCAAAATGACCAACGACTTGACGAATTGCACGCAAAAATTCGGACATTACGCGGGGTACGACATTCATGTATCACATTGACTATCAGGTTTTTGAACGAAAGTATGTTTGAAGGTAACCACTGACATTCATTCGGATGTGGAGTCGCAGAACCTCATGCTTGACGAAACAGTATGCTTGTAGTCATCTCGTCTGATCCAAGCTTGTACTGACCATGCTTGACCTGCCAGGGCGACCGATTTTCATCGTTCGGCGCCACTCTCACAGCAACCTCTCGGCGAGCCGGGCAGGCATTTGGTATCGGAACAGGGAGCTTAAAGCCTTGGCGAATTGCGATGCTCATCGTAGCCTTGTTCCTTGCTTTCTGGATATCTTCGAAGGTGCTGGCTTGGTGGTGGGGTTCACCATCAGTATGAGCAGTTTGAAGTTATACCGCTTTCATCTTTTGGGCTTCGTTTATCTTATCTGGTGAGTTATGTATGCCACAACCTCTGACGCTTGGCTAACTCGCATTTGGCCGGCAGTATTTGGACTTTTCGTGTCATATCGCATTATGTACATCATAATATAATTTACCAGACTTGAGCATCTCTTCCCCTGAACTTCCGTTTCAGAGCTTCTCAACAGTCCGAATTTATGGCGGTGGTCGTCCTGCATGTTGACCTTACTCTTTCCTACCAGAGAAGGAGGACAGAATCAAGGATCCAGGCTTGGTGGAACCCGTCATCAGCATGCAAGTTGACGTTCAAACATGTAGGTGGCATGCATCTGATGACTGTGAGGTCGGATAGAGCGGGTGTTAGCTCTGGATTTAGGTCGAAGTTGGGAAGGCAAAGAAGGGGATGGGGAAGATGCTACCCTCGTCAACCCCATGATGTTCCAGGCCGAATCACGAAAGACGTGCCACGATCGCGCACTTCGGTGCAGAAGGATCACAGGAGGTTTCTACGTTGGGCAACACTGGTAAACTACAACTGCACAAAATGAATACAACAACTTGCATGATGATAATACGATGCCGTAAGCGGTAAAAATGGTTGAAAGGCCTGTCTACGTAGAGTCGATAAGTTATGAATGCAACGATTACAACAAGTACATCGGCCTGCTAATGACGAAGTGGCAGAGATGTGAATATGAGATAGCAACAAAGAAAACGACAGGCAAAGTGAGATTACGGCGAACTAGAATCATGGAGAGAGAAAGAGAGAGAAAGTTCCAGTATTGTGTGCAGTAGTCCTGAAACAGAGGAGAAACGCTGACAGTCATACTTCACAACAGGCGTTCTTTCACGCCCACAGCTTTGATCCAAATTTCGCCTGGCCGACTATGGAAGAAGCATGAGCCATGAGCTAGATGAAACCAAAACCCTGCCTCGGAACTTACCTCTTTTCCCTTAAAATACGCCAAACCTTCCTATTCTCGACTTGAGCTTGATTGATCTGCCCATTCACTCCTCTGGATCGAGGAGGAAATGCACCGGACCCACACCGATCTTGGAGATCCGCAAGAGCCTCGTTGGTACCTTCAGTTTCGACAACGATGGTCCCATACCACCCAGAATCCACGAACAAATTGTCTGCACCTGGTATCGGGATTCGAGAGGTCACTGGCTGTGATCTGGAGCTTTGATGCGCATATCGCTGCGGTCCTCTTGGGGGTCTGATGCTGAACGAAGAGCGGTGAACCCAACGGACGACATTGTGGTAGGCTCCTTGAGGGCTGATTTGGAAACAGAGATGAGCTTGGGTATAAGATGAACATGAATAGAATCTTACGTTTCGGTGCGCACTCGATCTTGCAGCAGCTGCAAATTCATGGCGATCTCTTCACCCCAAGGGCTAATATCAACATGAACGATGGGGTTGCTGACATTAGGGCCCGTGCGTATCACTCTATGAAAATAGGAGGGTGGAAAGGCCAGAGTAGGCATATACTTTGGAAGATCCCCAATCGGCGAAAAGGTATAATCCAGATCCTGTATAACAAAAGTCAATCTCAGGGAACGATGATCGTATGACGTGGAAATGGCTCATGCCCGAAAAAGTAAAAAAATTAGACTCACGATGAGATAACTGCCGTCCCAGACCAATCTGCCCACATTGCCCTCATCCCCGACCGCAACATCCCATACCACGTCTCCTAAACGCATAAGGTGCGACACTCCTGCACGTTTGCATTCCGCTTCGCATTCCAATACACTTTTATCAGACAGCCAATCGCCTTCGGGCGAGGGAACAAACACGCGCAAGAGTGGAGCGCGGCGAAGTCGGAATAACGGAGACCGGAACGTCAAGCTGGTTTGCGACGAACTTTGCTGAACTGATCCAAGAGCATGTCCACCATGGGAGAACGTTGAGGTTGTCGGCGATGGCGCTCTGCTTGAGACGCGAGAGCTGGAACCTCCACGCGCTGGAGAGGCAAAATTGGTGGATTTCGAAGAAGAAGGAGGCAGTGGCGGTGATTGAGAGTGGTTTGTACTCTGCAAACTTGCCTCCTTCTCGGCTTGTGCACGAAGTCGAAGTAAAACGCGGGTGTAAGCTCGTGTTGACGCAGTAAGATTCCGAACCGTATCCACTAGAGACGGATCACGATGATTTGGGTGTATGGATAATGAATGCACATACATGCCCGCAACACGAGCGTATTCGTGAGTGGGCGTCGAAACGCCTCTCATATAGTCGCTAAGATCCTGGATGTGGATATGAGATTCCTGGGGGGGTTGAAGAATATGACTTAGCCACGTACCTGAAGAGACAATGATAAAGGGTCGGGGTTATCCCATGTCCACCTCGAATACCCAACTGTCTTCAAGAACCTCTCCAAAACTACCTCTCGCAACTGGGGGGTTCGAACAAGAAGCATCCTGATCTCCCTCGATAGCCCGGACAGAACACACCAGTCGTAGAAGGAAAGAAACGGCAAGAGCGAAGACAGCAGCTGGCAATCCGATAAAAACTGCATCATAGTGATAGGTTCTCGAGGTTCTTCCTCCACCACCTCAGCCTCTACAAACGGTGGTTCCAGCACCTCTTCCTTTTCAGGCTTCGGTTCGCGTCGTTTCTTGCGTTTCTTGCGTGGTTCATCGGGAGATACTGGAGTAAGAGGTTCGATAACAGATGGTCCCTTCAAGGGCTCCGCAACCTGCAGGAGGTCATCCCTTTTCACGTTCACATCCTCCTTCCCGCCTGTCTCCTCAACAAAGCTTTCGGTGGAGGATACGGAAGGACCCTTCAACGAGCCCTTCTTATGCTTCTTCCCACCGCTCTCTTTTGACAAAGACGGACTCGGTGTCAAAGGCTTCATCAATGTCACCCCTTCAATCCTTGCAAACGGATCATCATCCAGCGGTATTCCCGCATGCCGGATCGTAGCCTCGTCCAGCTGAATCGCAGGCTCCAGTGGTGCTGGTAACGGTTGATTTGGGGAGATGGGGGTTGTTGGGCGCACTTTCGTACGATGGGCCGACCCCTGTCGCTGATGGGTCATGCGTTGCGAATCGGGTGTGCCAGGTATCGTAACATTCGAACCGTTCGGATGCATGTGGATGGAGGAAACATCTGCAGGTGCCCGCGGCTTGCTCTTGCTCAGTTTCTTGGTACGGGGCGGCGTCTGCGGCCGAAGTAACTGAGCTTCGTCTTGTCGGGGAAGCGAGCGTGAACCATTGGATTTTGGTGTGCGCAAGCCTGCTTCAGAAGGCGGAGCAGACGGTCGATCGAGAGATGAAGAGGACTGCCAAGGCTCTGTGTCAAAAAGACCACTTCCGTTTGTGAATGATGTGAAATCGGACTGCAGGTATGGTGGTTGTTGCTCCTGTCGTTGTTGGGCCAGCTGCGTTTGAGACGGTCGCTTCTTCACCTGACTGTGCTGCTGATGCTGAGGGGGCGCAAACGGGGAGTGCGAACGCGTCGCAGCCTGTTCCAATTCGATTCTCTGGTCTGCCACCTGCTGTAGTTGCCGCTGTTGACCGAGCTGTGTCTGCGAAGGACGCTTCTTCACATGATTCTGAAACTGGACGGGCCCAGCCAACGGCTGGTGCGGAACCACCACTGGTGGTAGTGCTGGAGGTTCTATTTCATCTTCCTGAGCTGCCATAGCAGCAAAGATGCGCGGTTTGCCTCGCATAGGCGCAGTAGCCGCCTGGATGCTCGAAGATTTGCGCAGAACTGTAACCGGAACGGGCACAGCGTCAGCAGGTTGAGGTGGAGATTGTGACTGATATTGGACAGAAACAGGCACAGGCTGAGAGTGATGGGGAATCGGATTCGAATACGATGGTGGTGGTTGGACAGATGGCGGTGACTGCATTCTGTCCGGAATCGGTGCGTTTTGCGTTCTGGGTGGGAAGACTTGGAAGTTCGTTGTAGGAAGAGCAGCCCCAGGCGGCAGAGGTGGGGAAGAGGTCCGACCTGGTCGATTATTGGGAATTGGATCGTTGTAGCCATATTGAGAAGCACGGACGTTGGCACGAGGTGGATGGAAGTCCTTGATGAATGATGTCGAAAAAACGTCAGACCCAGTTGTATGACTGATTGCGACACCCATATCAGCTCGAGCAGGTGTTGGTCGTGAAGAAGAAGGGGGAGGTGGCAAGGGTGGACTCGAACTGAGCAGGGGGGTGGAAGGCAGAGATGTAATGAACTGGCTGTCTGAATACAAGCTCTGTAACATATAAAGACAAAAACGATAATTATGAGATAAATCATGCATGATATCATGCTGTAATGAGAAGGTTACTCACCGATCGCTGATTGCTAGAACCAGGCACCTGTTGATTAGTCTTTACGGTAGTAGGAGGTCGGAGCGTGTGGGTAGAGTCCCGTCCATTCAAGATAGTCTCGTTAAATTCCTATTCGAGCAGATATAAGCATAATGATGCATAAAAGACAATGCACACGAAAAATAAACGTGTTAGGCTGAATGACGAGAAGGGCAAAGTGCCCCATAACGTTTACGAATCCAAAGCCGCAAGGAACCTGGTGCGTTGAACAGATTACGTTCGAACGACCGCACGTGGAAAAGCCGGTCAAGCTTATCTCGCCAGAACCCATCACGGTCGAGAAACGAGGGTGGAGAGATTTTCACGGAGGGCGGAATCTGAGCTTGGAGGATTTACCTCGCTCGTTCGCGCTGGCATCGAGAACCACGGGGAGATCGGCATACCCACATCATGATGGTGAGGATATAGATATACCAATGTGTGTCGGAGGTAATGAAACAACGCGACTGAAGGTAACTTACCTGGAATAAGGCAAATTCAGGAGGTAAATCAACACCACGGTCCGAGACTGGAGTTCCTTCCTGTGGCCGTGGCATCTCCTGATGGGCAACATAACTCATTCGCTTCGATGACGTTCCTCCATTGATTGGTGGCGTATTTCCATTAGCCTTAGCTGCTGGCTGAAAATCCTGAAACATCATAGGGCGTAGTGGTGGCGCCTGAACGAGTGCTGGAGGATTTGCATCGGTCATAGGAAGGTTCTGGTGGCCGAAAGACGCAGGTAGGGCTGGCTGCATCTTGCGATTGAGGACTGGCTGAACGTTTTGGTTTAAGTTTGAGTTTGAGACTGATAGATTACGTCTCGGAGGCGGCGTGTCAGATTTGGTAGGTACTGGGGGACTGGAAGCATTGATATAAACATCTGTCGGGCGTTGGGATTGGGCAGAAGCCGGAAGAGGAAGTGGTTTATTGTCACGATCTGCAATATCCAATGAAGCACGGGAACGTCCCTGCTGTTGAGCATGAAACGATGGCGGGGGAGCACGGTTCGGCGCGGGTCGAGTGACCGGCGGCGTTGGGAGAAAACTGGGAGTTAGTGTGCCCGGATCATCGTTGAAGATTGGAGAAGGAAGTGGCTTGTCCAGCATAGGCACTCGAGAGACCGGTCTTAATGGGGCTTGTGCCGTAGTTCTAGCCTGGGGTCCTTGAGCTGGAGGAGCAACGGTCCTAGCGCTCTGGTTCTGGGCTGAAAACGTCCTGCTAGAAGGGTGGGGCTGAGTAACCTGGTCTTGGGTCCTCCGCCTGGCCACCTCTGCATCCCTTCCGCCAGCTTGTGAATTGGCTGGATATGCACGACTAGCACCCCTTTGTGGCGGATCCTTTCGAACATTGCTGGACAGAAGCATCGGAGAAGAGACGATACGTGGAGCTGGTGGTACATCTTTGGCAGTAGTCGCAAACCGGGCGAACAGCGGTGGTGGAGATGTTGTACTCGACAACGAGACTTGAGACGACTGAAAGGATTTGGTCGGCACATCCGGCTGCTTTGACTTTTTGCGAAGGAAACCAGCCATCGCATACAAGCAGAGCTAGTCGCAGAAGGAGAAAGGCAACAGTCAGAGCACGGCCTCGAGGTGGTTGGACATGGGAAATATTACCGAGCTAGGTCAATGATTACTTGCCTGCGGCCACAACAATGCTGTCAAGATCTCGGAAATTGTTGTTCTACTTTGTTTCGGCCAAATTGTGCCTAGATTCGCTCTGTGTCCACCTTCGTCACCAATTAAGTATTGAATCCTGCATCCATTCCACCGTCATCAATTCTTCGCCCAAACATACGAAAGCAACTCCACTTGCGTTTTATGGCACCGATGCTTGTTGTTGGAGTTCACTAGGCCCAATGCTGTCGAGAAAAGGGAAATGAAGGTATGAATGCTGTCGTCGCAGTCGTTGGGACTCGGGAGGGAACACCGTGGTAACTCGGCAACTTGAAGTTTGCTCTTCGGCCAATCACAAAACATGCCCGTTCATAACCTATATTCTCTTGGAAAGAAACAGACGGACATCTCCACATACATTTCAGTATTCGAGAGCGTTTTCCGGGCAAAAATAGGAGCGATAGAGGTTTAATATCGTGATGGCAAGTTTCAAACTGATGATTCCCTTCTTTCCCCGTGCTGACATCTTACGTCGAATTGCGGAAGTGCAATCCTGAAAAATGTTGGACTCGTCCACACAGTATCAATGGTCTGGTCTAAGTAACCTTGAAGAGTGGCGGCTTTAGGGATTTTGTCTCGTTTGATATCCCAGTTACACTTTGATGGCAGGATTTTATTGCAACACAATGATACCTCACGAGAGCGCAGGAGTAATTATGCTACTCCATGTTCGCCACGACTTTTGACCGCCTTGTGACCTCCACCTTCTTGTTCCATTTTGGACTGGGCTCGCGGAAGATTGGCATATGCAAGATTCATGAATATCCACCCTCAAGAATTCAGAGAGACAGTGCAAAAGTCAAGCAATCATTGACCGGTTTGTCAATCACACCGAATAGCCAAAGCACAACACTTGTAACGCCTGTCAGGCATCAACGTTTTACAACAGTACGACACTGCCCAGGCTTTCCTCGCTGGCCGGAAATCAGTTAATCACAAAGTTGTCATAACCACCACTCCCACACGCCCCACGCCCGTCGACAATAACATGAACATATCTGATACAAGGCAAATGTGTAAGTATGTAATTGATGATAAGGACTCTCCAAGCCCAGCCCAAGTAAAAAGTAACCCCACAGCGACAAGCTGAAGCATCGGACACTGCTGGATTAAGGGTAATAATGACATGACCACCTTCCACACTAAATCCGATTGAAGTATGGTGCTACCGAGCTAAACACCGCTACTTTTGTACAACGAAAATAGAGGGCCCAAATTTCCCCCTTTTTCTTATTCCTCTGTACAAAATGCTTATCTTGTCAATCTGAATCGATCCTCTAAAGCATTTTTCATTTGGGCCAAAACTGGTGGAGTTATAAAATCCGACCTTCACAGATTTGGCCAGCTTATGTCATATTATCTATATATAGAAGGTATTACTATAAATGGTATATCTAGATTATAATCTAATCAAATAAAATTGCAACGCTCTCTGGCACACGACGGTGTGAGGTGTACTTCTTCGAGCTGAATGCCTGCACTCGCAATTGAGCATCTTTTGCCGTTAAACCGTCTCTGTATGCGTCCATCCACCTTATCATTCGGTTCTGCCATTTCCGAATTAGAATTTCGTTGACAGATGAAAGTGCAATGGGCATGTTTTCCTGGAGTGTCGAAAACGTGTAATCGCAGTGCTCGCGAAGCCATCGCTTTACTGCACCCCAAAAGTACTCAATAAAATTAAGTTCACAGTGGAACTTGGGAAGAACGATGCAGAGATGTCCAGCAGCCTCAATAACCTCCTGCACAAGTGATTTTTGCGATTTGAAATCTGGCTGTAGGTCAAGAATCCGTTTGGCACAGCAGGAGGTTGCGTCATCATCGCACTTCTTGCATTGCATCGTTAATTTGTCGTTCCAAAGCCCGCGTTCGATTAATACTTGTTTCATTCCCTTTGGCCGATCCGGAAAGCTGGAGTGATCGGGTGGGAACACCATTTTTTGAACAACTTTGGTGGTGCCGTCAAGAAACCAACCGTCGCGCAAACGAGCTTGCTTGCCTCCTGGCCGGAGATTCATGCGACTTGTCAGAAGTGCATCTTCTGCGTATGCGCAATGTCCCTGAGAATTGTCGACCATAATGAGAGCTTGATATCCCGGGCCATGTGCTGCTTCGAAGGCTGGGATGATTTTCTCAATTATCTGCCGAGCCATAATTAAGATAAAATGAACAAAGTAAAGCGGTCAAATTACCTGTTTAACAAAGCGAGCTCCATCCCAATAACCTTCGTAATTTTTACCGTATTCCATCGATACACTTGCCTCTTTCATCCATCCAACTGTCGCACAGATCACATCCGATTGATGGATTCCACGTCCGACACCTTTCTTCTTCAGCGGTTGCTCACCCTCCATCACCCAGCTTTTCTTCATGCCGTCGTTAGCCTGTGCCGTCATTTCATCTTGGGGAACAAGAACAAGGCGAGGCTCAACATAATTGTCTGGGATCTTGATTACCTCTTCGGTCAAATTATCGGGTTGATATTCGACCAAACGACTGCGATAAGCCTTCATCTGCGGTAAGAACACGTTCTGGCGGTATTCCACCACATCGGGACGCTCATGGCCATCGTAATACAGCCCTTTCTTGTGTTCAACATAACGGAAACCTTCCTTTCGGAGAAAATGACGTGCAGTCTCGATGGAAACTCCCTTTGTGACGCTGTGCTGAATTCGAGGGAAAAGTTCAACTTCCAGGTATTTTTTCAATCCGCGTGGCATCTCCTGGTCAACAATGTGGCGAAGGTACTGCTTCGCAGCGGTTGGAATCATTGTCTTTTGACTGAACTCCACCAATTTCGAAGGATTCATTGCCCATTTGTTGGAACGCACAAAAGAACGGAGCTCGGCACAAATTGCGGGGTCCTCGAGGAGGGAAAACGATTTGACATGCTGTCCACGTTTTGACTCAGGCAAGGTGCGTGAGTTTAACCACCTTTTAACCCACTGCCTGACGAGCCTGGCACCCCATTTGGCAGAAAATCCTTGCGCTTCTGCAGCCCGCTCAGATGCATCCATCCCCTTCCGACCATTTTTCACCACCATATGAAGATAGCTTTGAATTGCACGGGTACGATATGCCTGTAGGCCCTCACGTCCTGCAGTGAAGCGGGTTTTTTTCGAGGCAATGAGCTTCTCGATATCACACAATCCTTGTTGCAGAAGTGCGCGACGTTCTTGCTGTGCTTTTTGTCGGGCCATGCGGATGGGAACATCAAGACGACGACGCTTCAAAGGAGGAGGGTTGCAGACACGCAATGCAGTGCCAGACGTTGAGCCAGGTGCATCTGACTCCTCTTGCGGGGGTAAGGCTTCACTTTCTGATGCATCAGCCATGATATCGACATTGTCTTCAAGCTGAGGGAGATCCTCAGAAACGTCGGACAAGTAACCTGTGAATATGGCCTCGGATGCAACCACTGGTTCGGTCACTGGTGGGTTTTGCCCGTGTGTTGCCGTCCTTGAGCTCCCAAGAGTACCAGCAGCTGACGACGGTTCAGGCTGAATATTTACGTTTTTTGGCGGCTTCGGAACCAAGAAATTTCGCATCATTGCAGCTCCATTTCTATTTCTCAGGCCGTAAGTACACTTTCCTTATTTTTAAGGTTGGGAACTCACGATTTCCTCAGTTTTGCATCAATTGCCTCCTTATCACGAGCGTTCTTCTCACTGCGTCTTTGGGAACGACCAGAGTTTCCGTTGTATCCCAGACTGCGGTTGCTTTCTGCCTTCTTCCATTCTTTCTTGGTATGTTTGAGCATTAATATGTCGTATGCAGTGACACATTTGACCAGATGGTCTTCGTGCTCCATGCTCCTCCTCAGCCGTTCCACCATTTCCTCTTTTTCCTCTGCGTCTGATTCCTTGTCTGATTGCGGCTCATCCGAGTCTGATGTCTCCTCCTCTGAGGATGTATACTCCCATGAGAAGTCACTATTGTCTGTTTCAGGGTAGTGATTGACACCGCTGGTCCATTTTGTGAATTCCTCATCGCCTCTTTCTTCTGTTAATGTATGCAGTGACGTGTTCCCCAGGATTTCGATGTCAGAATCAATTTCGGCGTCCCGGAATATGGCTGAATTCGCCAGGGGTGAGGAGTATGTCGATTTCTTCGAGGATTTAAAGGCGCGTGCATGTGCGGCACTGGTGTGTCGCCACAATTTTGGGCGGCCCATGGGCTATAGCAGTAAATGGGAACTCAAGAATATCCAAACATTCTGCTCATTTTTGCCTCAATTTTTTGTCGCTGGGGTGGCGAATTGAGCCTTGTGCGGGTGGCGCATCAACTAAAATATCAACTAAAATAGCCTGAAATCTGGCTCCGCGACCCATGTATAAAATAATTTTTTTCCGCCGCCAATTTGGCCACTGTCCAAATTGGCGGTGTTTAGCCCGGTAGCACCATAGAACCGCAGAGTAAAACAATCAAGGCGGAATCATGTAAATCATGATATTGACTAAATAGGTGCCATGTCTCCGGCAGTTTATCCACCTACTTTCGAGTTAGCACAACGTAAGGTTTCCCACTGGTGACCATATTTCCACCATGACCACCAAATGTATAGAATTAATATGATTCTCTCGCTGATGGGACAAAATGCAACAAGATATTTTATTGTACAGAGGCTTAGCAACATGATAAGATAGTTTGTTAGTGTAGACTACAAATACAACATGCCAGGGGGAAAATCCCCGAAAGCAAGGGACAGTGGATGGAACACATCAATGAACGCTCAACCACAATTGAAGTAATTTCCAGGAACGACTGAAGGACATCCAGACGTATCTGACGGGAGGAGCAGACAGATGAGTAAAATACCCACAACCAGCGGAGATCGAGAAAAAACTGACCCATGTTGGTAGGGCAGTCTACAGGATCATCGCAGCACCGAATGCAAGCACGAGGCCCAGCAGGCTCCATTAACTCAACGTAGTGGTTATACCTATCCCGAAAAAACAGATGACGAAGTAAGTAACAATCCCGAAGCTGAATACACGCAACGTACCCGGAGCAAACGCTCCCAGAAGGGTTGCCTTGCCCTCCCTGCCCGCCACTCGAATCGTACTGACCTCCAGCATCATCACTATTGATTCTGTCAAGCGATCCAGAATTGATGCATCCAGTCACTAATCACCAAGTAAGCCCAAGCGCAATTGACGAATGATCAGACTTCGCGGCAACGACTGGAACAAGAAAAAGGGACGAACGCTGCGAGTACTTTCCCCCGTTCTTCCCATTGCCAGTCGAGTATGCGACATTGCTCCAAAAGTTATTTGGGAGATCTCCTTGTTGCGACGAAGTTTTGCCGCTGGAGGTACAGTAGCTCATTGTGCCTCCTGGCTGTTCACTATCACCAATGTTAGTGTGCGCGTCTCTGTGGGGGACGATCAGTATAAGATCTGTGGATATCGCGTCCGCGTTGAGCGAAACTTGGGAGGTACACATACTTGGGTACGATCAAACTGTTGTAACAATTTGTGAGCTTCCATAGATTAAAGTAAGCGGACAATGCATACCAATGGTTCTGTGCCCCGTTGACACTGACAGTATTGTCGGGCGATGCACGGCGGTCAAGACCAAGTGAGGTCGCTGACACAGAAAGAGTGAGCGCTGCAGCACAAAGAAGGGTTTTGAGGGAAATCATGTTAGGCGGTAAAGCGATTGAGTGGGCGGGGAGGAAGCAAGCAAGTAGATCAATAACTTATACTGTAATAAACCCTCAGTGAGTTATATAGAATGTGTATACGATCACACTCCTCTATAACCCGAAACTGATCTATGATCGACTCAGAGTTAGAGAGGATGATCGGAGTGTTCGAGGAGACTCTTGCCGTCGGCATGATCGCGGTGCTATACTTTTGTAAATGGAATAAGCAAATCACTGAAGATATGTTTCTTCAAGTTATTTATGAGAGGAGAGAAGAGCGGAACGTAGTAAGTTTGGCGCGTACCGTACACAGGCTTCGTTCTATTCGGTTTGTCCTCTGTCGAGCAGTGTTATGGCAGAGAAAGCATGGCTTGCTGTTATTGACAGGAGATATCAAAGACAGACTCTTCATCGCTCCTTGTTCAAAATTAGAGATAACATTGCTCTATGGCTGCTCCAAATCCATTAGAATCGCGCAGCACAGACACCCTCCGGTGGCTTTTTGGGGCAAAAGGCTAAATATAGGTCGAAGACAGTTTGCGGCATGCGTTTCCACTGTCGGATAAGATTATCGGCAAGCAGTGTTATAATTGTTGTTGAACCCGCTCCGAACTGAATAACGGATCATCATACCAGTGGTTGCCTGAACATGATTTAGTGATGGAGGTCCATTTGCCATACAAGTCTCAAACCTTTGAGATTATGGGGTTGATTGTGTACGACAAAGCTGTGGTTGTAAGTAAACTATTGGTGCCTTGGAAGGACTACCCACAAATCTGCTATGTTATTGACATCGTAACGCTCATGTGCCCATCGTGGATAGGGCCAAGTGTAACTTCTGCTGGTTTGCGAACCGCCCCATCTCCAATAAAAATAAAATGTCAAATATAATCAACGAGCCTCGAGCATGTGGATGGTGACACGAATGTAATCTTGCAAATCGCCGTCGAGACTTCGTGTGTGTCCTCAACCAGCAGCAGCAACAACAGTAACGAATGTCGGTTGAGAAGGACTAGATGGATCAGAAAGTGACCAAGTTGAATGTCGAGTTCTAACGATTGGAAATGATTTCGGTCAAGCACAATGCTCAGATCGGTAAGCGGTCCAGCCTGGACCTAGGTGGTCAGGCAATCCCTATCTAAAAAGACCGAAAACAAGCATACCTTTATTCTCCAAATACTTATCCATCGCCGTGAACGCACAACGTCGGATCTCCCTCTCCAAAAGCCAAACATCGTCGCACTGGACGACACCGCAATCATGCAGGGCACATATCGCTTCGAGGAACCACGTGCGAGAACTGAAATCCGTCGATGCCGTAGTGGGTATGGCCACGGTTTTGAACATGGGCAACAAACTGTCCGCGCCCACCACATCGTCGTAACCTCCGAGGAAATTGACATCTGCCAGTCGGAGGATCGCCACAACGAGAGGCGATGAGATGATATCCCTCGTTTCGACTTCGAACTTCCACTCCCCTACTGAGTCGTTGTCGACGACATGGAATATGGTTCCCGAGGTACCAAGGGGCGTAACCGCAGGATTTGGAACGAAGAAGGCCCAATTCCAGGAGGCAAGTTCGCCCCTGTATGTCAGCACAGCATAAAGCAGGCCTGGCTCGAGTTCCTCCGCACTGAGGGGGTGTGTGGCATCTGGAGTATCTGGGGAATCAGGCATTCAGACCAACAGTCGTGAAGGATAATATCTGGACGTTGAACGTGGGCGAGCTGTTGGAAAACTGCTGATCATGATCCTGTTCCCACCAGATTGCCCTTATTTGGTGCGAGCCATCTTTATTCCGTGTCGGAGGCCAATCGTCCATTGGGTGGTATATAGTTTCAGGCAAAAGATGTTCAAACGGGCGAACTGGTTAAAGGCGGGATCTACGCGGCTGGACTTTTCAAGTGGTCCGAAGCTTTTATGGAGTATTTGGAGCAACTAGGCCTTGGGCCCATGAATGTGTGTGGTCTATTGTCATATGAAGTCCGACGCCGATATGGCATCTAATTCGGCCCAGTCTCTCCTGTGGCTGGAGAGCTGATTTTTGTTTGGGTCATGGCTTGAATCCTTTATACAAGGTCATACGTGAGCACATCTCCAATCATCGCTTTGCTCTGTCACCGTCGACGAATAGCGAGAAGCATCGATGGATAGATCCCGCTTTTTTCGGCAGAGAAATCTGTTAGATCGGGGTTTGAATCGTAGGGCAGTCACTTCCGGTCCGACCATCTCAGGGGGCTGTTTTCCGAGCAATCCCTGAAATCAACCCCCTTCGGTGGTCCCTGTGGAAAGTCACTAAGCGACGTTGTGGCTAGGGCTGGGCAAGATATTTTTGCCGGTTGTCACGAACGTTGGATATTTCTGGAGGTCTGGTAAGATATGTATGTTTATGGTAAGGCGCAATGCCTGCGAAAAATGTGTGACCGAAAAAGTGGACCTTCCCGATTTAGAGATAGCTCCGCAGACCCACTTTATCTTGTATCTGCTCCAATCCTGAATCTCATTGACGTTCTCGAGCTCTACCTCGGGTGTAAGACAAAGAAATATAATGGTAAGAGTATGTACATTAATCAAATGAGTTAATTAGGTACGATAATAGAATCCGATTAGTTTACTGGACATAGCACGGTCGTCCTTTAACCTTCCATCATTGGCGCACCGTCGTCCTCCTCAGCAGCCTTTCGATCCTCCCAATCTGGTTGCACAGGTATATCCTCCGGTCGCTTTATACTGCCTTCTGCAGCATCAATCTGTACCACGGGCTTTGGCATTTTGTTATAAGCCTCAACAAGGACAATGAGGTGAGGTGAGTTTATCTTCCCGTTTCATCTTTGTAACCAATGATTGCAGGATGACCGCTTTGCTGTATCATCAATGCCAGTTGACCTGTTGGATGATGAGGCTGCTTGTGAAGGTCCTGTTGTGCAGCTTTGACTTGAGGATCTTGACATCGAGAAGTGGCTCCACTGCATCAATCTCGCGCTCAAACTCCTCCTTCTTCCTGCGAACCTCCGCATCTCTCGCCCTCTTTGTGGCAACCACATTTTGGTCGTAAAGCGCCTGTGCCTGCTTCTGGCATCGATCCTCTCCACTGGCATCCTGCTTGCGAGCTTGCTTTCGGACAAATACGAGGTCTGCGGCCCCGAGTTTTGATTGCATGAAGTTGTTTGTGTCATTCATTTTATATTTCATTTGGGCGTTGAAGTAGCTGACAGTTGTGTTAGGAGCCCGCCTAGAATTGCGCCGGCGTTGGCCAAGCAGGCCCTCATTTGCGTCATTTGTAGCCGGAATAAACACACGTTGTCTTTCCTCCTCCGTAAGATTAGCAATTGTTTCATCCTCATTAAATTCACTGCTGAATTGATTCCATGCGTCCAGTGCGCCCTCAAAAAACGCAACAACACAGCCCTCGAGGTGTGGGAGCTGTGGTGCAATCCGATGGACCGCGTAGAACACCTCAGGCCGCACCCAATTCTTTCCATCCAGTGTCGCAGTTTTGAAGGAAGCGTCGGCTGCAAGGAGGAGGGAAGTTTTGCGATGATGGCAGCACAGTGAGCGCGAACCTCTTCGTGTAGAGGACCAAGTGTGATCGCATTAACACGAGTCTCGCCAGGGGCACGCACAATCTGCATATATGGCCGACTGATCACCAGGGCATACAAGGCAAGGACAGACAGCTCGGTCAAGGTGGGGACATCTTGTAAGCCCTTGAAAACATTGCTCTCCATATGGTTGAGTGACCGGTTCTCCTTCTTATCGCAGACCAGCATCAAGAACTCAAGAAATAACGGGAGATGGACCAGGAGCTTGCCCGCGGCCTTGCCATGCAATCCAAATCGAGTGCTGCTGGTATTAGGGAAGCGCGGCATTGGAAATCCAAGGTTTTGCTCAAAAAAGAGCTGGTATGTGTCTTGCTGGCCTTTTTTGTCATCCTTGTTCTGAAAGACTGCTCCCGCAAGGCTTGTGAGCTTAACGGCACCACCCTGCAAAGCCTTGACAGCATTCTCCTGAGCCTTTGATGGGCCAGCCCCGGCAGCTGCGGCGTTCGCTTGACTCATGAGCTTAACCGGACCGGTAAGGTTCTGCTCCTCCCAGAACTTGGCCATCTGCTCTGCACCGTATTTGACCAAGTTCTGGTCTTTGTGCATGCAGCATCCTGCCCAAACAAAGAGCGAAGCCACCCTCCGTTTCTCCTCCGAAAATTCATTCCATACAGTCTTGCCAAATTGCGCGCAGAGCATCTCACAGGTTTCCGCATCTCGGTTCTGCTGTTCCTCCTCCGTTAATGTGTTCCATGCCCTGATTCCACCTGCCCGCTCAATCTTCTTTGCGTTTTCTTCCATTATTACTGGAAGTAGGTCCTGGAGTGCTGCATCCTCCATGAACTTCCGTCCCTCGAGCACGCAGATGGCGTCCAGTTTCCATTGCAGAAGGAAGCGGGCCAACTTCTTCTGATCTGCAGCGTGGTCTGTCATTAGCCCAATGATTGCTGCCGCAAACATCCAGATATCCATTGGGTTCTTCTTTCCGAACTCGGAAGCATTGTAAGTGACAATGAACTCAGCACCGCGACACTTCCAGGAATGAAACTGGGTTTTGCTTGTGTGGTCCACTGCCATCAAAATTCTGAAGGTGCGTACAACCTGCCGTTTTCCCTCTGACTGGCCGGAGTAATCTTCTGCCTCCCAGGATCCATGCTGGGATTCAACATTCAGATGCCAAATGTTAGTCCCATCTCCCAACAAGGTAATTCCTGCCCAAGCTCCACTCAGCAGCTGCTGATTGGCATTTTTTACAACGCACCTTTAGATTCCTTGATCTCATACGCAAGCTGTATATCTGACGCAACCCCACCCTCTTTCACTGTCCGGGCCACCGTCCTTGCACTGACAGAGTCCTTCAGCACCATTCTGCTTGCCTCCAAGGCCTTCTCCAGTACTACACCAATTTTCTTGACTGGCACATTGCAACTCGCCAACTCCCTCAGCGCAACCTGGAAGTTCTCCTTTACCACACCTTTTTCCTTCAAGTATACCTCCTTTGGAGCCAACTGCGCGTGATTAAGTGCCTTTTGGACTGCGTTCTCCTTTTGAGTGACAGCGCGGGATTTTTGAACGTGTGCCATGTGAAGGGTCCGCCGTCTTTGCTCCCTGAGATCAGCATTTGTGTTTTTTGCGCAAGCCTCCCGTTTTTCCGTGTTGCGCAATCGGTTTGCAGGATCTGACCTTTTTATCTCTTCCTGTGTGAGTTTGCTAGTGAGTTTTTGAACCTCACGGTGTAAGAGATATGTGTCTGGCTGCGCAGTAGCACTTTTGTTGGCGTGGTGCCCGTTAATTTGCCGTAAGTTGTTGAGAGATTGCTGCTTCTGCAAGATGGAACACCTTTTGGGCATTTTACACGCAGGACACGTAGAAATTGAGGGATCTCGACGCGTTGACGCGTCCGTAAATTAGCTTAGTCAGCACATTGATCACATTTTGACCGTCATATTCCTCCTTCCACTTCTTTACTCTTCCACAGCACAAGGAGCAATGAAAAAATGGTTGGATCGGACATTAATATACCCATCCTTCAAAGTCTTTGGTGTGGATTTTTTTGTTTGGTCTGCAATCTTCTAATATGCCACAAGGTAAGATTTGAGCATACTGACAGGAACTGTCCTGTGAAACAGCCACCACCCGCGAAAAAAATCCACTCCAAACATTTTTCTTGATCATTCATTGCAAACATTTTCTCTCACTCAAACATCTTGTGAAAGTGCACAGAGAAAGCTGCAGAAACTTTGGCCATCGTGCAGTGCATGTGGCGGAGTTTTAATTTGGCAGGGGTTGCGCCTTACCAATGTTTATGTATGAAACATGTATTATATTACGTCATACCATAAAAATCGGTGTGCAACCGCGGAACGTTGGCAGAACGCAAAAATCATCACACAAAGCAAAAAAATCATGTACATTCCAATCACCTGCTACTCCCTTTGGCTAAGACAATATACACAAAAAAAACAATTATGGACCTCTGGGAAGTCAATGGCTTCACCGTCTTTGATTTGTGTCCACGCAATATTGACAGCCTCCATGTGCTTGGTCCATACCTTCCATTCAGTGTCGGGTAATGTATTGGTTACAACATCAAGTAGGTGGAAAAGATTGGTTTCTTCTCAGTGGGTGACAAACTTAAGGCGGATGTCCAGTCACCTGTGTTCTTGGTCGAATGTGAGCATGGTTGGAATAGGCCCCCGGAAGCTCCACCCAGAGCTTGTCCGAAAATTTGCGGATTGTAGAGGCAAGTTTGGCCAAATCCTTGTCCAGAATGTGCGGATTTTAGACAAATTCTAAGCGCCGTACGCCAGACTTTGTCCGCAAATGTGTGGATTGAGCCAATTTGTGCTCATCTGACCTTTGGTATTGGGCCACCGCTAGACCAGTTATAGGATGTTGCCGGCAATATCACTGTTTTGCCTGGCAGCGTCTTGATGGAGAATATTTAATCCACCTCAAACACAGTGCATTATCACAACCGCAATGCCAACACTTAAAATCTGTGATCCCGGTGGCAGAGCCTCTTTGCACACTAAATAGTATAATCATACCTATAGTCTACAAAATATACCTATTCCTCTTTGTTTAAATATGTGAATGATCAAAAGAGTTTTAAACGGTCGGTGGACTTGCCGCAGCTCGCAAAATGACTAGGAAAGAATTTCCTTTCTGAGAAGGACCCTTGCAAGCCTTGTCCGGATATGCAGATTTTGAGCCTCAAAAATGTGCGGATTTGGGACCCATTTTGGGGTATTTTCGCGGACAAGCTCCAATATATTACCAACCGTTTTCGACATCTCGTTGGAAGATAAGTAATATACGTGTATAATACATGTATTATATGCCAATGTATGATACACTTATACTACTTACCCAGCCCTAGTTGAAGCGACGACAAGCCGCTCAATGTAATACAGTTATTATCTCGTTTGCACCGTGTCTGCAGAATGCAATACAACTGTGGATAGTACGTGTTGTATCACAACACGTACTATCCACCAATTATCAAAAGGAAATCCCTTCCTGCATCTGAAGCCGTGCTGAAAATTGTATCAAAACGGCGCCTTGTTTGTCGCTCATCTTCCGCTGGAGGCTAGAGTCCATCTGATGGAAAACCCACGAAAAACCAATGCTGGCTGACATCCGGGCATAAGGCAGTCAACTGAAGGGAGCAAGCATGAGGATGAGAAAGTTGGAGAAACACCATGACTTACATGAGCGGACTTGGTCTTAAATAAAGGTGGATATTGGGTGGATACATGCTGACTACATAACATCAGCTTGTGCCATGTAGCTGTTAGCTGCCACCCGTCTATCACGGTTTGTGGTGGTTGATATAATCTCAAATGCCCAAAATCAATAATCTTGCATCAGTTGAGTTAGCGGTCTCAAGGCCAATCACCAAACCACCATTTCTCCGACATTCACTGCCTGGAATGCCATATTCGGTGCGCCGTATCTGTGTAGCATGTTCGTCAATATAAGCCGTTCTTTGTTGCTAATAACATGTCGATCAACGGTTACACCATCCAAGATATAGGGAACTGGGCACCACACTTTGAGAATGTTGTTCAAGTGCATATTCTACCAATACTCTACACTGTCACTAGATTATTGACCTTACCAGGCCTGAATACTGGGCTTCACTGTTCAAGTTATCAAACCTGAAGGTCATGTTCCACTTGTGTTCCACTAGGTAACAACTAAATAATGTGAGTGGCTGGGTGATCTGTGACTCTTGATGTCGTTTTGACGTTGCTTGCTTTGTGAACTGCCCACCCTGTCTTCCCGTGCACCAACCTCAACAACGCACCTTGCGCCGCTGCTTTTCTCTTTATCTACAAAGTTGGCAATCTGCCTCGTACATATCCGATTCTGGCAGGCTTCTGCCCTCAACTGCGCAAAGGGTCGTGCTAGTGTTGAGAGCTTAACATCTCGTAAACGCGACAACTTGGCGACAACTATCAAGAGCAGGATCGCTTTGGCAAGTGAATGTACAAGGGCTTTCAATCCAAGGAATTCCATGACTTCCATCCGATCTATTGTCCTCTTTATTCGTAGCTACAAAGTGTTTCACCACAGTAATTGCCACCTTATTTTCACCTCCAAAACGGCTCCAAACTTCTTGCGAGGCTATCATTTCCATCGAATACTTAGACTCTGACTGACCAACGCCATTGAAAATCCTCACTTGCAGACATCCTGGTTCACTACTTCGTTGTGTTTGCCGATACAACATCTCTATCTTTATTGATGGCTCCCCAACTTATCCGAGATTGCCTTTTGATGTCATTGTTTTCGAATGTGGGCAAGAATATTGATACGGAGCAATCAGTGCCCAGCGAGATCATGGAATCCACCCATGTCGTTATGTAGTCCGTCTTCAACGGTTGTTTCTACGGTGCTCGCCACGACTGAGAGTATTCATTGCCATAAGTAGCATATCATTGTACAGTTAAACTTGTCATAACACATACCCTGTAGCAACCCAAAACCCCCCATAAACCATAGGTTTGGACGGAGTTTGGACCGCAGTAACATGTACACCAAAAGTAACCTCTCATAACCCATAAACTCCTTGTAAACTCCTGTCACCCATAGCCTGGGCCGGCCACCGATGAGTAGACAAGTTTGTGTATGTGGAAGTTTGATTCCAAGCCAGGGATGCCAACTTATGCATAAGTTTGACTAGCGCCTTTTCCCATCACGAAGGTCCCGGATAACTACCGAAGCGTTTTGGGTCCGTTCTCCCTGTTCTCTCTAGATCAATCGGGTTTCATGTTCAAATTTCATACATATATAACCTCCAAAGATTGCGTTATGAATGCAAGGCGAACTTTGTCCTCGCTCCCCCACACTCATTTAGGTCATGGCACGGTGGTTAACCACCTCGCTTCTTACGGCGAACGTCGTGCTCGCCTTTCTTGGCTTTGCCGAAGCAAAGCACTCGCGTCGTTCCGACTCCAGTGCCATAACACTCGATCTCTCTCTCTCTGTCACCCACTCAACCTCGATGTCGACGTGCAAGTCTCTGGGTGTTGGAACTGCTGGTCCCAACGAGCCCTTCTGGATGGAGCAGATCAAACACCAAGGCAAATCGCCCTACAACCCAACTCCTGACGAATACAAGGTTTTCCGAAATGTCAAGGTGAGCACGAAAGGGTCGCGATGGCCCCCCCATTCGAAGAAGCTGTGCTAAAGCGATTTGTAGGATTATGGTGCGGTTGGAGATGGTATCACTGATGACACCGCGGCTATCAAGTGAGCGATCTGTTCACATGTACAAGCGTGTTGATTTTGACGCGGCTTGCAGCCTGGCGATAACCGATCAAAACCGCTGTGGTGGAGGAACCTGCAAATCCTCGACGTAAGCAATATAATTACATCTTATGCGCATTCCTAGCGGAACTGACGCGTATTTATAGCGTTACTCCAGCCATCGTATACTTCCCGAATGGGTAACTCCATTTTACATTTCCTCCTTGCAACGCTCATTCGCTTCATAGGACATATCTTGTATCTACCTCAATCATTCCGTACTACTATACCCAACTCATCGGAGACGCGAAAACACCCCCAACCATACTCGCAGCGCCCAATTTTGAAGGGCTGGCAGTGATTGGTACAGTCTTCCTAATATACATATAGTCATGAAATCTCAAAGATTGACGATGTAGATATCAACCCATACATTCCCGGAGGAGGCGGAGCTCAATATTACGGAGCCACTAACACTTTGCAAGTTGACTACTGTTTTTCCAAAGTTACCAGATTGCTGACTTCCAAGCGTTCAGCCATCGCTCCGTCAGGAACTTTATCATAGATGTCCGACAGTGCGTATCAGTCACTCCTTTTATGATCTTTAAAAGCTCAATTTGAAACTCGTAGGGTCCCACCCGAGAGACCGCAAGGAACTGGCATTCATTGGCAGGTGGCTCAGGCGACTTCTCTCATGAACATCGTTGTTGAGATGTCTGCTGCCCCGAACACTACTCACCAAGGTAATTCCATTTCCATGGTTATTATTCCACGAGACTTTTCAACAAACATTGTCCTTCAGGTATTTGGATGGAGAACGGAAGGTAAATCATTATTTCCGCGTATCTCATCATATGAAATTGATGTTTTTGTGTCGCAGTGGTGGGTTTATGGGAGATCTTGTCATGAACGGAGGTTGGTTTACGTTAGACTGCCCAACGTTCGCGCGATTATAACATATCATGTAGGCAAATTTGGCATTTGGGGTGGAAATCAGCAGTGAGTCGTGCCATACTTCCGATTATTTTTCCAAGACTTATGAGAATGCTAGATTTACTGTCCGAAATCTCACCGTCAACAACGCGCAGACCGGGGTCTTTAGCTTGTGGAATTGGGGTAAATCATTTTGTTAATCCATCTGGACGCAGGGCGCTGACCCACCGCGACAGGTTGGACATATCAGGGCGTCAAATTTAACAACTGCCAGGTGGATTCCAAATTCTGAGTCAATCTTTCAGACGAGCTAACAAGCTGGTAGGTTGGATTTGACATTTCCACCGGCGGCTTGACCGTGGAGACGCAGGTAAGTATCTAAGATCAATACCCGATGTACGCGGTTGACGTTGTTTGATTTAGTCTACTGGCGCTCAAGCCATCATCGACGCCCAGGTCAAAGACACGCCTATTTTTATCCGAACATCAAAACCCAGTACTGGCTCTCTGGCTGGATCGCTTGTAATTAACAACGCTAAGCTTACCAATGTTCCTATCGCTGTCGGCGTTTTGAACGGTACCGTGGTCCTGCCGGGAGGCACAAAGACCATCGAGTCTTGGGGACAAGGGAATGTATACAAAGGTTCCAACCCAAAGGGTACTTTCAGACAGGGAAATATACAAGCTCCCAACAAGTCTCCGTCGCTCCTTGACGATGCTGGCCGCATTGTCAGTCGAACGCATCCCCAATATGCGGACTATGCGCTCAGCCAGTTCGTGAGCGTGAAGGACTATGGTGCTAAAGGGGATGGCATCACAGACGACACTATCGCGCTCAAGGCTATTTTTGCCAGGGTAAGCATATTTACTTTTGTTTCTCAGAAAAGTACTGATAAGTCCCTATTGCTACAGTTCTCGGCTTGCAAGATTATTTTCTTCGATGCCGGTCATTACATTGTCAGTTCAACTGTGACTATCCCCGCCGGAACTCGCATGGTTGGAGAAGCATGGACTGTGTTGGCGGGTAAAGGGCCAGCTTTCCAGGACCAAGATAGGCCACAAGTAGTCTTCAGGGTAGGAGAGAAGGGGTCCCAAGGTGTGACTGAGATCACGGATATTGTGTTCTCAACAGTTGGACCTGGTATGTCCATTCCAAAGGATGCTCGGTCCTCTTTTAATCAAACTGCGGATAGCTGGTGGTGCAATCATTGTGGAATGGAACGTCCGCCAACCACGTGGTGTTCAGGCTGGCGCGGGCATGTGGGATACTCATATCAGGTTCGTTAATCTTGTTAGTAGATACCTAAGTGATCTGATATATATTACTCCGTAGAACTGGAGGAAGTAAGTCATACTATTGTACGCCTGCAGGTCATGCTTGACGTTACCGTTTGGGTTATAGGCGCAGGTACAAACCTCGATGGCTCCAATTGCGCTACAAACGCTACGGGGGCATACGAACCCTGCATGGCAGCCTTCCTCAGCTTGCACCTTACACCACAGTCCACGGGGTACTTTGAGGTAATATATCCTTACCTTGCGGCTTATTCTCGCAAATTTGCTAGTGCACGCTGACTATTCAATCAGGGCACATGGGTATGGCTCGCTGACCATGATTTGGACCTTGCTGGCGAGAAGCAGATAACTGTCTACTCCGGTCGCGGTATCCTCTCAGAATCTCAGGGACCTGTCTGGATGATTGGCACAGGTGTGTAACATTGTATCCTCTTAGATTGCCGACTTTTGACCTCCCGACAGCCTGTTAAGTTTCCTTCATGAACGTTCCACTTCGATACTGACAAGGGTATCGGAAAAGCGGAACACCACGTCATTTATCAATATAATCTCGTGAACGCTAAGAATCATTACATGGGTCTGATTCAAACGGAAAGCGTTAGTACAATCTTGGACGCTCAATATTATTGAAAACTGATAAGGTTGTATTCCCAAAGCCGTATTATCAACCCAAACCAGCAGCCCCGACCCCCTTCAGCATCGACTCTAGATACAATGACCCAGAAATCAATGGACGGAACCCGTCGGCATGGGCTTTGTCCATTAAGAGATCCAACAATATCCTCATCTTCGGTTCGTCGCTTGATAACAATACAGTCTTTTCCCGAACTCATCAATCTGTCCTTCGATTAGGTGCAGGCCTTTACAGTTTCTTTGTCGTAAGTTATACGAAATTCGACTACTCGCTCACCACTGACTTACACCTTCTTCAAGAACTATTCCCAAGACTGCATTGTGACGCGGAACTGCCAAGCTCAGATTGCGAATATCGACTCTACTTCAGACGTCAATATTTACAGTCTCACAACGGTTGCCTCTGTGTTTCAATTGAGCGTTAAGGGTGTGGGGATCATCAAACAGGCCGACAACATCAATGGCTTTGCCTCTACGGTGACATCCTGGAGCAGTTGGTAAATATTGACTTTACAATTGGTGATTTGTGCAACGCTTAGGGTGCCTGTACTTCTCACACTTTGCACTTTGGCCGGACTTCGTAGATCAGGCCCTCGTGGGCTTCGAGCCCATTATTTATATACCGACACTCATTTATACAACGGCTGCTGCCACACACTACTTCATAACAAATGTGCTCCAAGAGTACACTTATAATCGATGATCACTTTCTGTAAACTTTCTGGTTGATATGGAGCTACAACCAAGCTACTTATTACTTACTTACAATTGGTCGCTAAGAAACGCGACATGGGTATTTGGATAAGAGGGCTTTGTCCACCAAGCATAACTCCATTTTCGTGTCATTTTCGTTCCGTTCCGACTTCCATGAGCTTCCGAAGAGCTTCCACTAGTTTTCTCTTTCTCTCTATCCATGACGTGAGATGAGTCTAATGTGAGCGCCGAATGTCATTTCTGAAAGGCATATTGGACTCTGTGCCTACTCGGCTCGTGGGTCTAACTTGATCGGTGGAGCTTGATACTCATCTGGCAGATCGACCGCTCCGCATTGAACGCAGCACTGCTTACTTGTAAACGTATCTCTGCCCCTCATCACTGGTCAGGTGAATATTCTTTGTCCTTCAAGCTTCTCAGAGAGCTCTGGGCCATTGTTATTAGAGGTTGACTCTTACTGACACTGTACACTTTCCACTTTCCATAGACAAGTGCTCGCAGCTCTGGGTCCGCTTTGCAATAGGTTATTCTACTCCGATATAACAAATTTACGTACGCACACTCAGCCTCAAAGGCCCCTGGAACTGCGTGGCCGATGGCTATCACTGAAATGACCGTGTATTCAGGGCTTAGCCCCCACATCTCTGGCTAGTCTAGATAAATAATCGTTCGTCGGCATGCAGACTCCGAGTAACCATCTCCCATGTCGCACACAATAATTGACGACCAGGATCTCTCTCGTGTGACTTACGAGGGCAACTGGATTCGTGGTGGCAGCCCTCAGGAGCATGATGCGACCGTAGCAAGCTCTACAAGGGTGAACGACTATTTCACAGTGAGGTTCACCGGTCGGTAGAAGACTTGTTGTTTCTGCACTTCCTCGATGTTAACAATGCTCTAGGTAACTCCATAGTCGTCTATGGTACCATCGACGCAACTTCAGGAGGCGTCTTGACCAATTACTCGATCGATGGACTAGCGCCAGCCCAGGTCACTTCGCAGGCTGGCGCTGGCGATACATTTAACCAACAGTTTTGGAGGTCACCGTTTCTTACTTTGGGAGAGCAGTAAGTCAATCCATTTGGGTAGTCACTTCGAGGTGATGCTGATGCTATTCCTTCGGTAGTAAACTCATCGTTACCATGATCAAGGTCAATCCCGACCCTGTCCCCGGCGAGGGTACCATCTGGTTTGACTACTTTCTGGCATCGGATCCTCTTATCAAAGCAACACCGCCGAAGAAGGCCCTCAATATTGCCGCCATTGCGGGCAGTGTTGCCGGAGGTCTTATCGCTGTTGCCCTACTGGTACTCGGTATCCTTTTTCTACGGCATCGTCGCAACAAGCGCAGGTCTGTCCATGTTCAACCATTAACATGGCCGAAGGAAGGATTGGATTCGAATCCCCCATCTCGTAAGCCTTCTTATATAAGATACGGATCTTAAACCATCAACACTGCCTCTTTCTTCCCGCAGCCATTATCGTTCGGCACATCTCTGCTGGCCACCCATCTGTTGAACCGTACATTCTCGGTCTTATAGAAGGAGATCATGCTGTCGCTTCAAATGAGTCAGTGCCCCATCCTTCTCCCTTCCAGAGCTCGCCGCGCAAGACTGCTGTGAGCGAACATATCCCGCGCCATCATCGCTCGTCTTCCACGATACCTCATCGGCCAAATCTGTCTATAAGCTCTTCCTCCTCGACAGCGCTTTCCGGGGCAACCTCAAGTCAAGTCGCCCGACCCGTCTCAGCGGACAGAAAACACCGAAATCGCGATATTCCAGCCTCAATCAACACCGCGAGTCAGTCACCATCGAGCTCAATTCCCGCAGAACCTGCCATCCAACACGTTGATAGCGGAGTACGAGCCAACAACCTGAATACAATTCAAATACCTCCCGCTCCACTAGAGCTTCCGCCGATTTACAGCCCCGTTTAGCGCTCCCTCTATGAAATCCAGAAGTGGATCCAGAACACTTATTTGATTGTACTTAAGCAGTATTGCGATTTATTGTTTTTAGTCTTACTCAAACCTAATATGCTTGACGGTATTTGTAGAACGGGACTAGCTGTACTCTGGTTGTATTCTGTGTGATCCAATCGATTTCATTTCGTTTCATGATTGACATGAGTCAGTAATCGGATTGCGAGGAAACTATTCCGCGATAGATAAGGATGGATACGCAGGAAATCGTCATCATGGCAAATCGTCATACGGCGGGCTATATATAGAACGCGGTGCACTGCTGCCAGTGCTTGTGCAAGTCGGGGCAGGTATTAGGCAGGCAAACCTTGGGCAAACTTGCGGGCTGATGTTGGGGTCCCTGCTGCAGTTCGTATTCTGCTATTCCAATGGAAACATCCCAAGCTCCATGTACAACAACACAAATTCTACATACTAATCAAGTATAGATATTCTATGGTGGTAAACGCAAGGTCCCTTCAAAGTCCAAGTGATAGAGCGTCCCTTTCTAGTAGTCAGCAACCCATATAGATGGCAGCTAAAGGCGGGAAGCATGGGTAGATTCTACACGTCCGAAGAAGATAAAGAGTAATAAATTTCTATCTTGACGTTGTAGATGTTGCTGATCCACCCAGGGAACTGTTGAAAGCCAAGGGTCGTAAGCATTTATCTCAGAGGAGGGCAAGTAGGATTACCAATGCTCTAGCCATCAGAACCACCCTATCTCCCACTTCAAGCTCATCCATGAACCGAAGACCAATGCTTTGACCGTCCTTGACGCCCACAGTCGTGCCGCTGAGGCTGTCATCGTCATATCTCCATGTAACGTCACTCCACTGCTTCTGATCCGGATTAGATATGACGTGCCAACGGTCCTTTGAATCCATCGGGTTAACGCTGGGCGAGACAGGTATATCCGGATCGTCGAAAGTGTTCAGGTACTTGGGGTTTGGTGCAAGGTGGGCATACCAGTCATTAGGTTTCATGCTGTCTTCGTAGGGATGGGTACGACTTTCCTCGGCCTTCAGGATGGAAGCCTCGAACCACGTGTTAGAATACATATCGGATGAATCTGCCGAAGTATAGGTCAACAACATGAAGCTGCGAGTCATGAATCTTAACAGGGAAAACAACTCACTGTTTGACCCATCACCCCACTGGGACGCGTAGCTTTTTACGAGGAACTTGACCATCTTGATAGTGGTTGGTAAAGCGATCCCATCGCGCATGACAGAAGGGACTGGAGGGGAAAGGAGATAGCACCACTGAGCATTGTGATCAGGGGCATCCAGGGCTGAGAAGGCTGCTGTGTAGGCGTTCCGTGATACGCCGACCCAAGGCCAAAATTCAGCCATCTCGATGATAGCGTCGGCTAGCTCGGCGGGTATCAAGCGGAGGAGCATAGCTTGGACGAGGTTAATGTCATCTGGGGTGTATGTGGGTTGAGGAGGTCTCTCGATGTCTATATCTGCGACACAGGGCAGGTCGGTAGAGAACTGCGTAGACGGAGGCGGGGCAGATGAACATTTGTCAGAGGTAGGTTTGCGTCCTCGGCTGGGTATGATGGAAGAGGGGCGTAGTTGCGCTGCAAGAGACATGTTGAGAGTAGCACACAAAAAGGCGACGCTTGACGATTGGACAGCAAACCTGTTGAGCTGACGCGTTTATGTAGTTTTCCGACGAAAAGCAACACGTATTACACTAAGGGATGGAGTCAATCACTGACATGGAGCCGAGCACAGCATGAGCCAAAGCCTCGACTGTCTTCTTCCGATTCACAAATTTTGGGGACTTGGTATCATGGCCGACGTGTTGGAATTATGATTATGTCCGAGTTGACCACCGTTGTGGTTGAGTGTGAGAAGTAGGGACTGAAGTTGTGGAACTTGATGAGATTCATGAATATTGATGGATGAAAAAGAACGAGGGGCAAATCTCAAGTTGAAATTTGGAGTTACACCTATAAGAGTATATGTTATATGAACAGAAGCGCATCCGGAGAAGATTACAGGCGAGAATATTCCTTCGAAGTACGGACTATAGACTTCGATGCTTCACAAGCAAACGGTCGTAACGGCGAAGACACCGATGTCACTGTCAGATGTCAGATTGTGGCACCCTAAAAATTTTACGAAATTCAGCCTGCGTGCAGTGGTCGACGCTGATCGCTATTTCTTGGCTAAGTATCCAGTAGCCCGACGCGTATTTTGAAGGCTGGCGGAGGCAACGCGGAGGGAGAGTGTCTGATGGCGGTGGTGGAAAGCAACACCTTTGAGGAAGAAAGGGCCAAGGATCCGAATCGACCTCGCCAAGAAAGGATATGTTAACAAAGGTTGACATTCGGTCGCAATCCGCACTCCCAATCTTCAGGCAAACCCAAAATATCGACCACAACCTCGATTGATCGCTCAAATCTACTTCAAGCACTTGCTCTCAAATTTGGGGCACCATGTAAGTGGCACATCGATTAGGATAAACACAGATGGTATTTTTTATTTAGGGAGAGTCGCATTTGTCTCGTCATATCACATCGGAAGGACCTAGACATTGTCTAGACACCAGACCTATGAGTTTGACAGATTCTCTCCTCAACACGCAGCACATCCTGGAAGTTTGGTGGAAGTACTGGCCAATATACTACTGTTTGGAGAAGTGTATGGCCAGATGGCAAACACCTCCAACGAATGATCTCCAATTGCGTTGGCGAACGCTGTTTTTCATGGGGTTTACACTGGGATGGCAGATCTCGTTCCTCCCGAATGCTGTATATTTCGGTGAGTAAAATGCATTCCAAGTACAGGTGCTGCTAACAGGTTAAGACCTTGAGACCTGCTGCTCACAGTTGTGCTTCAACAGAATCATCTCGATCGAGGATCAAGCTCAGGCACGGGCCAATATGCCATTTATGAAGGACCATTTCACTGTTAAATTTGTCGCTGGCAGAAGGATTGTCCTTTCATTTCATTAATTCTGACGACCGCTCATAAGTGTTTTACTGGGATCCAACAGCCGTTTGGACCGCAGTCTGGGTTGGGCGGAGAGCGAGGGCTAGGTTCAGGCTATAATGCAAGAGCGAAACTTGTCAGAAAAGAGAAACGACGATCCATTCGTTGAACCACACGGCTTAGCTGTTCATGATCCTGCTGTATTCCACAATTAATGTTCATTTCATCTGTCACATAGATTTCCGGGATGGTTCATGGCGGTTTATATACGGCCGCCGTCTTGCAATGCTCCCGTCTTCATTCATAGCTGGGCTTGATCCTTGATGCTGTGATAAAAGGCTGTTCTATGTTTTGATTCCTCGTGGACGAGCATAACTGGGAAAATAAAAGCTTCGTTCAATCAAGCTTGACGCTGTGCCGATGCGTCGGACTCGTGCTGTCTGCCTGCAGATATTGAAGGTATCATATGTCAGTGAGTTAATTCAAAACAACCAAGCTTTTTGCACCAAGATTTGCTTAAGGTTTTCAATTCTGACCGCCTAGATTGGTCTCGCCTTTTTGCGATGCGCTTCAATGTCGGTGTGTTGCGGTAAAGGCGTGTAAGGCGTGTATGCCTCGGTACGTGTATAGGCGGGGTTTCTTGGATGATTTAGACCGGCTGTGACGGCGAAGGAATGATTGGCTTCTGAGGATCATCATGTTTTGCTCCATTTTGGCCCTGGGGCCTTCTAGTTTGTTCCAAGTCAAGCTTAATCTTGTGGCTCCGGATGTCGATCTCTCTAGAAAGCAACTGTATGGGCTTAGACCGACCAATCAAGGGATCCTATAATCACGACTTCACAGGGGTTCTTTCTTGAGGATGGTTGATAACGGGAGAGAAAAAAAGATATTGAGAATGATTCTTAAGTTGGAAACAACAATGGGGCGCGACGATGGGAGTTGGTGGCCTGAGGCTTTTAGAGCTGTTCCATCTGTCAAGTCCTCGCTGTCAAGGACAAATATAGGCCGTTGTAACCTCGAGCCACTGAATCAAACGTGCACTATGGATCTTGGCGTTGAAGAAATGAGATATATCAAGTTGGTTCAATTGACGTTTTCAAGAGCATATCTCAAGACAATATTTCAACATCAGTTACGTACATTGCTCGCATCGATATTGTCTTAGAAACTGTAGATGACAACCCCTCCCTCATGAGTAAAATAAAATAGGCAACAGACAGCGGCGGCGACCATGACAGGGCCAAGCAGATATTAAACATCAGGGTGCTCTTGTATTCCCACACTCGGCCCCAACACTTCTTGTACTTTACTGCGACGTCGAGCTAGCCTCTGGAAGGCTCTGGAGCACAGCCAGATTATCGGAGGCCAAATAAGGAACTGCGCACCTCTCGAAGTACAACTATGTTCAAGAACGCAGCCAGCAAGATCGCGCATAATTCGACCCTTCCAGCTCTAGGCGGTAATCAGGATCTGAGACCATTACAGGACTTGATTACAGCCGAAAAAGCGGTGTTAATATCGTGAGTGCACATTTCGCATCGTCGGACGTCATAATCGAGGTGGAACATCGTTATAGGTTACAGAAACTCAGTGTAGACTACTCCAAAGCCTCAGAGGCGTTGAGGACTTGGGGTTTGAGTGAAGGAGAGGATCTCGGAGTAGGTTTCATGCTGGGAAACATGAAGGATTCATTAGACTGACGTTGCCTATGCAGGATATCCTAGGCGCATCGACTACTCTTCTCAACCATTTCTCATCTGCTCTCTCACAATATGCAGCACACGGCCACGCCATGCGAGACCAGCTCAAAGCTATCCGGACAAGAGAGGAGGCTCTTGAAGACCTCAAACGACGCCGACGGGCCGTACTTCGGAAAGCAGACGACGCCGAGAAGAAGTTGAGCAAAATGAGCCCGGAGCATAAGAACCTCGGCATGCAGACTGAAACGCTAAATCGACTTCGAGACGAGATTCGTACGATGGATTCGGATATTATGATGGAAGAAGCAGCTTTGGGCGATTTCAAACGCTCAGCGACGAGGATGTGGATGGGAATCAAGTTCGGAGGTTTGCTTGAATGTTGCGAAAAGGGAACCGTGAGTACCCTTCAGAACTCCTCACATTCGTTTGCAATAACTTCATTGCAGATAGCCGGAGAATTCGGGAAATTATTGATCTCAGTAGGTTGTGCTCCATGCTTAGAGGACCATTTATTGATTCGTATGAAAAGGAAATCTCAGAAGAGCTCTCCCAACCTGGTCTCCCACGCAGTCTCTACTATGGACACGGCAAAACAGAATCACTCGTAGCAGAAGCCCATCGATGCATCAATGAGGTCACACTCTCCACTGTCGCATCTGTAGGATTCCGGGATCGTCGCCAATATGACGAAAAATTGCCGGGACTGCCGCAAGATAATCTCAGTATGGTCGGTGCGAGTCAACAAGGCGGTTATCGGACTGGCGGGGAAGGTTACGCGCTCAGTTGGTCCCCAAGTGAAGGAAAGCCGCAACCACCTCCGCCTGAGATACAAGAGGATAGTCCCAGCTATCCATCCAACCCCGCAAGGCCGTATGGGAACGGCCATTTCAACGATCCTTCAGATTCTCCTAGCACCAGCACTGGCGCGACGTTCGCGAATCAACTGTATTCACCTCAACCGCAACAACAGTTATCTCAGGGACCTGGTGCATCTTTCTCCTCCCAAACCATGCCATTGGGCCGTCAAGGTGCACCGGCCAACGAGGAGAATGTGGATGACTTTGGTGTCAACAGTCGCTCGTCTGGCCCTCTTGACACATTTAACACGGCCGGAGGCCGTTTTGCAACATTTCCTGTCAAGGCACGTCCCCCAGGGGCAGCTCCAGGATACACTCTCGAAGATCCACCATCGCTTGGCTCACGCCACCCTGTCGACAACTCGTTTTCGGCGTCTATCGCTGAAGCTTTGGACGAGAAGGCAGGACCTATCGGTGGGACTCAAAATCGATCGGCCTCTCCTCCATGGTCTGGTCGACTCGGCAGCGAATCTTCTAATTACTCCGAAGGGACAGCAAGGGCGACGGAGGGTACTCACAACCACCACGGTGGTGGGGTTCCTTGGGGAGGTCGTTTTGACAATGCCAGTACATCAATTGGAGCTGGAAGTGTAACTTCTCCACCTTTCTCCTCGGGCCCTCCACCCCCGCCACCTGGAGCTGCCCTGCCCGATCCGTGGGCCAATGCTACTCGCGAAGGATCAATAAACGCGGCCAGCCATTCCCGCCAGCCTTCCCAGTTATCTGAGAACGATGCCCTTCTAGCATACATGACTGCCACTGAGGTTGATGATGACCGGACGGAAGAGTCACCCAACCAGCCCATCAGTCATATGCCACCATCTGGCACGAAGTTGTCGATTTCAGCGGCTGAAGATGAGCAGCAGAGAATTAGTAGGCATGTGAGGTTCGGAGAGGTCGAGGATGTCAATGAGGAAATCGAGAAACGTGCTTCTTTGGAAAAGGACCGGCACGGGCAGGTGGCTGGTTCTGGGCGAGGCTCAAATGATACGGACAGAGGTATGCCCAGCTATCCTGTACAATTCAAGATTAATCCTGACAAAATATAGTATTTGTCGAGGACTTATCCAAAGCCAAGCCTGCTGTTCATCGGGTGGCACCTCCTGCTTTTGACTCAGAAGAGGACGAAAAGGCGCTCAACGCGGCCGCAGCCCGCGAAATTAGCCTTGAGCTCGAAGCACTCAACGGAAGCCCTACAATGGCATCCGACATGAGCCGTTTTCAGTCCGACATTACGTCTGACCGAGGCCGTGTGCCTCCGTATCCGACCGCAGCCTCACGAGAAAATTCGCCTTTGGTACCTCCCCTTGCACCGTTTGCGAAACGTTCGGTCTCTCCGCATCCATATGCAGACCTCAACACGCCTCCACCTGCGCCTTATTCTCCACCACAGTACTCGCCGACGCAATCGTACGCACAATCACACCAAGCGACATCGCCTTATGGACATTCACCGCCGAATGTGTCTCCCGCTCAAGCCTATGCCCAGTCTTATTCATCTACACATTCTAATTCGCAAGCGCAAACCCCAGAAGGACATGTTCCTACGACTGCTGGCGGTGTTCCTCCCAGATTCCAGGCGCTGAATCAATCGATCGACAGCCCAATTCCTCCCAGGTTCCAAGGTGCACGATCTCACTCTCCGGGCTCGCCGTCGAATTCAGTCCCACCTCGATTTCAGAGCGGTAACACCACCCAGGCACCGCCGCCAGCAATAAGCTTGCCAGAACAGCAAGAGATTTCGTCACTCAGAGTCGAGACTCCGTATCGCACACCACTGGAATACCCTCGGTCCATAGGCTCAGCGTCGCCATTCGCTAAATCCAACACATCTTTAAACAGTCCGTCACCTATCATGCCTGGTGCTGGAGCCCGCACGATTTCAGCCGCAGCTTTCAAGCGTCCTCAGCCGCGTAAAGCCAGCAATGACACACTTGGCACATCAGGTTCGGCGGACATGTTTGGGAAGAAGAGCCTGCCGAGTTCGCCATATCCTCTGCGAGAGAACCCAGCGACTGCATATTCTGCTGCGGGTTCACCACTTCCACCACCACCGATCGGAACTGGACAACGTGATTCGGTTGCCAATTCCGAGGACGACTACGACTATATCAGTGCTTATGTGAATACTAGCAATCCAGGAAGTCCACAGCGAAAGGAATTCGGCACCAGCATCCCAGTTCATGGTCAGGGTGCAGGTGCAGCCGCGACTGGTCCTCGGGCTGGTTATGGTGATGGACGTTTCGCGACGGACCTTGAAAGTGATTTGCGATGAGTGATAGGCCTGTCGTCTTGAAATTTATTGTATGTTTTCTCTCATTTGATCCGGTCTAAAGATCATTAACGCTCTAATTTGTGTAGTTAATCCATGTATAACAAACTCCAACTGTCCGACCATTTCCTCCTGAGTCCGTGACCTGCAATCCTCGTGCAATATATGTACCATGCTTATTGACCTGTACACCGCCCAAGAAGTCCATATTTCAAGTTTCTTTTGTCCACGGTACCTGAAGGTACACCATTCATGGTACTCTACATCCAAACTCCGTCATGCAAATCTCGGGCTAATGGCCTTCACTTACTCCTGCTCTTACTGAATCGCTGGGTGTTAAGTTGACAAACGCTGATACGGTAGGCGTTTAGGGTGTCACTGTAACCTCGCTGCATGGACTCTTCCGAGTAACTCGCCCTGGTTAGCCTGTGGCGCCTCCCATGATCAAGGTGCTGGAGTGTTGGAGCCCGGATCTCAGCGATGTCAAATTCGCGATGTAAACTCTGCCCTGAGGCGGAAATTCGCCACGAGACCGAGCAAGCCTTCGGTATCTGTTCCGCACAATCCTCGAAATTCGTCTCAATGCAAACGAGCCTGCGATGGGTTTGGAGATAACTTCTGGCGGTTCGGCTTTCCCTTTGCTTAGTTTTGGCTTCTGATATACAAGTTCATAAGGGTACAGCAGGTTCTCTATATATATGTACCTCGAGAGGCAGTTTGAGATATAACTGGTAAGTAAGTGTGCTTTGAGATAAATCAAGATAAGATAAGATAAGTCAGGAACGCCTTGCGTGACAATCGTGACGGTCAACGCGGTTTGTACTTACTCGGATCCGCCACAAGGCACCACATTGGCGCGCCCGTGCCAGAGCATAATTGTCAACCATCAATTCACAATGGGATCTTCCACATCGACCTTGGAAGACGAATACATACCTTCGCTAGAGGATGTTCTTACTGTTCGGGATTATTTACTTGGCTTCGTTCCCCTGGAACTCGCGGGCATGATAACGGATGCAGCGCAATATTGGCCTAGAGCTACCATTGACTTCAAAGCTGAGAATAACGTGGAATGGAAGGTCTCTGCAAGTGATAGCCCAAGGAACGTGGCCACAGGCTGCTGTCTCCTTACACCGAAACTCGCCGATTTGATAGCCTTGGATAAACCAGCCGTTGTCATGGCCGTCCGTTTCACGCTTGTGAGCCACGATCAAGGATGGGGTGGCGAATCATATAGCGGTACATCTGCTCTCTGGACCAATAGCAGTTTTGTTGACACTTACCTATTAGATATATATGATGGATCGTATACTTGGTTTGAAGCAGTCATCGTTCGTGACTTCATAGATGACTCGGTCGAATCTCCTTCAAGCCCCAGACCTCCTCCTAGCAACAACCCTCATGAGCGGGAAACAGGCATCATGCGTCGTATCCACGATGCATTGAATACCCGTGAGGAAACAACCAATCCTAAGGTCATCACCGTCAAGAATACAAACAACGATTGCGATGTGTGGGAGCTTCAGAGGAACCGGCGAGCAAATAAGGAATACCGTTGCCACAAAATTCTTTGGACGAACGAGGATGCAGAGTCCGCAGACGTTCCAGGAGCCGGTTTTGTTCAATCTCTGCGAATGGGCGACAGAATTGCTGTCATTGCAAGAGCGCAGGTAGGCCCTGTATTGATTGATACTAACTTCAAAACTAATTGAAGATGAGTAGTATCCTGGTTGGGTGAACCATGTCGACAGTGTCGAAGTCGAGGTATCATACTCTGTTTGATCGTGTTACCTCTGTTATCAGTCGATTTCGCCCTTCGGACCGAGGAGGGAGATAAGCGTTTGTAAGTTTCATCCCTGCGATCAATTGGGGCGCGAAGCTGAAGGAGACGGAGGAACCGTTGAACGCACCGAGTACCTGTTTGGACACCCTCCCCTTCATATGTTTATCTCCGCTATCTGAACCTCAAAATAACCAATTCGCATCGTGTTCCTCTGACCCAAGACGGTGCCACCAACTGTAAGAGGCCCAGATAAGTTGCATGATAGGGAGGGTAGGAGTGAATTCGATATTGCGCTCTGTCCTAGGCACCCTATGTATTTGATCATAATAACACCATGAGGTATAAAATAATTATAACAAGGTGGATGGTGATAAGAGGTAGTAACAGGTACGGCAGCAAGTGGTCAAGAGAATGAACAGCATGCATCGGCAGCAGCATCGCCTCACGATCACGCACTAGGTCCCTGTGTTGGTCCTAACTCGTTTAGACGAGGTTCTATGCGACATCAGGAATGTAACCTTTCTGTAGGAGTCCATATGATATGTAAGTACACACGTCGACGATTGTTGTCAATCTGTATTTTGAAACGTGATTTTCTTTGACGAAGATGTATGCATCTCAGTCCGGGTACATAGGAAAATTCGCCAAATTCTTGTGAGTCCCAGTTTCGAGGATTGTACTCTTCTCTGGAATCCCTTCACTTGCAGGATGATTTTTGAGCGGGCAGACGCCACGAACTGGAAAGCTTGTTTTCGTACTTGATTGGAGGCTTTGATGTCTTGGCATCTGGTGTCAACGTTGCATTGAGCGCCAGTTTGGGGCAGAAAGCACGCATTTCAATATATCAATATAAGTAGTCGCTATTGCAACCATTGTGTTCTGGTAAGTTATACAGAGTCAGAGGTACTGGTAACTTCTGGCCTTCTCTCCCTGTGTCGATGACTGATACATTGACACGATACGGGCGTGACTTTCCAGTTCACCCCCTACAATCAGAATGGTTCACGAATGGCGAACTGAGTCTTTGAAGTCATTTTTGGTTCTCATACTGAACAAAACTGACCATATTTCGGAACATAACACGCAAGCATATCGATAGGAGTACGGAATGTCATTCTGTAGACGATCTTCCGTGGCGCGTGTCGCAGGATTCGTATGGATTGATGTCCTGAGTATTTGGAAGAAAGACCGGCCTCTCTGGAGTAACGCCTTGGCGGTTGGCGCTGGAGTTGTAGGACCGCATGGCGCTTTTGATGGCCAAGTTCCCAAGAGTTTGCCCATAGTTATTTGCGCAGCCACCACCAAGCACTGGCAAACATCGTTTCCAAGTCGCTCCGATATTTCCCTAGATTTCCCTTCACAATGTTTTGTGCTTTCGGCTCCAATGCCGACCGAGGATACGACTTTAGGCGCGTTGAACAATCCACCTACGGATTTCCGATTCACGCCAGTTCGGCCGAGGGCTCTATGATTCAGTCGAAGGAATGAACACACCTTCTTGAAGCCTTACAACATCGCAGAGTACTGTTTTGCTCAATCCTTGGACCATGTGGATGCAAGGCACATCTGTGTGCAGTGCTTATCCAGGTGATAAGAACTCACATCAAAGGGTTTACAGAATGCCAAGCTCAGGATTCTTGTGTAGCCGCTGAATGGAGAACCGATCTCACCTTCACCGAAATGATCGAAACGCGAGAAGGATTAAGATCTGATGGGCGGATGTTCCTATGTCCTCTAGTTGATGGCGCCGAACTGCGCCAAATCGGGTCGTGTGCTGAATCATTTTCAATTAGCGTTCGGTGTTGGAGGGCAAGATCTCTGTAACTCCAAGATGTGCTTGGGGCTTGACCACCCGCATCTTTTAGCTTATCGCTCGCATGGTGCATGCAAGCCAGAGCATGAACGAATCGATCAAATTGTTAGCGAGGGCTAAACAGAACGAATAAATATGTGGACCCATTGCTTCCCATCAAGCACCCTTTAACTCCTCCCCTCCACCCCGGTGATGGATCCCAAGCACGAAAAGGACGTTGAAACTTCAAGCGTCAGCTCTGGGGCTGCTCCCAGAGTTGAGTTCTATGATCCATCCAAGGAGTCTGTCTGGACTCGCGTTGGCCTTAACTTCGAAAGTTTCAAACGCGCCCCCGGTACTACTGGGTACGTAATCACATTCGCTTGGAGAGTATCGTGAAACTGCATGCTCATTATTTTTCAGTGGTCAGGTCGTTCAGGGAGGAAACAATGTCAAAGATCTTGAGCGCGTCATGGCCGATGCGCCCATGCTGCAACAGAAGATGAAGCCCAGACATCTTCAGATGATCGCTGTCGGTAAGTTTAACCATGTTGCTAACCTTGATTTTTCAAGCTCAATATAATCCATTTTCATAGGTGGTAGTATCGGTACTGGTCTTTTCGTCGGTTCTGGTAACGCCCTTCGTAACGGTGGACCCGCTGGTATCCTGATTGCCTGGATTCTTATCGGTATCATGTTAATCAACGTAACGCAGGTGAGTTTTCCCCGATTGCATAGAGGAAAAGTCGCTCATAATCCCGGATTAGGCCATTGGTGAAATGTCTATCTTGTACCCGGTCTCTGGTGGTTTCTACACTTTGGCGGTTCGTTTCCTGGATCCTTCTTTCGCTTTCGCCATGGGGTGGAATTATGTTCTCCAATGGGCTGTCGTACTACCGCTAGAAATCACGGTGGCTGGCACAACGGTACAATATTGGGGCGAGGATATAATGCCTATAGCTGGATGGATCACGATATTCTATATTGTCATCAGTGAGTCTCGCCTTCGCGTGGTTTTATCAGCCGTCTTACTCCAGCATTTAGTCATTGCCAGTATCTTTGGAACTCTTGGCTTTGCTGAGGAAGAGTTCTGGTCATCCTGCCTCAAGCTGTTGGTCGTCGTCATGTTCATCTTCATTGGCATGTAAGTCATAAAGGACACCTTATGAACAACAAATCTGACCAAATACAGTGTCTGCATTTGCGGTGGAGGCCCCAAAAATGGCATGTACGGTGAATACCTAGGTGGAAAGAACTGGAGCAACCCCGGAGCCTTCGCCAACGGATTCAAGGGTGTATGTGCTGTCTTCGTCACCGCTGCCTTCTCGTTCGGTTAGTATATTTTCCCTCGTTCGAGTGCGTTGCAAATACTTACCTGGATACTCAATAAAGCTGGTACTGAGCTCGTTGGTCTGGCAGCCAGCGAAACACCCAACCCTCGTGAAACCATGCCTGCCGCCGTCAAGGGAACTTTCTGGCGTATTGTATGCTTCAACACTTGTTGCTATTAAAAGCGTGCCTAATCCTTTCTGCAGACCGTGATCTACATCACCTCCCTCACGATCATTGGTCTCCTCCTTCCTTACGACGACGCTCGTCTCCTCGGTGGAGGCGGTGCTGACGCTTCGCCCTTCGTCATTGCCCTTGATAACGCAAAGATCTATGGCTTGAACCGTACGGGAATCATTTATGTTTGCGGGACAGTTTCTAACCGTGGTCATCTGTATTAGATCTCGTCAACATCACTATCTGCATCTCCGTTTTATCCATCGGCCTTTCTTGCGTCTATGCTGGATCCCGAACTTTGACCGCCCTAGCAGAAACAGGTTACGCACCCAAAATATTCGCCTACGTCGACAAGTCCAGTCGCCCCCTCTGGTCTGTGGTTGCCATTCTCGCCTTCGGCCCCATCGCGTACACCAACGTCGTTGCCGAGGGTGGAACTGTCTTCACGTGGCTTCTCGCTCTCTCAGGGCTCTCCACTCTTTTCAGTTGGCTCGCAGTTTGCATGTGCCAGTGAGTATATGATCGGTTTTCAGCGAACCACGTTCATCATGCTCATTACCCTTCCCAGCGTCCGATTCCGCAGAGCGTGGAAAGTTCAAGGCCATTCAATCGAGGAGCTTCCCTTCCAAGCACTCGGCGGTGTGTATGGATCCTGGTTTGGTATCATTCTTATCGTCGTTGTCCTGATCGCACAATTCTACATTGTGAGTGAATTACTATTACATAGGTGTTTCATTCCTCATAATGTTTTACAGGCTATCTGGCCCATTGGCGGTATGGATAGCGATCCCAGAGTTGTCGCTGAAACCTTCTTCGGTATGTTTGAGCCCTGTGTACTTTATCGTAATCTAACAGTCGCCCCTTAGCCACATACCTCGCCATGCCCGTCATGATCCTTTTCTACGTTGTTGGATATGCATGGAAGCGCACCCTTCCCCAACGAGCCCACGAAATCGATCTCGATTCTGGCCGCAAGAGTTGGCTCACCGTCGAGGAGATGCGCGAGTGGCGTGCGGAGCGCAAACGTGCTCCCGCTCACGTCCGCATTTACCGCATGCTTTTCACCAATTGAAAGGCTCTTGGTTGTTCTCGTGTACCTTTTTACTAGAGTCTCGCTGTAATTGTATACCAGGGCGTGCTCACATCCATTATACATATCATCACTACGGAGGATTTTATAAGCATGTCATCATAATATATCACTTTTCAATGCTCCAACATTGTGTCGCTTGAGTGGGGGCAACAGGGCGCTAGAGAACTTCCGAGTGTTTGTTGCTTTGAGTGCGGTAGAATTATATCCTGTGTTTGTTGCTTTGACTGCGGTAGAAGTATATCCCATACGCTGGATTCGGAAATAAATGCTGCGGGATCTGTTGGAACTTCCCTCTCACTCTGGCTGGTTTGATTCGTCGTGATGGTGTACGTGTGGCTGGAGGTGGTTGATCAAGTAGAGTTGAAGTTGTTTTCCATAGGTACTTCGATGCCAAGAAACTAACAGTCATCGCCCCTTCACCCTACACAAGCTTGCAGTATACACAGAAGCAGACCAGCGCGCGTCTGACCTTGCCATTCATTCCAATTCAATTGGGAGGCTGTGATCTTGAATCCGACCCAGCTGGCCGTCTCTGCCGCCCTCCTGCCACCTCTGGCGTCACTTACCCCACATCCGTTCGTCCGGCCTATCAGGATGATTTGATTTACACATCGGTCGGCCAAGCCCTATCAAGGACAGTTCCGTCATTTGTCATTGTGGGGAAAATACATACGCCATGTGCAATCGTGCATTTGCAACACAAATCGATCGTAAGAGATCGCAAGCCGGTGATGTCAATAATTCGAATAATGACTGAGGTGTGCTGAGGTACAAGTCTGGGGAAGTCAAATTGTTATACGAGGTTATACCTGGTTATACGCGGAGGAGGAAAGAAACCGACAAGAACGGTAGTCCTGGTGTCTGGTAGCCCAAGGTCCGGCACCATGCATTGTTTGGGACTTCGAAATCAATCAGACAGGCTAGGCTTGCGGCGAAAGTGAGCCTCTGGATGACACCTTCCATATGCACGTTACTCCATGAGCGTCGTCTGTGTCGAGGCATCGAGGAATACTTATCCGCCGCCCTGAAGACTGGTGTTATGATGATCTCCATACTCTATATCTAATCCTCAAAACAGACACGACCTGCCAAGACCTAGTGAAATCCTACAATTTCGACCATCACATGAGGGTCGACTCCGTATCTCTGGACCATTTGTGTTCAATTATGCCTTTCTCCAAGCTTTCTGGAACGGATCCTGGGTGATGTTCGATGCTCGATGTTCCTTACAATTGGGGGTGGCTGTTTACAGGGTCGTTCTGTTAAGATGTCTTGGATGCTACGACAAACGAAAGCCCTTGTGTTCATCGAAACACATTCATACAAGGTATGTTTACAGCATTCGGGTCACACAAGCAGGGATGCTTCGCGCAAGAGTATCAACGTTTCATGTTGTTCGGATTGAGCCTTGAAACAGTCACATACGTGCAAGCGACGGCGAAGTTGTAGTTCTGGCAAGTACGCAACGCAGCCCTACTTTGTTCAAGGGCTAATCGTCGGCGGGCGACTTTGATGAGATGTTTTGCTTCTTTCTCTACTTACATTGAATTGAAGAACTTCAATCTGCAGACCGTGGAATTTTGATGTGTGCGCGGTAGACTGAGGTCGGAGAACAACTTCGGGACCGGTAGGCGCAAACGGATACTAGCATGCGTAGTCGAAATGTAGACTTCCCGTTTAAAGGTATTCCACCTCAAACGAGAGGTTCAGTAGCCAATCTTCGGATGGGTAAATTCCTCAGAAATGCCGTTGTGATACTTCCATCTCTTTGGATGTGTTCCTGTGGTCATATTTCGTTGTCGATGGTTTTGAGGGCTGTGAACACTGGAAATTTCAATGGTTTTGGATGGTTCACTTGATGCAAGCCTCCTTGTCAACCCTGACGACTCCTCTCGTGCAGTGTAGCAGATCGTAACTTGACCCGTATTTTCAACAAGGGACCGGTGGACCGGGGGGGCCCTATTTTCTAATGTACACGTTATGAGCATATGGAGCATCCAGATATGGTTGAGGACATAACGCAACCTTAGCTAGACGGAGAAATAAATAAGAGGGGGGGGAGAACGATCTGAAAAGGTTTCCCCCAACCCGAAACATTTTGCTGAGTTCTCTGACCTTGGTTACTCAAAGGAAAACCAGATGAGCGAAGAACCTCAAGCAAAATGCGTCGAATGAAAACAAAGAAAACCAAAAACACAAAACCAAGGCAAATGAGATGATGGGTGGGTGCGAAAAAAAAATCTGAAGGTTTCTGAAGGTTTCTGAAGGCTTTTGAATTCCGAGGAAAACTGACTGCGTGGTGGTATGCGAAGAAAGTTTCGTCACTCACACGCTAACCTCAGCACATAGACTTTGTTCTGTGCTTGCTCTCACTTCGTTATTTCTCTCTCAGACAGACAATAAGAATCATGAAATTCACTGACTTGTATATATACCGGCCCTCGCTGTGAGCCTATACTGCTGCTACTCTTTGCGGCTTGAACGAGCTTGGGGGTATACTGCTGGTGGTCATTGGTCAGTCCATAGCACCCCAGTCTATGAGATTTTTGACGTACCATACAGAGAACGGCATTTGAAGCAGCGAGCTCCTCGCATCTATGATATAACAGGGCATTGAATTCTTTTTAAACCTAGCACGAGTAACTACGGGTTTCATCTTATGGAAAATTCGCATGTAAGTATAAGCTGAATACTAGAAGGTATGCACCGGAGCCCATTGAGAGCTTTATAAGTATGTTGGATGGATACATGCCGACGCTTGTTGAATTGTAGACAAGAATGCAAGACATTTGTTCAAAGAGAATACAGCGCTCGGTGGCAGGAGAGTCATAAGATCAGTCATGCGGGTGATAAGGGACTGAGACCAAAGCCGGCTCAATGGCAATTACTGGAGGAACAAACGGAAGCTTGAATGCTTGACGCGAGATTTAGGAAGGCGTGACCTGACACGACGCACGTGATGAGAACTTGTTTTGGTGGTGTAAACAAACGATGTTGAATCGATTTGGGTTCCCGAACGCGTCTCTTCCTTAACCCACCATTTTCACCCCCTTTTCCCCCAATTCTTTCTTCCTCCCTACATAATGCCCCGTAAAGCAGCAGCAGCGGCTGGAGCATCAGGCGAAACGGCCGCAGAGCCTCGTCGCTCGACTCGCATCAAGGACCAACCAAAAGAAGAGACTGCGCCGAAGAAGGCCCCAGCGAAGCCCAGGGCCAAGAAAGCGGACAAGGAGACTGTAGATAAAGAGGACAAGCCTAAGGTTGCGCGGGGGAAGAAAAGAAAGGAGGCGGACGAGCCTAATGGTGCTGCAGACGACGAAGAAGCGCCCGCAGCGAAGAAGGTACATTATTTTCCATCACATCGCGAAACCTTGAGCGCTTAGACATTTACATTTATGTTCTCTTGTAGCCCAAACCTGCATCCAAGGCTAAGCCGGCTGCTCCCAAACCAGCGTCTAAAGTGGCTGCTAAACCTGCCTCGAAGGCGCCTTCCGTTAAACCCGCCTCCAAGGCCGCCTCCGTTAAACCGGCATCCAAGACATCGAAGCCCGTTTCTCGCGCAGCTTCAACCAAGCCTGCTTCAAGGGCTGGATCAAAGAAACCTGTGTCCAAGGTATGACTTGCTGTTTTCATCTCGTTAGCGTTATCGTTGTGGGACTCCTCCATTTCGGGTGTTCTGCCTTGACCTTTTACACCTGTTTTAACATGAGGCTAATTATATTGTTTGACACAGGTTGAAGGCCAAGTACCCGTAGCTGCTAGCGCCAAAGTTGATGCCACTATCGCAGAAGATCCCGAAGCAGAGGCTGCTGCTGAGGAGGTACGTTTTCTCATCTTCTACTTGACCCTTGATCTAACCTATGCATTTGTATATCAGGCTTAAATGACGTCCTTACGTCTCATCTTGCGTTGGAGTCCTCGTTCAGTCTGATGGGTACCCGCCTACTTTGCCTCCACATCTTCCGCCATTGCGTATTACCTCTCCCTCAACATCATGGCTGGACATCAGTGCCGACAACGCTAAATCTCGTATTCCATCTTTTCATCTGGTGTACTACGTGTTTGACATATCTATCCTTATGCGACGAAACCCAAACGAATCAAATCTGCGTCGAAGTCATGCCCCCCCTGCTATCGTTGAATGTTGTTTCTCCTCACGCCTTTTTTATTGCGACGACCTTTTTAAAATTTCACCTCTTCTGCTTTTCACTCTTGCTTTTTTGCTGTCGGTGTTGTTTGTCGGTATTCTCCAAGTCTGTACACAAGAAGATGTATGTCCCTTTTGTATACTGTATGTGTACGAGTACAACATGGGTCATCGTGGGTTGTACTTGTTACTCCACGGATGCGTTTGACTTTCAACTCCCTTTTACCATTTCTTCTTTAGTTTTACCTACTTTTCTTGGTGTCCTCGTTCTGTCCCGTCTTTCTTGATTTTTCTCGTAGCCGCCTCCGACCACTTCCTCCCTCCTGCGTCGTCGTGGCCGGAAATATTTCTTCCGCCCCATCTATTCATCATTCTTTTACTAGCCTCTTTTGTACAGCCCTATCTCCCTCTCCGCGGTATCGTTTTTTCTCTACCTCTATTCCTCCCCCACCACCTCGCCGTCGATAGTACATACTTAGTAGTAGTATATTTGTAGTTTGGGCATACCCATTTTTTTTAGGAGACTGGAACCTTCTTTTCCGGATCTCCTGCGGGTGGGCCTTTTTTTCCTTGAATATATATGATTTTTACGCCCTGTACATCATTCAATCACTCGGTCGCACCTCTGGCGACGCTCTTTCTGGATGAGGACACTGGGAGAGGTGAGTTTCTGTTTGGTTTCTACTCCTCGTGCATAAGAACTTATTTCCTACACGTTGACATTATTTTTGTTTTCCTTGCCTCTAGAGCTCACTTGCATTCATTGGGCACATCGATCTTTCATCCTCTCGATAACCTAATCTCTAACAGGCGTGATTTTTCTTTTATGGGCATATCTCTGGCAGTTACCTTTGCGTCAGAGCATGTACCCAAAGAACTCCCATTTACCCGCACCACATATGCTGGCAGGCACCTGAATCGGTGCAGGTTTTTCAGGTAATGTTCTACATCGCTTCCGCCGTCTGCAATGACTTCTGTCTGTTATATTAGCGACGACTACGATATATTGATGACAGGTCATATTCTGGCCTAAAAAGCGAGGTAATCATCCATTGATCGGTGATTTCACCATTCCTGTCACTCTTTACCCGACTTCGTAAACGGTCGTTCAAACTCGATTCTGGGAGCCCGGGCTTTGACACAAATTGCTCGGCCTCGAGGGTCTTTTTGGTCATCGTATCTTGGAGTTGCTGTGATTGTGAAGTGATGCGAGTCTCATACTAAAATTCGACCTCAGGTCGTTATCCAAGCTCTTGGGACTAGTATCGGGATTCCCACCAGAAGTCTTCGAAATACCTGAGGTGCTTGCCGGGTTGTTTTCGGTGTTTCCGGGAAAGAAATCGGTTTCAATGGTAAATGAACGCCTGAATCGCAGATGCTCAAATGGCCGCTCTCTGTCATAGTGCTCGGGACATGGTGGCCTTTGGGGATGGCTACATACAAGCGGGAATCTCCTTACACGAGTGAACGATGGTTGATGATGAGACCCGAAGGGCAACAAATACCGGAAAGATTACTCGAGCTGCGGTTCCGGGGTATCTCAATAGATGAAGGTGACATGGGTGGTGTTCCCAAGATTGTCGCAGGTACGGAATTTGACGGCAATCAAGGCCGCCAGCAAAATTTTGAACGTTCATACTTGGATATGTGCCCTCGCAGTTGTTGTATACACAGGATCAGAGGAGTTGGTCTGAGATTTGAACAGTGGGGGCGATTTGATTCGTTGTCTTGTTTCTTCAGGCATCGATGAGCGACGTGGATATCGAGATATGATTCCGTTGGAGAGTGGCCTAGTGAACGGGAGGACGACGATCGAGTTACCTTGCAAAGATATAATTGCGTCATAACTAAGAGCCTCATGCGGGCCAAATCAAGTTGACGGGCCGTTTTCAATTGGCACGACTTTTGGTCTGACTGTCTTCGCTTTGTCTTCGCTTCAGCCAACAACAACATTGTTTTGATGGATTTTTCTTTCAAACATGGTAGAACAACTCTTGGTCCAGGAAACATGGAAGCTGGTCTCCAGAAAATCAGGACCCGGGTTTCGGTCAGGCACTGTTTATTACGCGTCTTCACGAAGTCTTCGTTGTTGATCGACGATGATCCTGCTTATTCGCTTCAGTTAATTCAGTTTGGCTTCTAGTGTTGTTTCCGTTACGCAACACGTCGGCAATGCGATGTAGCCTGTATGTACGCTATTCTTCTTTCGTATACAAAGTCCACTATTTAAAAGTAGGCCCAACTTGCGACACCTTTTGGCAGCTCACGACACCTCAGCCATATCACACTTTCAGAACTCCCCAATCATTTCCCAATATCAAGGTTCGTCTCAGTTTATTACTCCTGACACTGTCCTTACGCCTCATGATGTAGATGGTCTACATAGCTCGCACTGCCCAAATTATTGTTGCTGCTGCACTTCTCATGAAGGTGCCCCAGTCAGTTTTCGGAGCCACCATCGGAAATTGCCATCCCTATCCTGGGGCTGATGCATCGGACTGCCTGAAACTCATCAGCGACAATCTAAGCAATGAGGAGGTGTTGGACTGTTCCAAGGCTCCCGTTATACTCAATTATCAAACATGCTCCATTGTCACCAGATGTACTCAGGGCAAGGCGACTCTCACGAAGGACGATGCTGTTCGTCGGACCTTGACTGTGATAGGTGGCTGCGCCCTATCCGACCGTGGATCCATTTCTGGAAACTATCTGGCGGACGATGGCGCAAAGACATGTTATCTCTATGTTGGACGGTGAATGGTCATTGTCTGTGGATCTAGTATGCTCCTCGCTGACGGCAATTGCAATCAATTACAGTGAAAACTTTTGTTAGACCATGGATTGGCGTGGAACGTCTTGTATTGTTGTCTCAATACGTTTTCCCAGTCGTTTGAATGTTTAGCACAAAGAGGAGGTTAGGCGTTGAGAATGTATCTACCGCCGCCATTTCCGGAGATTCTGAATTTGGACATTGGTATAATGGGCTGGATGGCGCGAGGAGACAACGACCTCATGTCTTGGCCTTAAAGTCGTGCTTGAACATAATAACGCTTGCTGCTACCTTATTTATACGGTTGGTAGACGCGCTGTAATTACGAGCTAGGACGACTTTTGGCGTACGAGTTGGTCACTATGGCGTGGACCGCAATCAGATTAAATTACGTACTGGTGGTTTGACGCTAGGTGTGCCTTTCTGTTGGGTGTAATTGGCGCCGCGTAATGATTGACTGTCTTCGCTTCAACATTTAATTTCATTAGCATAAGATGAAGTCTGAAAGTTAACGCCTCTTCTTGGTTCAGGGATACAAATTCAGGACCCTTTTTGCGCCAAGCAATGTGAGCATGGGCGTCTGCAGGGTGTCTGGGCGTCTTGAGTCTTCTTTATCGACGTTGACTGACTTATTCGCTTCAATCGATACAATTTGACTTCTAGTGCTAATTAGGTCCCGCAACACGACAGCAAACGCGAATGTACGCTAGTCCTTGTTCGCAGACGAAGTCCATCGTACTTATATGTAGATGAAACCTGGGAGACTTGCCAACCACGACACCTTGATCCCCACCTTCAGTACTCCTCAACTCAACGTTCGTCTCAGATTATTGAATTTCACTCTTGACAATGTCCTGACGCCCCTATGATGTAGATGGTTTACATAGCTCGTACTGCCCAAATCATTGTTGCTGCTGCACTTCTCATGAAGTTGCCTCAGTCAGTTTTTGGAACCACCATCGGACCATGCCATCCCTATCCTGGGGCTGTTGCACAAGATTGCTTGAGACTCATCCGCGACAACCTCAACAACGACGAAGAGATAGACTGTACATATGCTCCCGTGACAATCACTCATCAAACCTGTTCCATTATGACTAAATGCACGAATGGCAAGGCGACTCTCACGAAGGACGATGCTGTTCGTCGGAGCTTGACTGCCATAGGTAGTTGCGCTCTATCCGACTTGGGATCCATTTCTGGATACTATTTGGCGGACGACGGCGCGAAGACATGTTATCTTTATGCTGGACGGTGAGTAAATCTTGTCTATGACGCAGCACACTCCCTCGCTGACTTTAAATGCAGTGAACTTGACTCTTGTTGAGTGATCATGAACTAGGAGGAGAACGTCCAGTTTTGTTGTCTGCGTTTTCGCCAGTCATGAGACCTGAGTGGGCCCAAACTGGGCCAAGAGGAGTTTAGACGTTGAGGAGACTACGCAATCTCATTTATAAGTCTCCTGCTGCGACCTTACTTTAAAGCCTGTAGACTGCCAGACGTGCTGTACTTACGAGCTAATTTTTTTGGACTGTCAGTTATTGTACTTACAATGATGGATCCATGTATGCGAGTGGGGATCTCATTCGACAAGACAGCAAAAGAGTTTCTGATATCAGTTGACTCAGTTACTTCATTTTCAATCTTCCAGAAGGATCATATTATCTGTGATGAAATGCTATCACTACGAAGAAGAGGCGTTACCAGCAGGCGAAGGTATTCTGAGGCTTTCCCAAGACATCTCCAAATGCAAGCCTGGGTCATTCAAATCCTCGAGACTTTTAAGCAAGTGACGATCAATCTTAAGACGGGTAGAAATCAAGGAGATCTTTCCTGGTAGTGATGTCGAGTCACCCGGTCTGGGTAGTGCGTACAGTATGTCAAGCCGTTGCAAGCCTCCAGGAATAAGCTCGTATCGCTCCCTAGTCGCGGGGAGGTCACCTTCACCAGAGAAGTGGATCAAGGCGTGATTCTGCGATGTCAAGCCAAATTCTTCACATAATCTTATCTGACCGCCTCGGCCGTGGAAGAAGGTGCTGTTCCAGCGCTCTATAACAGTCTGGATGGCGTGTGGATGACCGACGTCCCACACGGCATGCGTATCCTAATTTGAAATGAAGAATTAGCCAACATTGTACCAAAGCATATGAGCCTCGCCTCGTACCGTCGAAAGTCGTTCCCAATCGTCCTTCTGCATGTGGGCTGATTTAAGCTCCTCCTCGTGCGGAACAAAGTCGTCATCTTCCCGGAGTGACAAAACTCTTGTCAACTTGATGTCTCGGGTCACTTTTGTGGTCCCCATGTTCTGCGACGTGCTCGCGGTCTGGGAGGGATACACCACTGTCGGTCTTCCGCGAACACCCTGCCCAGATGCCATGGCAGAACGGAAGTTGCGGGACGGAGCACGTGGTGGGCTACTCTGCCGTGGAAGATGGGCGTTTGGAGGTGGCGACCGCGACCTCAACAGACTGGGAAGAGTGTCGGTGATGGCATTATCTGGTGGATGTTTACGTCTACTACGACCCATGTTCGTCCATCCGGCGATGCGCGCTCGCCACGATCGAGCCTTGACAGTAGTGAATTCAGGGATGGAACGGTTGACCGCAGGGACACCACTTATTCTGTTGCGCGCTGACTGCATCCAGTCAATAATGCGCGATCGCCATGCTTGATCCATAGCATCGCCGTATCGTCTCAAGGTGCTGGCAATGAGGATAAAGTAGACTACACCTAGGAGTAAAACGACTGAGATGACAATCCGGGGAATGAGTGCTGTCCGGCGGGTCATGGGCCCCCCTGGACCGTCATCGACTGTTCCTGTACGCCAGACGAAAGCCATGATGCAGACGATATAAAGAACCAGGGACCTAGCACAAGAAGTCAGCTTATGTTAAAGTGATCATGCGCCCACTAACCATGCAAGCCACACTGCTGGCATCGCCAATAGAACCCAGACGTTCCACCAAATAGCTGTTCTTGACTTTTGTGCCTCCTGGAGGGCTTATGAGTAAGGGTGCGTCCAATATCGCCAGTGGACAAACATACCTGAGCCCACTCGGCGGCTTTGTAAGTTGTTCGCATTGTCCCAAACCGAATGATATAAACGCAACCATAGAGTAAACTCATCAAAGCACAGATCATCGATACGAGAGCAGCATAACGCGTTAGAGGGTCTTGCGCAGCGCTGTCAATCTGCAGGATCGTCAGGATAGCTCTATATTGCTTATGTGTTAATATGCCAAGGTTATGGACAAACAGAGGAATATCACGTACGAGAGCAGCAGAACCGAGATGATATTGAGCGTTTTCCATTCTCTCATCAGAGAATCAATAAAACTTGCCCATGATCTCTGGAGATTCTCGTACGGAGTACTCGCGCTCTTCGGCTCAAAGTTCCACACCTTGGGCATCTCTTTCGCCGGGTCTTTCCAGTGACTAGTAGCCTCAAGAGCCATCTTCTTTATCTCCGGCATGCTCATCTTCGCCTCCTCAAATATGCGAGTCACCCGCGAGAAATAGAGATAAGGAAGCCGGAGGAGCAGGTGCAGGTAGATTTGCCGCGGCACGGTGTCGAACATGAAAGCTAAAATGTAGCTCGTTAGATCAGCGGGTGGCTCGTCTTGCATCTCCAGATCCGCGAATGTACTCTTCGAGTTCTTGCGCTCGGTGGCGACATGGGTATGGACACGCGAGTCTTGGCGGTGAAGGGGACTGTGAGATCGACTTCTGGGGCTCTCGTAGATGACGTGCGGGCCCGTCGGGCGTTGAGAGTGCCGAGCAGGTGCACCGCGGGCCTGTGGACGTTCAGAACTTGGACTTCTAGGGGGTTTCTCTGAAGCGCGCCTCGGTCTGAACCTCTGGCGTGGTGCACTTGAATATGCACTCGACGGCGGAAAGTTCTGACGGGTGAAACGAGTCCCACCAGTGCGGGTGGATTGTGCGTCTTCGACGGTACCATCATGATCTGCGTGTGAGAGTTGTACAGTATCAATGGACTCTCCGCGGCGAGGTGTGCGGAAGTTCTTGAGACTGTACGCGAGCGAGGATCGGAATGGATCGACGGGGACGTAGGCATACATGGGCATTGGATCATATTCAAGAAAGCTAGGCCGACTATCCTGTCTTTGAGGAAGGGTATGCGAAACACGATTGGCCCGCGCGGTAGAAACAGGACTCGCTGGAGGTGACAACTCAGTCCGCATAGTAAACGGAGAGCTCTCGTGCGAGACCACGCGAACAGTCTTCTTATTCCTCCTACTGAAGCCTCCTCCGGGACGATAATCGACAGTCACCCGGTCTTTCGCGATCCAAGGGAGGGCGGCGATATTCTTGAAGAATCTCCTGACAGGGTTGATATTGACGAAGGAGGGCTCGGAGCGTTCGGAGGCAGAGTCAATAGTCGTCATCGTGAACTGGCGAGTAGGCGTAGGCGCAAGGATACCTCTTGGAGGTTCTGGAGGGGTACGCCAATGCGACATGCGTCTATAGTCCGTCACAGGGGGAGCGTGATATTGGGGTTTGGGACCAATGAAAGGTCGTGCATTGTATACGGTGGGCGGGCGCGATGCATAGGACACCCGGGGACTACTTCTCGGGCGGACTGGACCTTCGGGGTCGGTGGAGATTGAAGAAGCACGTGAACTCTCTGTGGTATCAGGCACTGGCGGTCGGGTGGTGGTGGGTGCTTGTACGTTTTGTACGGCAATGAAGGACTGGGAAAGGCTTCTGCTTGCCGTGGTCGCCGTGTCTTCTTGCGGGTCTCCATCGTGCAGAAGATTGTTGTGGTCGTTCGTAATTGTGATATCCTCATCTCCGACGACTTCTAGAGGCAGTGTTGCTCCAATACTGCCCCTCAGAGACGTGGGGTGAGCAAGAATGGGAGTTAACTCCAAATCCGAGCGCCGTTGAGCTGACTGATTCTCCTCCACCGCAGTTGCTGACAGCACTGTTTGAGAATCCGGACCTCTTTCACCAACGCTGATATGGCTAACAACCGACGCTCGGGAACCAGACCTGTGCAACAAGGCGAGAGCCGCAACACCGCCCGATATCGATAGCGACGCAGCATGTGAAGAATGAGGGGACGGTGGGGGATGGGGTATGATGACGGAAGGTTGGGAACCGATCCGATCGTCGACGTAAAAATCGTCGTTATCATCTCTCTCACCGTTATCAAAACCCTGTTCCTCATCACCATCATTATCTGGGACGTCCAACGAAGGCAGCCTGGTCGGATGGACATACTGCTGATGCGGAAACGGATACGGATACCACGCGTTATCCCGCCCCAGATTAATTGACGGATTTGAAAGATAGCGTGGAAGAGTATTCCCAACAATACCGACACTCTCCATATCCTCTGGTTCAAATGTCTCCCTCCTCGGCTGTGGCTGTCGCTTCTCCTTAAACTTGGAGATCGCCTTTGGGAGCTTCTTCAACCCCCGCACGAACCCGCCCATGAAAGATCGTCCGCGACGACTCGACTCGCCATCCGCGAAATGATTGTCGGGGGTTCGGGCCCTGTCGAGAGTCTTGTAGATTGGATAATCAACGTTGCCGCCAACAGGGAGGCGGTACACACTGTCAGGCGAGCTCCGCGCGTACAGTGAGAGGACTGGAGAGTCGGTAGGACTGGCTGGGTAGTTGGGTGCGGATGTACTTGCTGTTGCGATACCCTCAGGCAGCGGGGGTGAGGTTGGGTGTGGTGGAGCTTGTTGACCTGTATACACCCATGATCGTGTGCTGACGCTGGCATGGCTGCTATGCGATGCGGATTTGCGATTTGTGTCGTGATCGTCGTGAACGGAATTGGGATGGTCATCTGGTGTGACTGAAGGTAGATTATACGTCGAGCGGTGCCGCTCAGCCTCGTCTGCCATCAGCAGAGACGTAGATTAGTTCGAGCCAGTCATATATGGTCGAAGGGAACAACGAGGTACACGCGCCTTTGTATAATCAATGAACGAGGGAAGATATGGTTCCCACCGACAAGGTTCCTCCCGACCCGAGTAACCCTGTCGTTCACATGCGCTTAGAGTTTACTCGTGACACTGTGATGTGATCTTCAACGTTAAGCGCTGGGGTGTTATGGCACATGAGGCTTCCGCGAGGCTCTGCCAGAATGATTGAGTAACATCGGTGCTGTCAACGCAATGTCAGAGGTTGACATAGACGATCAAGCATATGAATCAGGGTCTAGCTGCGAGTTTTGACAAGAGGGTGAGATTGTGTTACACGTACAGTAGTGGTTAGATTAACCAGGCCGAAGCGCGGAAGCGCTTATGCCACATGTGTTGGGACTGGAAAACGGACCGCCGGCTGCCGCCAGTATGCAGGTTTGGGCAGGAAACGGAAAGTCCATCGACAGAGAGGAGTGCGGTACCGACAAGGAAGTGGTTATTTGGAAGCTTGTGGACTTGTTGTGGACACAGAGAAAATATGATAGGATGGGGTCCCAGAGTACAGTATATACATTCTCAAAGGCAGCTTGGCGCCTGTGGATGACATCCATGATATAAAAACAAAAACAATGCTTTACACATAGTTGACTGCAGAAAATGGGTTTGCAAATCCAGACACACGCTTGCCTTTTGCTTGGTTTAGAGTTAGTAGGAGGAGGAGGCTCATGGGTTGTTTCGCGGACGTATGCCGACGGAATGAAACGCCAATGGAATGAATACCTTGGAATACCGGGGTTTCCAATTCTCTATTTCCTGCATTGTGCGCAGGTCGTGACTTCATGTTCACTTCGCACACTACGAATCTCCCAGGGTCAGTCCAGAGCAGTCCAGTCAACAATAACAGAAAGAAACTGAGGCCGCCGGAAGTTTTTGTGCCTGCTGCGATGATTGTCCCTGTGTACTGACAGCTTCGGACGGTACCTCGCTCCGATTCCCCGTGGCATGAAAGCTCTCTTTCCAATCTCACTCACTGCTACACGCATGCTCACGAGCATCCTCGACATCGAGCCTCTCAAGTCCAGACTCCATCGGGCCCGTCATTGCTGTTCCAGCTGCTCGAAAGTCACTGTATCAACAGGTGTTATAGCTTGCCCGCCTTCCTGACAGTAAATCTCACCAGTCAGCACCTGTCACGTCCAGTCTAAGGGACACAGCAGTGATTCACGGAGCTGCGTTCCTTCCGCAGGTTGAGTGCTAGCTGCCGCGAATACTGTGTGCTATCTGTTCTGATGTGGAGGACGACATTGTTTCCCATACACTCAACATTCACTGTCGTGTGGCGGGTACAGCCTAGCACCACTTGAGCATAGTTGGAGAAGCTTCCAAGTCCTACGATCCGTGGAGTTGGACTCGTATACTTCTACCTGATATCCTGATATCAAGCCGAATAGCACTCTCACTTGACTCTCACCCTAACTGCCGAAACATCCAAAGCACCAACGCTCGAAGTCGCTCCTAACTGTTCTCGCCGCCACCTTCAAACATCCTGTGATCAAACATTCTCAAAATGATACATGCAACCTTGCAGGTCCCGGATCAAGTCCAGACCCAGAAAGGGTCAACTACTAAATGAAGGCTGGTACTCTAGCATATCTATTATTAGACCGCGGATGGCCAATAAAGAGACGCTTTTCACCTTTCTTCCTTTTCTTCTCTTCTTTGCGCACCCCGCCCAAGAACGCCTTTGGCCCTTTCTCTGCTGTTGGGACTTCTGAGCAACGCCGAGCACGAAAAAGCAAAAAGCGATGAGTCAAGGAAATGTCAATGCTGCGCCTACTAGTTCGGCGAGACTGGAGAAGGAGAAGGAGAACGCGCCGTTGTTTGAGGGAAGGGTGATGGCTCTTTCTCTAGCTTGGTGTTGGGGTGTTATCGGGGCCGCCGTTGGTGAGCTCGCTCTCCTGAAACCGCAGAATGCGTCGATATGAATGCTGCTTGGAAATTATAGGTTTGAACGCGCTCATCAAATCGAATAAGCAGATAGACGCTGCAAAGCACGCAATTCCAGCCCCTACAGTAATCACAATCGACACACGCGGTACGTATTCTCCCTACCCGCCCTCACTCTCCCCACATTGAACAAAAACAAAACCAGACGTATCCATCCCCGGCATCCTCTCCTCCACCGCCTCCCTCCTCATCGTCCTCTTCACCACCCTCTTCCTCAGCATGACCCTCGCCCGCCCCAAATCCTTCCGCACCACCTTCGTCCTCCAAGGCGTCCTCCTAGCCACATGCGCCCTGTGGCTCTTCGTGGTTCTAGTGCCGATGACGCTGTTCTATGCACGCCGGGCCGCGAGGGTGCAGGCGTTTTTGGATGGGGTGCAGTTGCCTGATGGTGTGGTGCTGACGGTGCAGAAGGCGCTTGGGTTTACGAGCGTGTATCGGAATATCCCGTATCGTGCGTTTTTCTCTGCTTTGTTTTTTTAATTGCCGGAGTAGACTGAATCTATTTTTGGTTCTGATAGTGAGCTTCGCGACTATCCTACCGTGGTTCACGTTTCTGTTCACCTCCATCGCCGCCATCGCGCTCTTCAAAGCCGCCTCGCACGTCGACCGGCTCCAACGCGACTTTGAGTCCAACACCAACACCCCGCGCACCGGCGGCGCACGCACGGCGGGACACGAGCACGAGCACGACCTCCTAAGGCCCGAAACACCGAAGAATGCGATGTCGGAGAAGAGTCCGGAGATGAGTGGATCGCCGGAGAGTTCGAGGGGAGATCAGAGTCCGGCGTCTCAGGTGCATAGCGCGAAGATGTGAGGGGATCTGCTTTCTTGGCCCGAGGGTATATGATAATCGCGCATATATTCGTATTTTTCTTCAAGCGGACGCGTTTTCTTTCATAGCGCAGTGACTCTTTTTCTTTTAACTAGATCAAACAATCGGCGTTTGGTCGAATGACGTAGTTATACGATACGATGCCGTTCATTCCATTCGATTCTGTACTATACCGTTTTGTTGTACCTCTAATCAAATGTACGCATACCGTCTTTTCAACAAATAAAGCCAACCCATTCGCGATTCCCCAGTCGCACATGGACACGTGAGCGTAGATACAATCCCCTAGCTCCATCTTCGACGTCGTCAGACACCTCTCAAGGTAACCGACACGATCAATTTTGGACGGCGTGAGGGCATGCTGCCCGTGTACTGCAGGTGGGCGACTTCCTCGGGCTGGATCACCACTCCTTACTCATCGTCGGAACAGCCAACTTGGTGCTGTCCACATAGATCGAGGCTGTCTGCGAAGGACGGTCAGATTCTGTTCGTCGAGTAAAGGTCAGTCGGCTCACCTTCCACTCGTTGTGTTTTTTCTGACCTCTCTCTCGATCCCCTAGCTCCACCTTCGTCAGACACCTCTCACCCGCTCAAGGCAAGCGACACGATCGATCTACGACGCCGTGAGGACGATAGCGACCGCGTAAGGTGACGCTGGCTGGGAAGCACACGGAACGGTCAGCTTTCGTTCGTTGAGAGCAAGGTGAAAGGCTTACCATTCCATCGTCGTATCTCAGGTCGCGCCCCCTTCCATATCCGCAGACACGTCGCATCCGCTCGAGACAGCCCATGCCGTGTCAACTACGTCAAGGCGAAGGGTTCCCAGTCGTGGCGATGAGCGGATAACGGTCTCCCCGTCAGGACGGCGCTTTCCGTCGGCAAATGGGGGAGAAGGAGATGGGAGGGCGCTTGTGTGGGTGACAGAGACAGGAGGGCAGAGGCATACGAGGTACCGTTGCCTACAACTGCAACGCGGTAAGCAGATCACCCGAGTCATGACGAACACGGTGCCTACTCACTCATCTTCGGATCAGGCTTTGAGCGTAGACGGCGGGTCTAGTGGACGGGGAACGGTAAGATGTCGATGTTCGGCGACAAGGTCAGTCGGCCTGCGCACCTTCATCGTCGTTCTCATTCGTGACCTTCTCCCTCTAGCCATCCTTGTTCCTTCTCTCTCGCTATCCCTCTCTCCATCTTATGCCACGACATACACGGCCTGGGGGACTCAGTACCGGGGATCGTAATCGAAGGGCGCAGTCGGTTCTCGTGGTGGGGTGGGGCGGACTCTGCAAGCGGGAGAAGGGAGACCTAGCGTGAGCAAGCGTGGTCAGGGGAGGGAGGCACAGACACACCGAGTCGATGTTCTGCCCGTTCAGCAAGGGTGCCAGCCTATGTGCACAGCCGTGAGTTCGGGCGATATCGAATCTATGGCTCGACTTACAAGACTTCGACAGTACCGACGATGTGCAAGGAACGGTGGCAAAGTCACTGTCGAATCAAGTTTGGAGCGTACACGGCGCGTCTAGGAGGACGGCGAACGGTCAGTTGTTGATGTTCGGTGGGAAGGTCAGTCGGCGCTCGCACCTTTTCTCGTTGTTTTCATTCGTAACCCATCCTTTCTAGCCATCCTCGACATTCTCTGCCACGTCACGCACATTCTAAGCAACTTGGTATCGTGGATCGCAGTGCCAAGGGCGCAGGGTTGTTCGTGGTTTGCGGACACTGCAGGGAGAAGGGAGCGACGGCGTGAGCAAGAATGGCTAGGGGGAAGGCATAGGACGTACCAACGAGGTGTTATGGCTGTTTAGCAGGTTGTCGGCCTACGTCCCCACAGGATTATAAGTGAGTTCAGGCGGTATCTATTCCATTGTTCGACTCATAACGAACTCGACAGCCCCAACGACGTGCAAGGGGCTAAACGGTGGCGAATCCGACCTCGTAGCCTGGATAGCAGCCTCAAGGGGGCAGTCGGGGTTCGTCGACATGCGTACGCTGCAAGCGGGAGAGTGGACGGACGGCGTGAGCATGGATGTTCAGGGGAGGGGGGCTAAAGACATACCAAGGACGAGGTGGCTATGGGCATAACCGGATTGTCGGTGAGTACAGGCGATATCGAATGTAGGGCTTGACTTACAACGACCTCGACAGCACCGACGACGTGTAAGGGGACCGAAGTGTGACGAAGCCGACTCCTTGCAGTCTCAAGGGCGCAAGCAAGTGCTCGTGGGTGATGTGGAGACCTTGCCCTGTCAGTCCCGAATCGGACGCTGCAAGCGGGGGAGGGAGCGACGGCGGTGAGCATGGGTGGTCAGGGAGAGAGGGTGATGGGACATACCGAGTGCGACGTTCTGGACGTTCAGCGGGGTGTTGTCTCCACCCTCTCTAGCGACCTCATATCAGGCCGCAGTCGGTCTTCTGGTGATGCGGACGCTGCAAGCGGGACGAGGGTGAGCATGGGTGGTCAGGGATGGAGGAATATGCACAGGACATACCAAGGACGACAATCTGGGCGTCAGTTCAAGTGGACAACCGAGTTGTCAGTGAGTGCAAGTGATATCGACTCTACGGCTAGACTTACAACGGACTCGACAGCGCTGGCGACGTGCAAGGGGGCCGAACGGCGACAAAGCCGACTCCGTGTCGTCTCATGGACGCAGGCGGTGTTCGTGATGATGAGGACAAGTTTCCCTACCAAAAAGGCATCCCTATCCCGACGCTGTCAAAGAGAAGAGAGGGAGGTGCGTGAGCATGGGTGGTCAGGGAAGGGAAACTTAAATATACCGAGGGCGGTACTCCGGTCGTTGTGAGTCTACGAGCACAAGGGCGTTGTCAGTGAGTACAAGCGGCGTCGGTACTTTCGTTGGACTTACATTGAACTAGACAGCGCTGCCGACGTGTAAGGGGTTCAAAGGTGGAGAGGCAGCAGAGATAACGAAGAAGAACGAAGGAGGAGGAGGAGAGAAGTGGGAGGGAGAAAGGTATGTTGGAAATTTAATACCTATACGGCTGGTTCTTATACCGAAAACCCACCCTGTGTAAATACTGGTCTTGCTTCGAATGAATGTGGCGTTTAAACAAGATTTCGGGCCCTGCAAGGGGGGAAATGACAACATCGGGTAAAGTTGAACATGACCGATTCGGTACTACCGCTTTCCCTCCTGCTCGGAATCGATACCCCTCCCCTCTCTGGTGCTCTTGGACACCGCCGTTCTATAGAATTGACTTATACGATGAAGACAGATATGAATTTCCAGATGTTTTCATGGATCCAAACTACGTGAATGCCGCGAAGTAGGCCAGACACCGGGAAACGACATTCTGCTTACCCCAACATCCCATCCGTCAAAAATTTGCACACAACTCTACCGGTACATCTCCCGATACTAGCGATGCGATGGAATCCCGTGGAATATCATTGCAATAGGAGGCTAGGCGAATGAACAGGCAACCACGGGGACCTACAGATGGTTATTCAATTGGATCTGTGCGCGCTCTTGCAGTTCTTCCATGTACCTGCTTCAGTCAGCCTTAGCGCCTCATAAGCCCTGCAAGATCACGTCGGAGAGTTCCGCTTTTGAAGAAGTTACGATCCAGTTTTTCGAGCGTTTGAATCGGTGCACTTTGAAGGAGGGAGCATCCGGGTGCGTACCATCGTTACCGTCCTATTCACATAGCTTACTGACAATTCCAATTTTCGATGCTCCAGTCAGAGGGCTGACCAACATGGTACGTTCCCCAGTGTTATACCCTGAGCGCTATTCTGAATCGTGCAGTTTCGTGCAGATCTCCGGAAGGACAGGGGAGTAGGTTCAGTGGACCCACCAGTTACCTCGAAGGTTCGGAAATTCTTTCACCAACCAATTCATTACCGGAAGCGAGCAGGCCCAGGTCTAGGGTACTCAGGGTCAGAGAAAAAAAGATGGCCGTTGGAAACAGGAGAGAACTGCGATGGGGGGATGGGGGAAAGGAGCCTTCCGGATGAAGGGCAGAAGTTGGGGGTCAAACCACCTGCGTCGCGCTGATACCTTGTGAGTCGGGTCCCCGCTATGTTGCTTTGACTGACTACATGTAACCACCTCAGTTCACTCCTTGGAAGCAATTCGGCGGGTTGATAGGTGAAATGCGGAAGACTGGAAGGATACAGATGCGTGCCGTCGCCACTTTCATTTTACAAAGAGCCGCTGAATTTTGCGACGATAACTTCTGCGCTATACGGTGGGGCTCATATGTACTAAGCGTCTCAGGAGTATTCGGGCTACGCAGACTTGTGCAGATACTCCGGGTGACGGAAACGGGGGGGATGTAGGTCAGTCCTATCATTTACCTCGAAACTTCGTATAATCTTTCGCTAACCAACTTGATATCCGAGACGGATAGATCCCAATGAGCGGTATTCAGGGACATAGGAGTAAAGAACGCTGATGACATGCGAATCGGTTGCAATGCGGGGATGGGAGAACGGAAGATGTTGAATGCCTTGACTTTCCAATCTATGCTCTACTTACCTGTCTCTTTGTCGGTTGTTTCAATTAGTAGAAATCCACTTGATTCACACCATATCCATTGGTTGAAACAGTCAATCTGTATCGCTTGAACGGGGTGAGGTGTTGAGGAATGTGAGTACGCCACACTGACACTTCGGTCAAGTACAAATGAAGATGGTGCATCAAGATCTTCTGTAGTTGCATTACAAGATACTACAGGACCAAACTATCGAGTGGGATGAGTTGATTTACAAATCTCAAGCGTGTTTGTGAGTGGTATGTGCCGCGTTGGTTCAATAGTGTTCGCCGGAAATCCAAACGTCGTCTCAGCGCATGCAGGATGACGAGAGGCTTACAATTCGTCAGTAATATCTCTAAATAAGTTGTAAAAGATGAGCATACCTGAATTCGTGATCTAGCGACGCCTCAGTATAACAGAGATCGCCGGAAATCTTTACATCGTCTCGGAGTGTGCGCAGTGGCAGGAAAGAGGAAAGCCATGACTCTGCATCGACATTTTGAAACGAAGATGTATCTAACTACTTACATCCCAGTGCTGCTGTAGTGCAGTTGACGCTAGCGTCGCGCACCTTGCGCTGCTCCTTCATTCCCCAATACCAATACAGAATATTGTTCTGTATAATAACGCATGTTTCTTGTAAGGTTGAGTTGCGCTCGCCGCGCGGCCGAAACCTTGGGAAAAAGCGACACGGAAAGACCTAAAAATATGCAATCAGTCAAACACTACAAGATAAGCAACGAACAGTACTGACTGCAGTGCGAAGGGTTTTCCCGGAACTCCAAATATCGTGTTGGATTTTCAAAGCACATCAAAGATTGTCGTCGCTGCTCCTTCCTTTCCCCAATACCAATACCAAGTGTTGTCGTACGTTAATGCAGGATGTGGGGCGCTCACCGCGCGGCCAAAACACGAGATGAAAAGACCTGAAAATGCGTATTCAGTGGCACATCATAACGGCTTGCGCTGTGTCGCGTTTTGTCAATCCGGGCAACAACAACCGTCTCCATTGGAATCTAAGTTCTATTGCGTCGTCGAAACAAGTCCACAAACAGCCTTTCTCACCGGCGAAATCTCAAGAAGCAACATATATCCGAAGCATACAGTGTATATTCAACGGTGAGGTATCTACAACAGATGCTCGGGACACTAAATACACAATGCAATGAGATGAGAAGTACACTGATTGAATCGTAACGGGAGGCAAAAGGCGCTCTCAACATATTTTTGCCACGTGGCAGTCATTTCCAAACAACGCCGTCTCTCAATGGCGATTCCTGCAATTGGGAAATCGTTCAATCCTGCGGGCGCCTAGCATTGTCAGCGACAAAACGACACACCACAAATCAGTGTACTCACCACTGAGTGCCGAATCAAACTGTTATCGCAAGTGCAGTGGCTCTAACTCGTCAACAGCAGTCATATTCGATCTTTGAACGCATGCAAGGTATGTAATAACGCGAAAGGTACTGGCCACGTACCGATCATTCCCAAACACCACCGTACACCGACAACGATTCCTGCGATTGATAAGACCTTCTGCTCTACGGGCGCTTAGCATTGTCAGCGACAAAGCGACACATCATGGCCAATATACTCACTGTTGAGTGCCGAACTGAGCCGCTGGTGAATGAAACAGTGAGTACGAAAGCTCTAACTTGTCAACTACGGATGCACTCACTCTTCTCATGGGGGCACGGCAAAGACAATGATGATGGTTCGCAGAAGAGCAGAAGCAAGTCAGTACTTCGAAGCTCAATGTACACCGTGCTTTACTCACCAGCCCAGTCCCTAGGAGCCTGTCCGCACCCCGCGCTGTTGCAATGTTACACACCAGGGGAGGTGGCGAGAGATATTGTTGAAAGCTGTCACTGAGAATTGAGAAAGACGAAGGTCAGTGTTGGGAAGCTTGACGTCAAATGTGTGCAACTCACCGTGCGATTCGAAGGCGCTTGTCTGCATTCTGGTGGTTCACGCGTATGAATGGGGTCGTTTGTAAATTTACCAGCGGGTAAACAACTTGACCTTGCTGGCACATAGATCCCCCCTTACCAGATGCTGCATACAGCTGTCAGTTGACCCTGAAGGAGAGTAAAACAAATCCTAGGTAATTTTTTCGCCGCCGCAAATTGACATGGAAGCAGGGATGAGGCTGGGCTAGGAATTGGCAAGGTGACTGATAGGACAATGGTGAATCTAATTCCGTGCTAGCTCTACGGCTAGCAGACCGCCCAGAGTACAAACACAACCTTTGAGAGACTGCCAGAGAGATTTCTGGTTGGAAAATACACTTGTCTCTGCTTTTACAAATTGAAATGAACCCACAATAAATTTTGTAATGCTCATAAGCTTCCTACAATGTTCTGTGCACACTGGATTTTCAACGGGGAAGAACGGAGTGTTGCGATAACTACTTGAGAATAGAACAGCCGAAGCGCTAGTGTATTCCCTGCAAATTCCCTGGGTGCAGAGTCACGGAAGCGAGGAAACTTATGACAAAGCCTGCGGAAGCGGCCGTCAGCCTTGGCGGTGGTAAAGTATAAGGATTAGAATTTTTTATTGACACCAACATCCCCCGCTTGTCCAATTTATGCCAAACCTATGCAACACCTCCTTCCTGCGTTGTCGTTGACCGACTCATATTTGTCCTTTGATGTGTTTCTCAACTCCAATGTGCTCTCTTTCTCTCCCACACCCTTGTGAGTATTGTCCATTTGCTTATATTCTAAAGTGTAACAATTTTAGGTCTTTTTGAGTCGCATTTCTTCGAGGTTTCGGCCGCGCGGCGAGCGCAACCATACCCTTCTCTCAAGCTTGCGTCATCACCCGACAACCATTGGATTGGTATAGGAGGGAGCAGCAGTGCGCTGCGACCACCGTTTCCGTTGTTCAACGCAATATCTGGAGTTCCGGGAAACACCTTCACACTGCAGTGAGTACTCCACTCCTTATCTTGTGACGTGCAACTGAATACACATCTTTAGGTCTTTCCGAGTCGCTTTTTTTCAAGGTTTCGGCCGCGCGGCGAGCGCAAACCAGCCTTACAAGAAGCTTGCGTTATCATACAACAATATCCTGTATTACTATTGGGGGAACAAAGGAGCAGCGCAGGGCGCTGCGACGTCACTTTCTATTGTCTGGGATTCCAGTACAATATTTGGAGTTCCGGAAAACGTCTTCACACTGCCGTGAGCACTGTCCACTGCTTATCCTGTGATGCGTCACTGAATACACATTTTTAGGTCTTTTCATGTCGCCTTTTTTCAAGGTTTCGGCCGCGCGGCGAGCGCAAACCAGCCTTACAGGAAGCCTGCGTTATCATACAACAATATCTTGTATTGGTACTGGGGGAACGAAGGAGCAGCGCAAGGCGCTGCGACGGCAGCACTGGGATGTGAGTGGTCTGGTACATCTTTGGTTCAAGATATTGATGCAGTGTGATAGATTTCGTCTTTCCTGCCACTGTGCACACTCCGAGACAACGTATGGCATTCCGGCGATCGCTAGACCACGAATTTAGGTATGTAAATCTCCGTCACGGTTTAGTTTGTGATCTTACTAACAACTTATTACAGGTTCATGGGCGCTCTCTCATTGTAACAAGCTCGTCATCAGGGTCTAACCAGCCCCTTGTCACTGCACATGCCCCGAGACGACGTATGGATTTCCGGCGACCGCCATTGCACGGAGGCGTCACTAGGCCACAAATTCAGGTATGTCGATCTCCGTCACGGTTTTGTTTGTGATCTACTAACAACTTATTGCAGGTTCATGGGCGCTCTCTCATTGTAACAAGCTCGTCATGAGGTTCTAACCAGCCTCTCGTCACTGCACATGCCCCGAGACGACGTATGGATTTCCGGCGATCGTTGGTGGGCCAAGACGGCATTCGGACATGGTACAGGTAAGCAGAACTTATGTTCTTTGTTTCGAGGACTTGTTAACCAATGTTACTATCTTAGCTTACACTACAACCTCTCTGAGGCTTTAAACCGCTTCTTGCGGTTGTAAATGCTCCGAGACGACGTATCGAGTTCCGGGATTGCTGTTGGACTTGGCTATGGATTGCAGGTGAGCAGTTCCGTTTGGACAACATACATACACTGACAGTGACAATCTTAGGTTCCATTCAAGTTCTTACTCTTGTTCGCGTCACTGTACATGGCCTGAGACGACGTATTGATTTCCGGGAACCGCTGCTAGCCTTTGGTATTGATACAGGTAAGCGGTATTTGTTTCGAGAACATACTTACACTGACGGTTACAATCTTAGGTTCCATCATGCACTCGTTCTCGTCACTGAACATGGCCCAAGACAACATAACGAGTTCCGGGAATTGCTGTAGGACTAGGGTACGGATATGCTGCACGATGTCCATGGGGTTTCAAACCACCTCTCGACGCTGTACTTGGCTCGAGACAACATATCGACGTCCGGCCATCGCCGTTACCACAAGACGGCTCTTGTGTAGCTCCTTGCAGACTGTACACGACATATCAACTTCCGGCAGTCACTGTTGCAACAAGACAGTGCTTGGATACATCAAGGTAACAGCTTCGTCTTGTATCATGCTTAAGACCGTACTCACCTAATCTTATTAGCTTCTTGCCACCGTGAATGCTACAACCCCTCCGGCCCTCCCTACATGGCCAAGACAACGTATCACGTGCTGTTGCAACAAGACGGGCGCTACGCTTCAAGACAATGTATCGACTTCCTACCATCACAACGGCATTCAAGACCTTACCGTCATCACAGCAAACTCTCCATGAAGTGCAACGAGCCCTATCTATCACCAACGCGACTCTCTCCCCGACTCTCCCACATGGCCAAGACAACATATCAACTGCCGTCGCAACAAGAGGGTTATGTTCCTACCATCACAGCAAACTCTCCGTACAACGGTACTACATCATACTAACCGATTCAATGCTTCTCCCAACCTTCGGGTAGGGAGAAGTATTGTTCTTGGGATTTTTTATAAGGAGGGAGACCCCACGTCTACGTATCAAATTTCTGTTTTTTTTCACTACACATACAACGGACTTGGAAATGAAATACACAATACAAGGACCAGACAACGAGCGAGGAATGAAGGTCGGGGCCCGAGCTGCCCGTGGTGACCAATATGCGTCGACGACGGGTTGCGGTCATGTTTGCTGATTCGTGCATTTGACTCCGGAATGGCGCTGCCAATTGATAGTAACAATTGTTACAATTTGACATCTATCTATGTTTACAAGAAACTAAGGTAAAGCCATTTCGGCGAGACTGGAGAAGGAGAAGGAGAACGCGCCGTTGTTTGAGGGAGGGTGATGGCTCTTTCCCTGGCTTGGTGTTGGGGTGTTATCGGGGCCGCCGTTGGTGAGCTCGCTCTTCTGAAACCGCAGAACGCTCTATATGTGTGCTGTCGGATATAATAGGTTTGAACGCGCTCATAAAATCGAATAAGCAGATAGACGCTGCAAAGCACGCTATTCCAGCCCTACAGTAATCACAATCGACACACGCGGTACGTATCTCCCCCCCTCGCACTCACCTACCTACCAATTTTCAATAGATGTATCCATCCCCGGCATCCTCTCCTCCACCGCCTCCCTCCTCATCGTCCTCTTCACCACCCTCTTCCTCAGCATGACCCTCGCCCGCCCCAAATCCTTCCGCACCACCTTCGTCCTCCAGGGCGTCCTCCTCGCCACATGCGCCCTGTGGCTCTTCGTGGTTCTAGTGCCGATGACGCTGTTCTATGCACGCCGGGCCGCGAGGGTGGAGGCGTTTTTGGATGGGGTGCAGTTGCCTGATGGTGTGGTGGTGACGGTGCAGAAGGCGCTGGGGTTTACGAGCGTGTATCGGAATATCCCGTATCGTGCGTTTTTGTTTTGTTTCGCTTCTGTTTCTGTTCTTCTATGGTGTTTACGAGTTGGATAGTGAGCTTCGCGACTATCCTACCGTGGTTCACGTTCCTATTCACCTCCATCGCCGCCATCGCGCTTTCAAGGCCGCCTCGCACGTCGACCGCCTCCAACGCGACTTCGAGTCCAACACCAACACCCCGCGCACCGGCGGCGCACGCACGGCGGGGGCGGGACACGAGCACGGCCTTTTAAGGCCCGAGACGCCGAAGAATGCGATGTCGGAGAAGAGTCCGGAGATGGGTGGGTCGCCGGAGAGTTCGAGGGGGGATCAGAGTCCGGCGTCTCAGGTGCATAGCGCGAAGATTTGAGGGAGTGTTGCTTTTCTTGGCCCGAGGGTATATGATAATCGCGCATTTTTCTTCAAGCGGACGCGTTTCCTTTCATAGCGCAGTGACTCTTTTTCTTTCAAGTAGATCAAATAATCGGCGTGTGGTCGAATGACGTAGTTATACGATACGATGCCGTTCATTTCATTCGATTCTGTACTATACCGTTTTGTTGTACCTCTAATCAAATGTACGCATACCGTCTTTTCAACAAACAAAGCCAACCCATTCGCGATTCCCCAGTCGCACATGGACACGTGAGCGTAGATACAATCCCCTAGCTCCATCTTCGACGTCGTCAGACACCTCTCAAGGTAACCGACACGATCAATCTTGGACGGCGTGAGGGCATGCTGCCCGTGTACTGCAGGTGGGCGACTTCCTCGGGCTGGATCACCACTCCTTACTCATCGTCGGAACAGCCGACTTGGTGCTGTCCACATAGATCGAGGCTGTCTGCGAAGGACGGTCAGATTCTGTTCGTCGAGTAAAGGTCAGTCGGCTCACCTTGCACTCGTTGTGTTTTTTCTGACCTCTCTCTCGATCCCCTAGCTCCACCTTCGTCAGACACCTCTCACCCGCTCAAGGCAAGCGACACGATCGATCTACGACGCCGTGAGGACGATAGGGACCGCGTAAGGTGACGCTGGCTGGGAAGCACACGGAACGGTCAGCTTTCGTTCGTTGAGAGCAAGGTGAAAGGCTTACCATTCCATCGTCGTGATTTCCGTATCTCAGGTCGCGCCCCCTTCCATATCCGCAGACACGTCGCATCCGCTCGAGACAGCCCATGCCGTGTCAACTACGTCAAGGCGAAGGGTTCCCAGTCGTGGCGATGAGCGGATAACGGTCTCCCCGTCAGGACGGCGCTTTCCGTCGGCAAATGGGGGAGAAGGAGATGGAGGGCGCTTGTGTGGGTGACAGAGACAGGAGGGCAGAGGCATACGAGGTACCGTTGCCTACAACTGCAACGCGGTAAGCAGATCACCCGAGTCATGACGAACACGGTGCCTACTCACTCATCTTCGGATCAGGCTTTGAGCGTAGACGGCGGGTCTAGTGGACGGGGAACGGTAAGATGTCGATGTTCGGCGACAAGGTCAGTCGGCCTGCGCACCTTTCATCGTCGTTCTCATTCGTGACCTTCTCCCTCTAGCCATCCTTGTTCCTTCTCTCTCGCTATCCCTCTCTCCATCTTATGCCACGACATACACGGCCTGGGGGACTCAGTACCGGGGATCGTAATCGAAGGGCGCAGTCGGTTCTCGTGGTGGGTGGGGCGGACTCTGCAAGCGGGAGAAGGGAGACCTAGCGTGAGCAAGCGTGGTCAGGGGAGGGAGGCACAGACATACCGAGTCGATGTTCTGCCCGTTCAGCAAGGGTGCCAGCCTATGTGCACAGCCGTGAGTTCGGGCGATATCGAATCTATGGCTCGACTTACAAGACTTCGACAGTACCGACGATGTGCAAGGAACGGTGGCAAAGCCGAACTCACTCACTATCGAATCAAGTTTGGAGCGTACACGGCGCGTCGTGGAGGACGGCGAACGGTCAGTTGTTGATGTTCGGTGGGAAGGTCAGTTGGCGCTCGCACCTTTTCTCCTTGTTTTCATTCGTAACCCATCCTTTCTAGCCATCCTCGACATTCTCTGCCACGTCACGCACATTCTAAGCAACTTGGTATCGTGGATCGCAGTGCCAAGGGCGCAGGGTTGTTCGTGGTTTGCGAACACTGCAGGGAGAAGGGAGCGACGGCGTGAGCAAGAATGGCTAGGGGGAAGGCATAGGACGTACCAACAAGGTGTTATGGCTGTTTAGCAGGTTGTCGGCCTACGTCCCCACAGCGATTATCAGTGAGTTCAGGCGGTATCTATTCCATTGTTCGACTCATAACGAACTCGACAGCCCTAACGACGTGCGTGGCGAATCCGACCTCGTAGCCTGGATAGCAGCCTCAAGGGGGCAGTCGGGGTTCGTCGACATGCGTACGCTGCAAGCGGGAGAGTGGACGGACGGCGTGAGCATGGATGTTCAGGGGAGGGGGGCTAAAGACATACCAAGGACGAGGTGGCTATGGGCACAACCGGATTGTCGGTGAGTACAGGGCGATATCGATTGTAGGGCTTGACTTACAACGACATCGACAGCACCGACGACGTGTAAGGGGACCGAAGTGGGGCCACGCCGACTCCGTATCGTGGATCGCAGTCCCAAGGGTGCCCACTCGTCGTCCAATCAGGCTCACAACGAACTCGACAGCCCTAACGACATGCAAGGGCTGAACGGTGGCGAATCCGACTTCGTAGCGTGGATCACAGCCTCAAGGGCGCAGTCGGCGTTCGTCGACATGCGTACGCTGCAAGCGGGAGAGGAGAGGGACGGCGTGAGCATGGGTGTTCAGGGGAGGGTGGCTAAAGACATACCAAGGACGAGGTGGCTATGGGCACAACCGGATTGTCGGTGAGTACAGGGCGATATCGATTGTAGGGCTTGACTTACAACGACATCGACAGCACCGACGACGTGTAAGGGGACCGAAGTGTGACGAAGCCGACTCCTTTCAGTCTCAAGGGTGAAAGCAAGTGTTTGTGGGTGATGCGGTGACCTTCCCCTGTCAGTCCCGAATCGGACGCTGCAAGCGGGGGAAGGGAGCGACGGCGGTGAGCATGGGTGGTCAGGGGGAGAGGGGGATGGGACATACCGAGTGCGACGTTCTGGACGTTCAGCAGGGTGTCGTCTCCACCCTCTCTAGCGACCTCATATCAGGTCGCAGTCGGTCTTCTGGTGATGCGGACGCTGCAAGCGGGACGAGGAGGACGAGGGTGAGCATGGGTGGTCAGGGATGGAGGAATATGCACAGGACATACCAAGGACGTCAATCGGGGCGTCAGTCTAAGTGGACAACCGAGTTGTCAGTGAGTGCAAGTGATATCGATTCTACGGCTAGACTTACAACGGACTCGACAGCGCTGGCGACGTGCAAGGGGTCCGAACGGCGAGAAAGCCGACTCCGTGTCGTGGATTGCGTCTCAAGGACGCAGGCGGTGTTCGTGATGATGAAGACACGGTTTCCTACTGGAAAGGCATCCTCATTCCCGACGCTGTCAAAGAGAAGAGAGGGAGGTGCGTGAGCATGGGTGGTCAGGGAAGGGAAACTTAAATATACCGAGGGCGGTACTCCGGTCGTTGTGAGTCTACGAGCACAAGGGCGTTGTCAGTGAGTACAAGCGGCGTCGGTACTTTCGTTGGACTTACATTGAACTAGACAGCGCTGCCGACGTGTAAGGGGTTCAAAGGTGGAGAGGCAGCAGAGATAACGAAGAAGAACGAAGGAGGAGGAGGAGAGAAGTGGGAGGGAGAAAGGTATGTTGGAAATTAATACCTATACGGCTGGTTCTTATACCGGAAACCCACCCTGTGTAAATACTGGTCTTGCTTCGAATGAATGTGGCGTTTAAACAAGATTTCGGGCCCTGCAAGGGGGGAAATGACAACATCGGGTAAAGTTGAACATGACCGATTCGGTACTACCGCTTTCCCTCCTGCTCGGAATCGATACCCCTCCCCTCTCTGGTGCTCTTGGACACCGCCGCTCTATAGAAGTGACTTATACGATGAAGACAGGCATGAATTTCCAGACGTTTTCATGGATCCAAAACTACGTGAATTCGGCGAAATAGGCCAAACACCGCGAAACGACTTTGCTTCACCCAACATCCTATCCGCCAAAAGTTTGCACACAACTCTACAGGTACATCTTCCAATACTAGTGACGCGTGGAAGCCCGTGGATATCATTGAAATAGGAGGCTAGGCGAATGAACAGGCAACCACGGGGACCTACAGATGGTTATTCAATTGGATCTGTGCGCGCTCTTGCAGTTCTTCCATGTACCTGCTTCAGTCAGCCTTAGCGCCTCATAAGCC